>JAVIAB010000091.1:36883950-37291450 GCA_032433765.1 Megaustenia siamemsis | reverse complement strand
TTTTGCTCCTCTTTGTCAACTATTCCTTTCACTTCTGTCCGTATTTGTATTGATAAACCGGATTCTTCTGTCCAGGGAGTTTGTTCTGGTATGGGCAGTAGGGGTTTAACAACTCTTGGCATGTCTGGTGTTTGTCTACTAATACGCTTGGTTTGGTGCATTAAACTGCTTCTCTTAAGCCGTCCCAGTGCAGTATTTTGGAATCGGTCCTTCATTGTATGTCTTGGCATGCATGACAATTTTTCTGCCTGTATCAGCACTTTTGTGTCCCTCCATTCTCTCAGTGCTGATATCCTCCACAATTTCTCCATCTCCAATATTGGTGTTGATTTCATTGTTCCCATGATGACCCTAAGTGCCTGTTTTGTACTTTATCCAGCTCTTGCAGTGTGGTGTTTGATGCTGAGCACCATGCAGATGATCCATATTCTAAATGTGGGCGTATACTCTGTTGGTCAACTTTACTGAGTATTTTCCCACTCGCACCCCACGTGGTTCCACACAGCTTTCTTAGAATAGCTACCTTCCTGCTTGCTTTTGGGTTTCCTTATTTATCTGCTGTTTCAAAGATAGTTTGTTGTCAAATGTAACTCCGAGATAAGTATCTTGTTTGTCTTCTTTCACAGGCTCATTGTTTATGTAGATGGCCCCTGTTTTTTTTTATAGGATGCGGAGGGGGGGGGGGAGTGAAAAGTGTAGTACTGCATTTGTCTGTATTGATGCTAATACGCCATCTATTTGTCCATGAACTCAGTGCATTCATAGCTCTTTGTAGCAATTTGGAGGCCACTGTTGCATACTCCTCTGTGCTCCACATTACCAAGTCATCTGCATACATTGCCACTTTGTGGTAGTTCAGTAACTAGATCATTGATGTAGATCAGAAAAAGTGTTGGAGATAGTACCCCTCCCTGTGGAACGCCCTGGCGCAATAAGACCTTCTTACTCTTAAGACCATCCAGTTGCAGTCTGGCTCTCCTGTTATGCAGGTATGCTTTGACCCATTTGTACATCCTGTCATTTACTCCATAATTTCTCAGTTTCTTCAAGAGCCCTTCCTTCCATACCTTATCAATGCTTTCTTTAGGTCTATCCATGCTGCTAGTACCAGTTTCTTTTCTTGGAACTCTTCCTCAATTTCCTCGGAAAGATAGGTTGCCTGATCTTCGGTAGTGTAACACTGTCTAAAGCCTGCTTGTTGTGGGACAAGGAGGTTTTCACTTTCCAGGTACCACTGCAGCATGAGATTGATTATACGTTCCATTGTTTTACACAAACAGCTTGTAAGGCTGATTGGTCTATATCTGGATGTTGCTGAACCATCTTTTCCTGGCTTTAGTAATGGTATCATGAGTGCTTCTCTCCATGCCTGTGGTACTCTACCTTTGATCCAGCAAATATTGTCGATCTGCAGTAGTTTAGCTTTAGCTTAGGGTGGCCATTTCATTTTTCCCCCATTGTTTTCGGGGACATTTGTCATATTTTTTACATTTCAGAGGATTTTTTTGCTTATTTCTGAGACTGTCCCACAAAATCGGGGACGAACGATATATATATATATATATATATATATATATATATATATATATATATATATATATATATATATATGTGTGTGTGTGTGTGTGTGTATACATATATATATATTTATTTATATATATTTATAATATGTGTGGGTGGGTGTGTGACTGTGTGTGTGTGCAAGAAATTTTGTAGATGCAAAAAAAGATAACTTTAAATGTCATAATAACTGTTCATTTGCTGTTTGATTTTATTTTTGTTAATATTCACGGTACTTATGCGATACACGCACTTAATGACATTACAATAGCTAGTTGTGTTTCTCAATAACAAAAAAAAAGTTCAAAATAAAAAAAATGTAAACAACATATAGATATCAATTGCAATATTAAAGTAATGTTTACAGTACCTTATTTATACTGAAGAGGCTGTTTCCACGGCGTGGTACTTGTTTTTTGAGTGTATCTTTCTCAAGATCTCATGATTTGAAGCAAGTTTTCCACTGAAGCTTTCACACGATAAATTAATGTTAGTTTTTACTGTTAACATGGCTTGCACCGTGCTCACATTAATCCGTGATTTCTCTTCGGACCAGACGTTGTTCATTTGAGAAAATAATCTTCTACGGGTGCATTGCTGCCAGGTAAGCACATAAAAGTTCAATAATTCTCTTCACATTAGCTTGTGGTACATTATTTTCTTTCAAGTACCTGAGTACTTCATTCCCTTTTCTACATGGGGGCTTGTTACTGAACCACTCACATTCTTTTTGCAACAGATGGCCTCGTAAATAAGTAAATTCATCAAAGAGCGCATCACGATTGACGCTTACAACTCCATGACACTTTGAAGATATATGTTCTACTGCATTATAAAAATGTTTCCTTTCAGGCACATTATCCAAGAGAAGGCAGCTCAGTTGTGACAAGTCCTCATTGTGCGTGTTCCAAGACAGCAAGTAATGTACAGCAGTATTATAGAATTCTTTACTTATTTGGAAATACCTTTCCATTTGGATGTCACCACTTTCTACTAAATCAGTTAGCAAACTCTTTACCATGTGTGGGATGAAATTTTCATCGCGTCGAGTTTCTAATTTTATAATGAGATTGTTCACAGCTAGTGCTGATTCTGTTGCGCTCTTGTCGTCGCCTTCAATCGCCTTAATTGTTTCATGGAAGAGTGATGCGTGAGAATGAGCAAAGCTGAGCCAAAGCTCTGATTCACTGTTTTCAAAGAATTGTTTCAATATTGTAGAACAGTGTGTTTCTGACAAGAAGAAAGATCTCAGTGATTGATACAATTTCAATATTCTTTCCAAGGCTGGAAGTAATGACAACCTCCTTATATTCGAATAACCTAATAATTGCTTAAACTCCTGTCCAGCAAATTCACAGAAGTCTTTTAGGCGTTTTACACGAACCGTGTAAATGTGAAAGTATCCAAATATTTTTGTTACAATCATTTCCATATCCATAGGCATGGAACCAAACGCTGTTTTTGCACAATTGTGAATTATGTGTGCGTTGCAACCAAGACCCATTATGTGTCTGTTTAACTTGGACTTTATTTTAGTTATGACATTTTCTCTCCCTTTCCTCAACAAGCCTCCAAAGTTTGTATTGTCTGCTGAGAGTCCAACAATCTTTTTGTTTAAGTCAAAATTATCAATTGCTTTCAACAATTGTTCAGATATTAGGTCGGACGTTTCTCCTGGGATATTTATGAAAGCAATCAGTTTGGTCTTTACTGGAGTTTCCAGCTCATAAGCCTGAAAATAACGAACTAAAATAGGAAGTAGTTTAACATGTTTATGATTAGATGTATCGCAAGACAATGTTACGAAGCTGACATATTTGAGGTCATTTTTTAGTTCATCAATAGCCCAAGGAGCAAAAACATTGGTAATTATGGATTCACACTTTGTTCTTGCACAGGAAAATTGTTTCGTTGAAAATTTCTTTTGTAGAATTGTTGTACAATCCATACTGCGGAAACTATGATTATGAAGTACAGTATGATATGCGAAGGTTCCTTCATGAACAGCTAGAGTGTATTCATCTTTTGAGGGTTCTGTTTTACAAAAATAATTTGTCATACACCCAGACTGAGACTTACAAAGCAGCGCATCCTTATGCTTTTTCGCCTGTAGATGAACAGTTATTGATGTCCTTCCACCACTTGCTATAGAAACATTTGAACTACATATATTACATTTCACTAGCGTTCCATCCTCTAAAATTGCTTGTATAATAAATGGAAATTCAGCTTTCAGCGAATCACTAAAATGACACGTTTTTTGGAAAGCATTGTTTTTATGCAACAGGCGTCCACTGATCACAAATAGAAAACACGACTGCACTCTACTGTCATTACACTCGAACTGATTTGAAAATTGGCCGGGAAAGATACTTTGGCGGGAGATGTCCGGAAAGGCAGGGTGGGGAGAGAGAGAGAATGTGTCTGTTTTTTTTTTTTTAAATTAAACCCATCTCAATAGAAGTAAGTGGCTGGAAGAGAAGTGACGTAGCACCGCGCTTCAAGAGTTCAAAGAGCTATCTCCGATACAACGCGTCCAAGTCTTCTCTTTCATCTCCCTGCTAATGCCGCTCAGTCTGGGATAAAGAAACACAACTCAGTAACGTCCTGAGTCCTAGTGAGCCCTTCTTGTCTTGCATTTTGTTGCTTTAAGCGGGTCTCTTGTCGTTTCTCTAAGCTAATTTCAATATAATTGTCTTTTGCAAAGGATTCTGCAAAGTGATTTGCTGCCTGTTTACATGTTAGGGTGTTTCCATCCTTCTTCAGTGTAATGTTGGTGTTCCTTTCTGTACCCTTATAATTAAGCTGTTTTACAAGCTTTCACACTTTTCTTGTGTCTCGTTCAAGATTCAATGGCTCTGTTTTCTCTTTCCAGCTCCTCCGTCTGGCTTATAATTTAGCACTTTGAAATTTGGCCACTGTTGTCCTGCCAATTTTCAAGCTTCTCACCTCTCTTGTCCATATGTTCATAGCCCCAGCTCTGTGAATGGCTGTCTCCACATACAATCATTCTTTCTTTTAATGAAACAGTGCCTACCGTTAGTAGGCTGTTGCTCGGACAGAAGTAGTTGAGTAAATTAAAGTCTGTATTTTCTGTCCTGATGTGTAGTATCTCATATTCAGCCCCAATTATATACACATCAAGCTGACATGCATTGGTGTTGCTTTTTTACAAGTGTCAATATTCCACCCTTTTGTCTGTCTTTTCTGCCAGATCAGTGACACTTGTGCCCCCTAATCGTCAAGGCTATGTCTTTGCTTAGATGGGTTTCCTGCAAGCAGCATACACATACTTGCTTTTCTTGTAGGATGTATTCCAGTTATATCTTTTTACTGTACCCATCGTTTTCGCTGTTGATGCCCCAGCATTCCTATGTATTATTGTAAATGGTCTTAGTTTTGATTGGCCAGTAGCTCTATTCACTTCAGACATCCAGTAACAGAAGTTATGCCCTTTCGAGGCTGAGGACCGCACTACACCTGCCTGAGGTGTCCATCACAGGGCGAGTGGTATATCAATTCGCAGTTAAAGACACATTTTCCATTGGCGTGAGTGCGTGGCATCATGATTGATGTGGTGCGCCTTTTGGCTGGTTGCCATTGTCTTGGTGTAGGAAGGCCTGGCCAGTTTTGGTTTTCAGTGGCCGTGTTGTTTTCTCCGTTTCGTCGACAAGAATGTGTCATTTCAACGCTGTGTGATTTTCAATGAAGAATACACCAAACTCACGATGTACCCACGTTCCGTACATCTGTGTAACTGGGATTGGCCAGTCTATAACGTAGAAACGGGTTCTGTACCGTGCGACCGAGTGAGTGTACGTGAGTCTAGACCATCCACAGCAGACCGTGGACTTTCAGCGACAAAATCAACGATGGCGACAAGAAGTATTCAGATGAAGCACAAACGACGATATCGAAAAAAGAAAACAAAAAGCGAAACGTGCCGAATCGTTTAAATAAACAGTCGAAGTACGAGAGGCTAGGTCTATAGTATTTTGCATTACATACTTCAACTGTGCTTCAATAAATCAAAGACACCCCATATTTTATATGTCATCCTCGTGCAAAACAATATGGTGACATCTGAGGTTGATATGTCTGTGTGGGAGTTAAAGACTTGCGAGAATATGCGGTTAGGGTGCTGACTTCAGTTCCTTTCGTGGTTGTAAATGTGTCTGTCTGTATTAAGAAGATGGACACACAACGATGGCAGAATCTCTTTGCGCTTGAGGAGTAGGTCATTTTTAATGCTAGAGGCAGGCAGTGGATTAACGTCAAGAGAACGTCTATAGAAGACCTATAGACAACCAGTGGGGTAACGTCACAACCAACAAGGAGGGAGAAGACTTATAGACAACCAGTGGGTTAATGTCACAACCAACAAGGAGGGAGAAGACTTATAGACAACCAGTGGGTTAATGTCACAACCAACAAGGAGGGAGAAGACTTATAGACAATCAGTGGGTTAATGTCACAACCAACAAGGAGGGAGAAGACTTATAGACAACCAGTGGGTTAATGTCACAACCAACAAGGAGGGAGAAAACTTATAGACAACCAGTGGGTTAATGTCACAACCAACAAGGAGGGAGAAGACTTATAGACAACCAGTGGGTTAATGTCACAACCAACAAGGAGGGAGAAGACTTATAGACAACCAGTGGGTTAATGTCACAACCAACAAGGAGGGAGAAGACTTATAGACAACCAGTGGGTTAATGTCACAACCAACAAGGAGGGAGAAGACTTATAGACAACCAGTGGGTTAATGTCACAACCAACAAGGAGGGATAAGACTTATAGACAATCAGTGGGTTAATGTCACAACCAACAAGGAGGGAGAAGACTTATAGACAACCAGTGGGTTAACGTCACAACCAACAAGCAGGGAGAAGACTTATAGACAACCAGTGGGTAACGTCACAACCAACAAGGAGGGAGAAGACCTATAGACAACCAGTGGGGTAACGTCACAACCAACAAAGAGGGAGAAGACCTATAGACAACCAGTGGGTTAACGTCACAACCAACAAAGAGGGAGAAGACCTAAAGACAACCAGTGTGTTAACGTCACAACCAACAAGGAGAGAGAAGACCTATAGACAACCAGTGGGTTAACGTCACAACCAACAAGGAGAGAGAAGACCTATAGACAACCAGTGGGTAACGTCACAACCAACAAGGAGGGAGAAGACTTATAGACAACCAGTGGGTTAATGTCACAACCAACAAGGAGGGAGAAGACTTATAGACAACCAGTGGGTTAATGTCACAACCAACAAGGAGGGATAAGACTTATAGACAATCAGTGGGTTAATGTCACAACCAACAAGGAGGGAGAAGACTTATAGACAACCAGTGGGTTAACGTCACAACCAACAAGCAGGGAGAAGACTTATAGACAACCAGTGGGGTAACGTCACAACCAACAAGGAGGGAGAAGACTTATAGACAACCAGTGGGTTAATGTCACAACCAACAAGGAGGGAGAAGACTTATAGACAACCAGTGGGTTAATGTCACAACCAACAAGGAGGGAGAAGACTTATAGACAATCAGTGGGTTAATGTCACAACCAACAAGGAGGGAGAGACTTATAGACAACCAGTGGGTTAATGTCACAACCAACAAGGAGGGAGAAAACTTATAGACAACCAGTGGGTTAATGTCACAACCAACAAGGAGGGAGAAGACTTATAGACAACCAGTGGGTTAATGTCACAACCAACAAGGAGGGAGAAGACTTATAGACAACCAGTGGGTTAATGTCACAACCAACAAGGAGGGAGAAGACTTATAGACAACCAGTGGGTTAATGTCACAACCAACAAGGAGGGAGAAGACTTATAGACAACCAGTGGGTTAATGTCACAACCAACAAGGAGGGATAAGACTTATAGACAACCAGTGGGTTAAACGTCACAACCAACAAGGAGGGAGAAGACTTATAGACAACCAGTGGGTTAACGTCACAACCAACAAGCAGGGAGAAGACTTATAGACAACCAGTGGGTTAACGTCACAACCAACAAGCAGGGAGAAGACCTATAGACAACCAGTGGGGTAACGTCACAACCAACAAAGAGGGAGAAGACCTATAGACAACCAGTGGGTTAACGTCACAACCAACAAAGAGGGAGAAGACCTAAAGACAACCAGTGTGTTAACGTCACAACCAACAAGGAGGGAGAAGACCTATAGACAACCAGTGGGGTAACGTCACAACCAACAAGCAGGGAGAAGACCTATAGACAACCAGTGGGGTAACGTCACAACCAACAAGGAGGGAGAAGACCTATAGACAACCAGTGGGTTAACGTCACAACCAACAAGCAGGGAGAAGACTTATAGACAACCAGTGGGTTAACGTCACAACCAACAAGCAGGGAGAAGACCTATAGACAACCAGTGGGTTAACGTCACAACCAACAAGGAGGGAGAAGACTTATAGACAACCAGTGGGTTAACGTCACAACCAACAAGCAGGGAGAAGACCTATAGACAACCAGTGGGGTAACGTCACAACCAACAAAGAGGGAGAAGACCTATAGACAACCAGTGGGTTAACGTCACAACCAACAAAGAGGGAGAAGACCTATAGACAACCAGTGGGTTAACGTCACAACCAACAAGGAGGGAGAAGACCTATAGACAACCAGTGGGGTAACGTCACAACCAACAAGGAGAGAGAAGACCTATAGACAACCAGTGGGTTAACGTCACAACCAACAAGGAGAGAGAAGACCTATAGACAACCAGTGGGTTAACGTCACAACCAACAAGCAGGGAGAAGACCTATAGACAACCAGTGGGTAACGTCACAACCAACAAGCAGGGAGAAGACCTATAGACAACCAGTGGGGTAACGTCACAACCAACAATCAGAAAAGACCTGGAGGACGCACAGGTGCTGGCCGATTTTGTGTGCTTGAATAATGGGAGGGCAAACACAATGGCCACTCGAACAGAGGACTCTGATAGTGTTATAGACCTGGCGCTGGTGTCTTCCACATTCGCACCGGTAGGCAGAAGCAATGTACTGGGATTCCACGGAAGTGATCACTATTCATGTGTCATCCTAATTGAGAAAAGCAGAAATAGAAGCCTTAAAAACAAGCTCGAAACAGTCCATTATGAGAACACAGACCAGGACGTCATTAGCAAAATCAGACACAGGAAACAGGGAGCCCCTTGCGGGAGGCAGGAGAAATTGATGCAGCCGTCCTGGTGGAACAAAGCGGTCGAGGAATCATGGTGGAACAAGAGAAAAGCAGCCAAGACATGACAGAAGTCCAGAAAAAATGGAAAAACAAAACCTGCAGTCTTGAGGAGCATGAAAGAATAGAAAGCATGGTAAGTATGCTAAGGATGCTAGGTGAGGTGATTTCTGCACACAAAAAAGTGTGCTCAGCAAAGTCTTTCGCCATATTATGGCATCTTCATCAGAGCATGAATGGCCCATCACGGCGTAGAGGCACCACAGACTTCCAAATCACAGGCCATACGTGGCACAAATCTGATGAGAGCAATTGGAAGGTCCTGCTTGCCCGCTACATTAAGCAGACTGACCAAAGAAATAGGGATGTAAGGAGGATACTGGGATCGCTCTCAGAATTGTGTGAGGAAGTTGTGCTGAGAGAAGATCTCACAATCACAACCGATACCATTCGCACATTTGAAAGGTCACGCAATGCTGCTCCTGATCCAGATGGTGTTCGGTACGACTACATAGGTGATTTAGCTGACGACGACTTAAAGGAACTGGCCAAAGAGTTTAATGTCAGCATTCAGAGTGACCAGATTAAGGAAGAGTGGCTACACAGCTACTTACTGCCGCTACCGAAGTCATACAAGGACAACTCACAGATCAGTGTATACAGAATCATCACGATGCAGATCACTGCGGGCAAGCTACTGGAGAAAATGGCTGCCCGTATACTCTCTATGACCTTGGCAGATATGCGCAATCCTACCCACACTCGGAAGTTATAGATATAACAAAGAGACGTGGCTCAATGCGGCAGTCTTTGCCTATGACGTCTTCTAAGGCTTCCACTGACGAATGGAGACATGTGCTGCTGCTATAGATCTGGGAGATACATACAACAGAGTACCGTTTGAGTACCTCGTGCACACGCTAGTCAAACTGGTGGTGCACCCCTTCCTCATTAGATGGATCGCAGCAGCACTATTTCAAAGGAAGGTGATACTCAGATGTGGACGTTGGTCATCCGAGCCAACATCCATTTGCCCAGGATTGCCACAAAGCTCACCATTGTCACCAGTTCTATTTAACGTGTACACAATAGCGATCACGGAACAACAGCTGGAGGGGAAGAACTATGACGGTTGCTGATGACATTCTGGTATATCGACAGGGAAGGGGCAGAAGGGAAATCGCCTTCACACTGCAAAAACGGACTCGATCGCATCTCTTCCTGATGTGGAGTAACAGGTGCCTTGGTTAATCATAATAAAGCATCAGTTGCATGGTTCTCCCTTAACAATCATATCGTTATTAAGATTGCTTACGATGAATAATGATATCGTATGTCGATGGACAGTTCAGCTTCGTTCACTTTTCGTGCCGCTTGGCCTTATGTCTTTTGGCGTGTGGTGCACCAGCTATGATGGGGACTACATCTGTCTTTCTTTGTTTAGATATTTAATGAGATGTTAATTCTGATTATTCCACTGGCACGGGCGGTTGAGCAATTATGGATTTTCATTCGTTTGCAACGATACTGGGGCCTTTGAATAACTATAACTATAATATAATCCTATCGTTAATACGGATACGCCGGTGGTACGAATAGGGGCTGATGATGTGACTTGGGACATGTTAAGGAAATGCCTAGGAATTACGTTTGATCGCAGCCTGTGTTTTAGGGACCATGTCGATCACATGATAACAAAAGCCCGCAAAGGATTAGTCGCCTTGAAGATCATGACAGCTGCCAATCTCGAGCAGAGGCTATTCATATTGTTGTTGCCGAGACTGGTCGTCGCACCAATTGACAATCCTAGCAATCCTCACTGTCACTAAAACACAGGTAGACTGACTTGAGAAATACAAAATGAGGCGATGCATTATCTTGGGGAGTTCGAGAGGCCGGTATCATCTTGACGAGTTGAGTTATTTGAGGGGCATCATCATTGCACTCCGAGCATGTCCATAGGTGCTCAGATCCCTCCTCAGCAAGTTCCGGAGTGTCCAGCGACTGACGACTCCAGTTCTGTGTTGGTTGATAAGTCTTCTTACACAGCCACTAAGTTTTTCATTTCTGGCTGTGCCCATCTTAACTCTTACCTCTTTCATCCGAAGGAGTGACGTGGACTCATGGTTGTCGAAGTCCAGTGCCCTTCCCACATCTCTGAGGGCATTGATGATGTCCGTCCGATCCATGGGTTGCCCGTCTTCAACGACAGCACAGCTAGCCAGCCTTTCCGCTCTTTCATTTCCCCGTATCCCCGCATGTCCAGGGACGTAGACGAGGTGACTACGTACTTTTGACTCCTGCAATGACTCTACACATTGCCTGCGAACTGTACATTTTTAGATGGTCACTTAACTCAATAACCATGTCTTCCATGAATGTTCTTTCCAACCTGCCGTGTCTTTAAAATAACGATAATAATAATAATTTTAACTAAAATCGTTTAATAATATTTAACAAAAAAAAAAAAAAAAAAAGACAACGAAAACTTGACTATATAGTTTACAATTGTAAGATAAACAAAAAATAACAATCCATTCTTTGACAATATTCTCAATCATGGGAGAATAACTCTAAATTATAATTACCAAAACCATTTCAACATGGTGGCCACCGTTATTTTTGCTTGTTGATCTTGTGTTAGTCAAAATCTCTATAAAATTTTTGCACGAGTGAGTCGAAATTGTGGATAAATGCTCAGTATATATATTTACTTTTGGGAATATATCTGCTTTTTACGTTTTTAAAGGATATTTTAACTACAAACGTTAATATCTTTCGCTGTTACATATAATGATTTAATTTATATTATTTTTATTATAATAATAATAGAGAGACTCAGAGACAGACTCGAGTCGGCGTTGAAAGGCTACGGCGGCCAGATAGATAAGGATAAGATAAGGATAAGGCATCACAGATCACATCATAAGGATAAGATAAGATATTAGAAGTCATTATTAATTGTTTTAGTTTAGTTAACCGTTGCCATCGTTACTAGAGATGCAGCTGACAAAGTTCAACGCTGAAAAAAGACTATATAATATTGGTTATTCAAATGGTTATGGAAGGCCTCGGTATCACTGCAAACGAATTAAAAATCCATAATTGCTCAACCGCCCGTACCAGTGGAATCATCCGAATTACTAACACATCTCCCAAACAAAGAAAGGTAACTGTAGTCCCCATCGTAGCAGTCTCAGCACACGCCAAAAGACATAAGGCGAAACCACGCAGAAAGTGAACACAGCCAACTGTTCCCTGTCATACGATATCATCATTCATCGTAAACAAGCGGGATATCGAAACAGGATCAAAACGGATGAGACACACAGCTCACGGTGTGCACAGAGCACTTAACTCAGAAGCTCCTGCAACAAGCCGGACTTGGAATATGAGGCAACTGCAAGAAGGAACACTTTTCAGACATAGCCTTCAATGGTTCCTGCCGCCTATCCACCATACTCCATGGAAATTCGCAGCATGAAAATGAAAAATATATAATAATAATAGTCTATATACATACTATATAATACTCTACTGACTATTTTACTATATACGTTTATTTCATTATAAATTATATATAATATATATATATATATATATATATATTATAATAATATATAAATATTATACACTATCTTGACTATCACTTACTTAACTTAACTATGCCTCTTTTATGATAAACACTATGATTGTAAGTAATAATTTTTTTATATTATTATTGTAGCAATTAAATTGAATATTTAAAAAAAATCAGTTCAGTGATTCATTATTTATCATATATATTGACACATATTTATCATATATATCTGAATAGTAAGAATACAGTTAGTAATAGTCATAATGAAGAAAGAATCATAACCATTATGCAGCAAAAAAATAAACAGGACAGATCTGAAACAAGTGCAACGTGTCAAATACTTGGGCACAATAATAACATCAGATGGAAGATGCACCACGGAAATAAAAAGCAGAATAGCTCAGGCCAAAATAGCATTTCAGAAAATGAAAAATATCTTATGCAACAAATCTATGTCAATAGAAGTGAGAAAGATAGTTCATCTGTGCTATATAGAACCAATTCTGAATTATGGAAGCGAATCATGGACAGTAGACAAACAAATGAAAAGACGATTAGAGACCACAGAGATGAGATTTCTCAGAAGAATGTTGAAAGTTCCCTGGACAGCTAAAAAGACCAATGAAGAAATTCTCAAAGAGACCAACACAAAAAGGGAGCTCCTAAAAACATCAGAAAGAAACAATTAACATCTTTCGGCATATAATGAGAAGAGAAAAGTTGGAATACTTGGTTACAACAGGCAAAATACAAGGAAAGAGATATCGCGGAAGACAAAGAGAGAAAATACTAGATAGCTTGATGTTATGATATGGAAAACAGTCAACAACAGAACTGATATATATTGTGCACAGTCGATAGAAGTTTGTGGATGGACATGATTGTCTACACCAACTGGTATGACACATGATGATGATGCTATTGATACATTTAATTCGTTATGTAATTATTTTATTTACTGTTCTAAACATTAACAATTTTACATGCATTTGTAACTGTAACGTACCTAGTCTAAGTCACTAGTTACTTGGTCAACTAAACTAAGTCAGGCTAGGCTCCTTGTGGTATGAGAGTGTGCTACTTACAATATGTAAATTTACATAGAATTTTGCAAGTTCTATATATTTTTAGTATGAGTATTGAATGTAACATTACAAATAATACAGTAATTATGATTATCTGTGAGTTGTTATGACTGTTCATCAACGTCAGTCTCTACTCTCTTGACAAATAGTTCCCCTGTTCTAATCCTGCCCCGGAAGGTGGGATTTTTATCTTTGAAGAGGTGAATTTATGTCTTTTTTTATTCCATGCCTATACCCTCTCTCAGTCACTGGGTAGTGAGATCTCAAGTTACCTTCTCTGATAGTGGCACAAAACAAGAGGTCTCACGTGAATTCTATACGTTGAAAACCTTTAGCAGTCTAAAAGAATGGGCCTAACGTCCAGTCAAAAGTTATCAGAAATCTATCCAAATGGATCCCAGACCATGCAGTGGAGCTTATGTATGTGGGTCAGAGTTTTCTTCAAAGATTTTGAATATATAGAAAAGAATATTGGAGCAGCCATGCATATCTTCCATATGATACAGGTAATTCATATTCAGTACGTTTTTTTTTTATATGGTTTACTTTTAACACAGCCATATGTTCAATTGATATGAATAAAGACTATTTTTTGTGAAGCTCCACTTTTTTTTCTCCTTCAAATTTATTTACGCATAACATTTTTCAAAAACTGTATATCTGCTACTTTTGGAAACGGCAGAAACCAAAGTTTTCTATAGCCAGGGAGTTACTGAGAACGGCCGAAGATGTACACCGTCCCCTTATTTTTAAAAAATATCAATTGACGGACTTGGCATCTCATTTGTACCGCACCTCCTTTGACCATTAATGTACTTCATCGTATTTGAGCATTTGAGCCGCGACAACCCCCGTTATATATCTCTGATCAATAGTATTCTTAGCGCTGTTGAGACCATTAATTAATACTTCTTCTTGTGTCACTTGGTATTTTTAAATATCAAATCATAAGACATTTATGATATTTCATTGGTAGCCTTTATTTCATTCTGTTTCTACAGTGAAAGTTATCTTTTAACATCTAATCAGCACAATTATCAATTATTATTTCGCATTTACTCATTTCGAGTTCCCTTCTCTCTTCCTCCTTGCTTTCCTCTCACTTCCTCTTCCTTCTCTCTCCTTTCACTTGATCTAACCGCTCTTGGTTTAATATTCTTCCTTGCCTGTTTTGTAATGTTGCCCTTCTCTCTTCCTCCTTGCTTTCCTCTCACTTCCTCTTCCTTCTCTCTCCTTTCACTTGATCTAACCGCTCTTGGTTTAATATTCTTCCTTGCCTGTTTTGTAATGTTGCCCTTCTCTCTCCTTTCACTTGATCTAACCGCTCTTGGTTTAATATTCTTCCTTGCCTGTTTTGTAATGTTGCCCTTCTCTCTGGTAAGGTCATTACTGCTTCTTCTGATGTTGTTATTCTTTTTCTGTGTGTGTCGGTTATGCCCCTGTGTCTTCCAGCTCCTTGTGTTTTGATATGGTGCCCCCCTTTCTTTTCACCACTAGTTTCACTGACATAGGTCTGTGACTCTTGGGCTCCATTTTGTCCCATCTTCACTTCTTCTGTGGTAATTATTTCCTCTGTCGGTACTTCGTGTTCTTCTCCGACATCGGTTTCTTCTGTAGATTCTTTCATACTCCATGTGCATTTTCTTTGTAGTCTACCTATTTGTGCTTCTCTTCCTTGTGCGTCCTCTTTTTCTGACCATAGGGTCTCGTCTTTTCTTATATTTTTCCTATGGGTCCTTATTTCCGCTCTACTATATATGTGTTTAATCACATAATTGGTGTCTCCTGTTTTCCTTAATACTATATATCCTTCTTTCCATTTAGGGCTTAATTTTGAAATAGCTGTATGATTCTTATAGAATACCCTGTCCCCCACACTATACTGAATACTCTTTTTATTTTTTTCCTTTTTCATGTTTCTACGTTCTGTCCTTTTTAAATTCCTCCACACCATTCTTTGAGTTTCGTGCATCTGCTGTATAATTATCTCATGAATCTCTTCTCCTACGTACCTTCTTCTTGGTTGTAGTAAATTATCAAGCGGTAACATTGGATGTCTACCGTATAATAGAAAAAATGGGGAAAAACCAGTACTCTCATTTTTATTCACTCTTATCGCGGACAACGCATGATTTAACCTCATGTCCCATTCCTCATCTCCGCCTCTTGTCAATTTTGAAATTATATCGTTTAATGTTCTGTGTTGTCTCTCGTTGATTGCATTACTTTGTGGGTGATATACCGAAGTTAGAATATGTTTAATATTTAATTTTTGTAAAGTATCCTTAAAGTTTTGGCTAGTGAACATACCTCCATTATCCTTAAGTATGCATTGTGGACAACTATATCTAGGAATTAATTCGTTCATTTCTGTTTGTATGCCTTTTTCTTCTTTCTCTGCCTCCCGACCTATCTCCCCGTCTTCGCCTACTGCGACATCAACATATGTTTTTCTGTCCCTAGTTTCCATTTTATTCTGTGTCTCCTGTGGCACATCTGCTGATCTCTCCATTTTATCACCAATTTCATTCATATTTTGTGTTCTAATCCTCTTATTTATTTGCAGACTATACCATCTAAAGTTTGATCTCTTATTTGTTTCACTTCTTCTTTCTCTAATAGCATTTAAATAACATGGCCTTGTCTTTAAGTTGTCTTCTTGTCTCCTTTCAATGGGTCTAAACACATCTACTTCTATCCTATTATTTGATATTTTGTGTTCCTGATTTAGGATCTTATTTACTATTGTGCTCTTTCTGTAAAGCACTATGGCTTCATTTCTGTTGTCCAGTCTCTCTCTGAATTTGTAAAACATTATCTCCCCAAATTTCTCAAAATACCGCCTAACTTGTTCTTCTTTAATGTCCTTTCTCAGTCCTTTGACTATTGTCTTGCAGCTGTTAGTTTCCTTGACTCTTAAATTACATCGACTCACCATGTGTCCTATTTGACCACACCTATGGCATCTCCTTGTCTCTTGTATGGTATCTACTGCTACTCTATTGTTACGCCTCTGGAATCTCTGTCTCGTGTGGTCCCGTCTTAACTTCTCTCCTACCTTACTTATTTTCTGTCTGGCTTGCCAAAAATGCCTGCCTTTTCGTGTACTATCTCTGTTTCCTGTTCCTGATAACTTCCTCCTCTCCCTTTCTCCACTTCTCTTACTTGACACTCTCTGGCAATATGTCCTACTCTACCACACCTATAGCATCTCTTTGTCTCTTGGATGCTATTTACTGCTTGTGTATAGTACTGCTCTCTCCTCTCTTCCTCTTCTTCTCTATCTCTTTTCCTCATATGATCTGTCTACCTGGGGTTTTCTTGTCTACTTTTTCTTGTGGTTAGTTGTCATCAAATCTTTGAACTATGCTCTTTTCCTCTATTGCTGCGTTTATTACTTTCGACAATGTGGCATTCGTCTTCCTGGCTAAGTGTAACTTCAGTCCTCTACTTCTTAACTCTGAAATAAATGTTGCTACCAACATTTTGTCAACCTGATCAATATTAACACCCCGCCCAAAACCTTGATCTGCTATTGCCACTATGCGGTCTCCGTAATACATTCCCTGCTATATAATTAGCTATACATTCCCTGCTATTATATACAATTGGCTATACATTCCCTGCTATTATATACAATTGGCTATACATTCCCTGCTATAAAATAACATGCATTTATTGCATTTAATCAGAGCTGTCATGTGATGTCATGTGATATCATATATACACATTGAGTGGAAAGTCAGGAGAATAACATTGTAATCAATATAATTTTCTCGCACAGGGGCTCCTGTCGTAAGTAATTTTCACTTCCATTTTTGGATGATATTTGTGGTCTAATGTATCCTAGAAGACTTAGTCTATGATTGAACAGGTCATGTCTCTTCAAGAAGTAGGCAAAATCTCCAAGACAAAGTTTTACGTCAAACTATGTGGTGCCCCACTGTTTAAAGTGTTTTCCCATGGGGTGTATGAAAGCATTTTTCGGTGTACCGTAATCTTCATCAGCGGTCAGCTACTGCTATGTATTTAGACATTTAAAGCCACTTAGCTCATGAACAAGACAGTGCATTTGAGGTCGTCACCAATTCCCCATATCTTGTCATGTAGAGTTTTCTCTGTGGGACATATTTGTATTCTTATGGTGTTGAGAGTGCTGCAGTCCTGTAGTATATGCTCTGGAATTTGTTTGGCTGCTCCACTGTCACATGTTGCAACGTCATTGAGTCCTCCATCTTGTGTAGATGTGCTCTGAGGCCACAGTGACATGACCTGTTATGAGTCTGAATCTTGGTCTGCTCATGTCTACTAAGTATGTTTAGACTGTCATGTTCTGGCTTATATTTTCCAGCAACTCCCTCCATTATGTTTTTCTGGCATGCTCCAGGATTGTTTTTATTTCTTTGAGGCTCTGGGGTTGGTTGGACTGTTGAAGGCACCCACCTGCTTTTGCGAGTTCATCTGTCTCATTTCCAGGCATGCCACAGTGTGCTGGTATCCACTGTAGGACTAGTCGGTATTCCTGACCATAACCTTGAGGTCCTCTAATGACAGATAGAGAACAATCAAATAAAGTTCAAAGGGACATTACTCTGAGCAGAAAGACTCTAAACTAAGAAATTACCAAGTCAGAGAATATCTGCCTGCTTGATGAGGGACACTTGAGCACATGACTGCCAGTGTGAAAGAAAGATAGGAAAAAACTATATTCAATTAAAATTCAAAACCATCCTGCCAAAGACAAAAGTGTGACAGCCACTGCACTGATTTAGGGGAAAAATCAGGAGAAACACACATGTATACAAGTACTGACCTTGCAACCAGTTCATCTTGGAGGACCTCGGTAGCCTAGTTGGGAAAACCACCCGACTGGACTACCGACGTTCGGACAACCCGTGTTTGATTCCCGCTGGGAGCAGTGTGAATTGTACTCGTGGTTGGAAAAAAAAAAATACCCCACACGGTCGACCCAGCCGTTGGCAGAAATGGGTACCAGAGTATTACCCTGGGAAGGTGAGGAATGTTGCCTCGCATCGTGAGTTTCGATGCTTGAAACTACACTATCCAGAAATCTCCGAACATTTCTGGATAGGCGGCCGAGCACATATGGGTGGAAACTCGCGTGCTAAGACGTGCAGCGTACTTCAGCGTTCAAGTCTCGTACTTTACTTACTTTACGTTACTTTACCAGTTCATCTTGTTCTAACCACTTCATCATGAAACAAAGAGTCAAGTTCACATGATCATAAGACTTGAACGCTGAAGAGGAAGTAAAGTTCAGTACCTGGTACTTTGCTCGGATTTTTGGAAACTTCAGCTGGTGATGAAACAGTTGTAAGTGACTTGTTTTATAATGCTGGCGTCAGTTCAAGCAGAATGGAGACTCAATCATCCAGATTAATTGTGGATAAATGTAGCTATAATGATGAAAAGTTTGTATAAAATTGTTATGGCAGCAGTGATTTCAATTGTGCACTTTTAAGATACTTTTTAGTGACATCGTTTCATTATGTTTGTAGCATCTATTTTTTATTTCAATTTCACCGTTTCAAGAGATTGGCGCCGCTCCTCTGACTGAGTTAACCAGGCTGTTTAATCCAGCGTTATCTCAATAAATACCAGAACCATAATTTAACATTAAGACATGGAGCTAAAAGATGAACAGGTGTTTGAGGTAAGTGTATATTGTAACCTATAAAATTAGCATAAAATATTTTTTTTTTTAATGTCTGCAGAGAGAATTAGCTTTTCTGGTTAGTATGCTTTCAGACCGATAAGGGTCTCGGGTTCACCCAGGTTCTAAGATTTTTATGGGAAGTTCTTTTTTTCTGGCATTCATCTGACGACTACTAAAGGATTGAATAGTCCTCTTCATCACCTTCCCTTAAAAGGACATTCTTCTTCTACCTTTCAGCTCCCTGTGGAGAATAGGTCTTCAAGAAACACTTTCCAAGTTGTTCTGTTTCATGCCATTCTTTTAAGATCATTCCATGTCTTCCCCATCATCTTCATCTCTGCTTCTGTCTGTCTTCTCCAAGAATTTCTTGGTCTTCCTCTTTGTCTTTTCCCTTGGGGGATTCCAAAAAAAGGCCTGTTATGTAATACTCTCAGTTGGCTTCCACAGTGTGTGCTTTATTATTTTAAATAATTAATAATTTACAATATTGGTTATTAAAAGGACATTAAGTGGGCTTAAATGTATTGTGTTTTGCAGCCAGACTGTGATGTATGTGCCTTTCAGCCAAGGCATTCGACTTCAGCATGACATCTTTTTTTGGTAACATGATGATTTTTTTGAGTACCTGGTTGTCTTCCCTCTCAATCCCTACTCAATTGGGTACACTAGAATGGCCAGTCTGTTACTAGAGGCACCACAAAGAGGTGGAGTAGGGTCTGGATGGTTGTTCTTTACCGATCCTGGCAATAGCCATCAGCTATGAGTCGCTGGCAGCTTCCAGCTCTGTTGTTGGGCACTTCGATCCTCTTTCTTGGAAGTAAAGGCAGTTTGTTGTGATACCTTCCGCATCACCTGAAAAAAGAAAATAAGTGGTGCTGTCATGGAAAAATATGGTCACTACCATTGTATTCTCCATACGCCTGGGATGGCGTGGAGGGAACCTTTACTTTATAATGAGAATATGAGATTATGTCAAGCAATATGGAATAATTGAAGCCATAATAAGTGGTTAGTGAACTGGACTACAAAGGACAAGATGTCAGGTTCAATCCTGATCGATGGCTTCCAGGTTCACCCAGCCTTTAATGGGTACCAGATTTTTTTTATGGGAAAGTAGAGCGGCACAAGCGTAATACCAACCACATTACCCCAAAAATAATGTCCCAAAGTTGTATAAAAAATTATGGTCACTGACACCATATTCCCTATACGCCACATGGCGTGATGGGCTCTTTACTTTACTTAGTATGGAATAATGGAAGCCACGACAGCTCAGTGGTCAGTCAACAGGACTACCAAGGACAAAAGGTCAGGTTCAACACAGATCGATGGCGTCCTGGCTCACCCAGCCTTAATTGAGTACCCAATTTTTTCTTGGAAAAAAATACGGCACGGGCATTAAACTGACCTCATTGTCCCCCAAAAAATGTACTAAAGGTCTATTTAAAATACTGGCACTAACACCATATTTCCTATACGTGGCGTGGCGGGGCTCTTTACTTTTTTTACTATGGAGCAATAACATGAGAATCAGCTGCAGTAAAGAACACATTAGTCCAAGCTAAGACATTTTATACTTTCCCCAGAGACAGTGCCGAAAGGACACAGATGACAAGGATGAAAAAGTTGATGTTACCATGAGCACGGTTAACAATAAAAGAGTTGATGTTACCATGAGCACGGTTAACAATAAAAGAGTTGATGTTACCAGTAACATGTCCTGTAATTTCTTAACTGAGGACAAACTTGCCAGTAAGTTTCTCAACTTCAGATCTGCATTTAGATCTTTATTTGCTCACTCACTGACTTATGTCTCAGCTTGCCAGCCTGTTCATCAGATCTTTATTTGCTCACACACTGACTTATGTCTCAGCTTGGGAGCCTGTTCATCAGATCTTTATTTGCTCACTCACTGACTTATGTCTCAGCTTGGGAGCCTGTTCATCAGATCTTTATTTACTCACACACTGACTTATGTCTCAGCTTGGGAGCCTGTTCATCAGATCTTTATTTACTCACACACTGACTTATGTCTTAGCTTGCCAGCCTGTTCATCAGATCTTTATTTACTCACACACTGACTTATGTCTTAGCTTGCCAGCCTGTTCATCAGATCTTTATTTACTCACACACTGACTTATGTCTTAGCTTGTCAGCCTGTTCATCAGATCTTTATTTGCTCACACACTGACTTATGTCTTAGCTTGCCAGCCTGTTCATTAGATCTTTATTTGCTCATACACTGACTTATGTCTCAGCTTGGGAGCCTGTTCATAAGATCTTTATTTACTCACACACTGACTTATGTCTTAGCTTGCCAGCCTGTTCATTAAATCTTTATTTGCTCATACACTGACTTATGTCTCAGCTTGGGAGCCTGTTCATAAGATCTTTATTTACTCACACACTGACTTATGTCTTAGCTTGCCAGCCTGTTCATTAGATCTTTATTTGCTCATACACTGACTTATGTCTCAGCTTGGGAGCCTGTTCATCAGATCTTTATTTACTCACACACTGACTTATGTCTTAGCTTGCCAGCCTGTTCATCAGATCTTTATTTACTCACACACTGACTTATGTCTCAGCTTGCCAGCCTGTTCATCAGATCTTTATTTACTCACACACTGACTTATGTCTTAGCTTGCCAGCCTGTTCATCAGATCTTGATTTACTCACACACTGACTTATGTCTTAGCTTGCCAGCCTGTTCATCAGATCTTTATTTGCTCACACACTGACATGTCTTAGCTTGCCAGCCTGTTCATCAAATCTTTATTTGCTCATACACTGACTTATGTCTCAGCTTGGGAGCCTGTTCATTAGATCTTTATTTGCTCACACACTGACTTATGTCTCATCTTGCCAGTCTATTCATCAGATCTTTATTTGCTCACTGACTGACTTATGTCTCAGCTTGCCAGCCTGTTCATCAGATCTTTATTTACTCGCTCACTGACTTATGTCTTAGCTTGCCAGCCTGTTCATCAGATCTTTATTTGCTCACTCACTGACTTATGTCTCAGCTTGGGAGCCTGTTCATCAGATCTTTATTTACTCACTGACTGACTTATGTCTTAGCTTGCCTGCCTGTTCATCAGACCTTTATTTGCTCACTCACTGACTTATGTCTTAGCTTGCCAGCCTGTTCATCAGATCTTTATTTGCTCACACACTGACATATGTCTCAGCTTGGGAGCCTGTTCATCAGATCTTTATTTACTCACACACTGACTTATGTCTCAGCTTGGGAGCCTGTTCATCAGATCTTTATTTACTCACACACTGACTTATGTCTCAGTTTGGGAGCCTGTTCATCAGATCTTTATTTGCTCCCACACTGACTTATGTCTCAGCTTGGGAGCCTGTTCATCAGATCTTTATTTACTCACACACTGACTTATGTCTCAGTTTGGGAGCCTGTTCATCAGATCTTTATTTACTCACACACTGACTTATGTCTCAGCTTGGGAGCCTGTTCATCAGATCTTTATTCGCTCACACACTGACTTATGTCTCAGCTTGCCAGCCTGTACATCAGATCTTTATTTGCTCACACACTGACTTATGTCTTAGGTTGGGAGCCTGTTCATCAGATCTTTATTTGCTCACTGACTGACTTATGTCTCAGCTTGCCAGCCTATTCATCAGATGTTTATTTGCTCACACACTGACTTATGTCTTAGCTTGGGAGCCTGTTCATTAGATCTTTATTTGCTCACTGACTGACTTATGTCTCAGCTTGCCAGCCTATTCATCAGATGTTTATTTGCTCACACACTGACTTATGTCTTAGGTTTGGAGCCTGTTCATCAGATCTTTATTTGCTCACTGACTGACTTATGTCTCAGCTTGCCAGCCTGTTCATCAGATGTTTATTTGCTCACACACTGACTTATGTCTTAGCTTGGGAGCCTGTTCATTAGATCTTTATTTGTTCACTCACTTACTTATGTCTTAGCTTGCCAGCCTGTTCATCAGATCTTTATTTACTCACTCACTGACTTACGTCTCAGCTTTGAGTGTCTATTCATCAGATCTTTATTTGCTCACACACTGACTTATGTCTCAGCTTTGGTGTCTATTCATCAGATCTTTATTTACTCACACACTGACTTATGTCTCAGCTTGGGAGCCTGTTCATCAGATCTTTATTTACTCACACACTGACTTATGTCTTAGCTTGCCAGCCTGTTCATCAGATCTTTATTTACTCACACACTGACTTATGTCTTAGCTTGCCAGCCTGTTCATCAGATCTTTATTTACTCACACACTGACTTATGTCTTAGCTTGTCAGCCTGTTCATCAGATCTTTATTTGCTCACACACTGACTTATGTCTTAGCTTGCCAGCCTGTTCATTAGATCTTTATTTGCTCATACACTGACTTATGTCTCAGCTTGGGAGCCTGTTCATAAGATCTTTATTTACTCACACACTGACTTATGTCTTAGCTTGCCAGCCTGTTCATTAAATCTTTATTTGCTCATACACTGACTTATGTCTCAGCTTGGGAGCCTGTTCATCAGATCTTTATTTGCTCACACACTGACTTATGTCTCAGTTTGGGAGCCTGTTCATCAGATCTTTATTTACTCACACACTGACTTATGTCTCAGCTTGGGAGCCTGTTCATCAGATCTTTATTCGCTCACACACTGACTTATGTCTCAGCTTGCCAGCCTGTACATCAGATCTTTATTTGCTCACACACTGACTTATGTCTCAGCTTGCCAGCCTATTCATCAGATGTTTATTTGCTCACACACTGACTTATGTCTTAGCTTGGGAGCCTGTTCATTAGATCTTTATTTGCTCACTGACTGACTTATGTCTCAGCTTGCCAGCCTATTCATCAGATGTTTATTTGCTCACACACTGACTTATGTCTTAGGTTGGGAGCCTGTTCATCAGATCTTTATTTGCTCACTGACTGACTTATGTCTCAGCTTGCCAGCCTGTTCATCAGATGTTTATTTGCTCACACACTGACTTATGTCTTAGCTTGGGAGCCTGTTCATTAGATCTTTATTTGTTCACTCACTTACTTATGTCTTAGCTTGCCAGCCTGTTCATCAGATCTTTATTTACTCACTCACTGACTTACGTCTCAGCTTTGGGTGTCTATTCATCAGATCTTTATTTGCTCACACACTGACTTATGTCTCAGCTTTGGTGTCTATTCATCAGATCTTTTTTGCTCACACACTGACTTATGTCTCAGCTTTGGTGTCTATTCATCAGATATTTATTTGCTCACACACTGACTTATGTCTCAGCTTTGGTGTCTATTCATCAGATCTTTATTTGCTCACACACTGACTTATGTCTCAGCTTTGGTGTCTATTCATCAGATCTTTATTTACTCACTCACTGACTTATGTCTTAGCTTGCCAGCCTATTCATCAGATCTTTATTTACTCACTCACTGACTTATGTCTCAGCTTGCCAGCCTGTTCATTAGATCTTTATTTGCTCACACACTGACTTATGTCTCAGCTCGCCAGCCTATTTATTAGATCTTTATTTGCTCACACACTGACTTATGTCTCAGCTTACCAGCCTGTTCATTAGATCTTTATTTACTCACACACTGACTTATGTCTCAGCTTGCCAGCCTGTTCATTAGATCTTTATTTGCTCACACACTGACTTATGTCTCAGCTTGCCAGCCTGTTCATTAGATCTTTATTTGCTCACACACTGACTTATGTCTCAGTTCGCCAGCCTGTTCATCAGATCTTTATTTTCTCACACACTTACTTATGTCTCAGCTCGCCAGCCTGATTATTAGATCTTTATTTACTCACTCATTGACTTATGTCTGAGCTCGCCAGCCTGTTCATCAGATCTTTATTTACTCACTGACTTATGTCTCAGCTTGGGAGCCTGTTCATCAGATCTGATCGACAAGCTGCAAGAAGTGTTGAGCACAAACACAAGCTTACTCAGTTTAAGAACTCCAAGATTACACCTTCCACATGATAGACTCCTACGTCTTCTTCTTCTACCTTTCAGCTCCCTGTGGAGTATAGGTCTTCAACAAACACTTTCCAAGCCGTTCTGTTTCTTGCCATTCTTTTAAGATCATTCCATGTCTTCCCCATTATCTTCATCTCTGCTTTTGTCTGTCTTTTCCAAGAATTTCTTGGTATTCCTCTTTCTCTTTTCCCCTGGGGATTCCAAAAAAGGGCCTGTTGAGTTGGCTTCCTCAGTGTGTGTCCTATCCAGGGCCATTGTCTCGCTGTATCTCTTTATCCACTGGTACATTTCCATAATTCTATGTTAGTGATTTTGTCCTACCATTTCCATCCTTTTATTCTGCGTAAGCATCCATTAATGAAGGTCTGTATGTTCATGATTGATAATTTTGTTGTTCTACATGTTTCACAGCTAAATAATACCACTGACTTAACAATGGAGTTGAACATTTTAATTTTTGTACTTAACCTAATTTCTTAGGATTTCCATTTGTTTCCCAGTGCAATGAAAGCTCCTCTTGCTTTTGATATCCTTATTTTGGTATCATTTTCTGTTCCTGCCTCATTATCTATTATGACAGACGTCTACTCAAGACCAAAACACAAATACATCATCAATTGTTTTGTTCTCTGTCTTTATCTCATTATTTATTATTTGCTTCTTTCTATTTTATCATGTTTCTCTTTTATTAGTTATTTAATTCTCTTTCTCACTGGAGGCTGTGGAAATGTGGTTTTACTGAAGAGTGTTGAGAATACCATGGACAGCTAAGAAGAGTAATGAAAACGTTCTGAAAGAGGCCAAAGCAAAAAGAGAGCTAATTTCCAATATTAGGAAGAAACATTCATCATTTTTGTGGCAATGTAATGAGAAGAGAACAGCTGGGACATATTGTAACAACTGGGAAAATTGAGGGATGAAGAGATAGAGGGAAGCAAACAGAAAAGATATCAGACAACTTAAGAGAATGGCTTGGCATAAAGTCAACAACAGAAATGATAAATAACTGTCGAGATCGAAAGTTGTGGAGAGACATGATCACCTACGCCTGCAGGCCCGGTACTTGATGATGATGATGATTTTGTTTTGATTTCTAATTTTTAGTTAGCTGTGTAATGTTAATTGTATTTACTTACACATGTGTGTATGTGTTGTTTATTGTTCCTGCTGAAGGCCTATTGAGCTGCCACATCTTTTTTGTGTTGTCCATTACAAACGTAAAGCTGTAACCATACCAGATTTGTTGTTTTTCATTTCTGCTCTGTGAGAATATTAACTGTACCTTGGGACAATTTAAATACTAGAAGTTTAATGGAACATGTTCCAGTTGAAAAATAAAAAAACTCTGGGAACAAAGATGAAATTAAATGTTCCCAGAATTTGGCCTGAAAGTCTTTGATTGATTAATTTATTGATTTCTTGTCTACAACTCATGTCATGCATTTTATAATTATCTTCCATAATCAGCCGTCATTTCCTCATATAATGGAGGCAGCCCAGAACGTGATCCTCTCATCTATGTGGATAATGCTGAGGTAATGAGGTTAGCATTTAATGAACTTGTCTGGTTCTAGTCTTTGTGTGCTGACTGCATGACTAAAGGTTAAAGTGCTTTTTTTGGGGGGGTTTTAGTCTTTATTGGAGTACTTACCTCATTTTACTCTGCTAAAGAAGTAGAAATGAAAGGAGGAAAAAAATGGTATAGGTATAACTTTACGCAGTTGAGAGACAAGAAAATGAAATGATGTTTCGGCACAATAAACCTTCAGTGGAAACAGTGGACAACCAACACACCCACAGAGAGAGTAAGAATTGTAAGCAAATAAACTTAACACTACATAGCAAAGTAACAGTGAAATTAACTATTTAAAAAAAACCGAAGAAAATAATATTAAAAATTAATTAAAAGATTCTCTGCGGGCTTGCTTGTGGCCGGATCACGAGGGGAAGTGAGCCTGGAAATAGAAACCAGACACAAAAACTTATGGAATGCAAATTACCACAAAGAAAATCCCTGTTCACCTCATTGTAAGACATTGTCAGGCTTTATATTTCTTGTACCACTTGATTTTGAAATCTTCTTCCACCCATTAAGTGGGTGTGGGTGAGTTCATGTCACTATTTTGTGGCAAGCTACAATATTTGCACCTTCAGCCACATCTTTCTTCTGCTAATAGATTTTTATTTTAGTAGATTTTTAGTTCAATATTCAGTAGATTTTTAGTTCAGTATTCAGTAGATTTTTAGTTCAGTATTCAGTAGATTTTTAGTTCAATATTCAGTAGATTTTTAGTTCAGTATTCAGTAGATTTTAACTGCTTAACAATTTGTTTCCCAGACAGTGGCCGTTTTGACATACTTTTAAAAATATTTTTAACTGCCAGGGGTCCTTTAACTTGTGCAGAGTGCACATAGGGCCTCCAGGTTTTCACCATTATCCAAGAGGGATAGGCATCAAATCTCACTGCTTAGACATTAGGGAGTGGTAGCTCATGAAGAAGCCAGGGAGAGGCAGCTCATGAAGAAACCAGGGAGGATAACTCACAAAGAAACAAGGAAGGAGTAACTCATGAAGAAACAAGGGAGGAGTAACTCATGAAGAAACTAGGGAGGAGTAACTCACAAAGAAACAAGGGAGGAGTAACTCATGAAGAAACTAGGGAGGAGTAACTCACAAATTTTGTATGTTATGGCTGTGAGTGTCTGTAATGCTTGTAATATGGTTTGTATGTTGTGGCTGTGTCTGTAATGCTTGTAATCTGGTTTGTATGTTGTGGCTTGTCTGTAATGCTTGTAATCTGGTTTGTATATTGTGGCTGTGAGTGTCTGTAATGCTTGTAATCTGGTTTGTATGTTGTGGCTGTGAGTGTCTGTAATGCTTGTAATATGGTTTGTATGTTGTGGCTTGTCTGTAATGCTTGTAATCTGGTTTGTATATTGTGGCTGTGAGTGTCTGTAATGCTTGTAATCTGGTTTGTATGTTGTGGCTGTGAGTGTCTGTAATGCTTGTAATCTGGTTTGTATGTTGTGGCTGTGAGTGTCTGTAATGCTTGTAATCTAGTTTGTATGTTGTGGCTGTGAGTGTCTGTAATGCTTGTAATCTGGTTTGTATGTTGTGGCTGTGAGTGTCTGTAATGCTTGTAATCTGGTTTGTATGTTGTGGCTGTGAGTGTCTGTAATGCTTGTAATCTGGTTTGTATGTTGTGGCTGTGAGTGTCTGTAATGCTTGTAATCTAGTTTGTATGTTGCGGCTGTGAGTATCTGTAATACTTGTAATCTGGTTTGTATGTTGTGGCTGTGAGTGTCTGTAATGCTTGTAATCTAGTTTGTATGTTGCGGCTGTGAGTGTCTGTAATGCTTGTAATCTGGTTTGTATTTGAATCAGATGGTCTGTGGCCTAGTCGGCTCTGAGGATTTTGACAGGAGAGTGACAGGCAAGAAAGCAGTGAATCAAGCTGGTCTGTTTGGAGATAATGGAGGTAAGTGTTTGGTAGTTGGTTATTCATTTTGTGCTCTAGTCAGATTTTTGTTGTCCAGGGTCAGCTAGGGATTGGTAATGAGGTTTTATAGTTTAAAAAAAAATGGGAAGTAGAGTTCCCTCTCCTGCCTTGCTAGGTGTATGGGAAGTATGGTGTTAGTGACAATATTTTTCTATGACCACGGCACATATTTGGGAGATGTGGTCGGTATCATGCCAGGCCGCCTTTGCTTCCCAGAAAAATCTCTGGTACCAATTTTGTTATAGACTGGGGTGAATCCAGAAGTATTGTCGGTAAAAAAATTAATTCGCAACTTCTGGGGCGAATGAACCCACACCCTTCTGATCATAAAGTGAGCACACTAACCACTAAGGCTCCTGATGTTTTATAGACTTGTGATTTATATTTGGATTGCAAAGTTGTATCTATTATCTTTGCAAGTAAATCTATTCATTCAAAAGAAAAGGCCACAATAAATCCTTGAGATACCCTGGATAATGGAAAAAAAGTTAATAAAAACGTACAAAAATAACTGGCTTATAACATTATTCTACAGAGTAAATTAAAATATTATGGCCGTGTTAAAAGACACAGCCGACTAGACTTTAGAAGGAATGGCGTCATGGCAGGTGACGCATTCTCATATTTGCTCAGCCCTGTCCCATATTTGCTCAGCCCCCATCTCATATTTGCTCAGCCCCCATCCCATATTTACTCAGCCCCCATCTCATATTTGCTCAGCCCCCATGTCATATTTGCTCAGCCCCATCCCATATTTGCTTAGCCCCCATCTCATATTTGCTCAGCCCCAATCTCATATTTGCTCAGCCCCCTTCTCATATTTGCTCAGCTCCCGTCTCATATTTGCTCAGCCTCGTCGCATATTTGCTCAGCCCCCATCTCATATTTGCTCAGCCTCCATCTCATATTTGCTCAGCCCCGTCCCATATTTGCTCAGCCTCCATCTCATATTTGCTCAGCCCCCATCTCATATTTGCTCAGCCCCATCCCATATTTGCTCAGCCCCCATCTCATATTTGCTCAGCCTCCATCTCATATTTGCTCAGCCCCCATCTCATATTTTCTCAGCCTCCATCTCATATTTGCTCAGCCCCCATCTCATATTTGCTCAGCCCCCATCTCATATTTGCTCAGCCCCCATCCCATATTTACTCAGCCCCCATCTCATATTTGCTCAGCCTCCATCTCATATTTGCTCAGCCCTATCTCATATTTGCTCAGCCCAGTCCCATATTTGCTCAGCCCAGTCCCATATTTGCTCAGCCACCATCTCATATTTGCTCAGCCTCCATCTCATATTTGCTCAGCCCCATCCCATATTTGCTCAGCCTCCATCTCATATTTGCTCAGCCCCCATCTCATATTTGCTCAGCCCCATCCCATATTTACTCAGCCCCCATCTCATATTTGCTCAGCCCCCATCTCATATTTGCTCAGCCCCCATCTCATATTTGCTCAGCCTCCATCTCATATTTGCTCAGCCCCCATCTCATGTTTGCTCAGCCCCCATCTCATATTTGCTCAGCCCCCATCCCATATTTACTCAGCCCCCATCTCATATTTGCTCAGCACCCATCCCATATTTGCTCAGCCTCCATCTCATATTTGCTCAGCCCCCATCTCATATTTGCTCAGCCTCCATCTCATATTTGCTCAGCCCCCATCTCATGTTTGCTCAGCCCCCATCTCATATTTGCTCAGCCCCCATCCCATATTTACTCAGCCCCCATCTCATATTTGCTCAGCCTCCATCTCATATTTGCTCAGCCCCTATCTCATATTTGCTCAGCCCAGTCCCATATTTGCTCAGCCCAGTCCCATATTTGCTCAGCCACCATCTCATATTTGCTCAGCCTCCATCTCATATTTGCTCAGCCCCATCCCATATTTGCTCAGCCTCCATCTCATATTTGCTCAGCCCCCATCTCATATTTGCTCAGCCCCCATCCCATATTTACTCAGCCCCCATCTCATATTTGCTCAGCCCCCATCTCATATTTGCTCAGCCTCCATCTCATATTTGCTCAGCCCCCATCTCATGTTTGCTCAGCCCCCATCTCATATTTGCTCAGCCCCCATCCCATATTTACTCAGCCCCCATCTCATATTTGCTCAGCACCCATCCCATATTTGCTCAGCCTCCATCTCATATTTGCTCAGCCCCCATCTCATATTTGCTCAGCCTCCATCTCATATTTGCTCAGCCCCCATCTCATGTTTGCTCAGCCCCCATCTCATATTTGCTCAGCCCCCATCCCATATTTACTCAGCCCCCATCTCATATTTGCTCAGCACCCATCCCATATTTGCTCAGCCTCCATCTCATATTTGCTCAGCCTCCATCTCATTTTTGCTCAGCCTCCATCTCATATTTCCTCAGCCCCCCATCTCATATTTGCTCAGCCTCCATCTCATATTTGCTCAGCCCCTATCTCATATTTCCTCAGCCCCCCCATCTCATATTTCCTCAGCCCCCATCTCATATTTGCTTAGCCCCCATCTCATATTTCCTCAGCCCCATCTCATATTTGCTCAGTCCCGTCCCATATTTGCTCAGCCCACATCTCATAATCTAAGGTTAATAAGAATTGTTAAAAAACCTATGGCCGCTTGTGCCCACTTTGCTTTGCCCATTTTGTGGTCATACTGAAGACATGGTAACTAGCACAGTTTATGTGTTCCTTAGTTTTTTGTTTTTTTTTTTATTATATTTGGACAGCTGTATTGTCAATCACCAATTCAATTATCATCTTTTTCCTTGTATTTTGCCATTTGTAACCAGTTATTTCAACTTACCTTTTCTCATGATGTGCCTGGAAAACATTGTTTCTAACTGATGTTTTTTTGGAGCTCTCTTTTTGTGTTGGCCGCTTTGATCATTTCCTCATTGGTCTTTTTTGGCTATCCAGAGAACTCTGAACGCTCTTCTAAGAAATTCCATCTTTGTGGCCTCTAATAGTCTTTTCATTAATAGGTCAAGGTTATAAGATACATACTTATTGTAAAATTAACTAAATTCGTGTAATCTTCACTATTTATAACTTGACTTGTGTGTCTGATGGTAATATTCACTTCTTAATTATTGCAGGTAGCTTTTTATACAGACAGAATTGGCATACTAACTCTGAGAGTGGAGTCAAACAGAATAATGCTTTTGGTCTGGACTTTGAGAAAAACTCAAGTCTTATTGGATACAGTGATTCCACTGAGGTTGTATCAAAGCTTGTCAATCAAGATATTGTCACTAAGATTCTGGCAGAACACAAAATCAAAGCTTGGAAGACAGTCAACACAGGTGGAAACCGACATCTTGTAGCAGAAGTGGAGTCTGGAGAAACCACATACACGTGTGATGTTTGTGGAGTTGGTTTCTCTGACTCTTGGAAACTGAAGACACATTTAGTTCTCCACTCAGGAGAGAAGCCATACAGATGTGATGTTTGTGGCATTGGATTTAAACGTCATGAGTATTTGAAAATACACTGTAGAACTCATACAGGAGAGAAACCATTCAAGTGTGATATATGTGATGCAGGGTTTAAACAACATGCACATCTGATAGCTCATGTTAGAACTCATACGGGCGAGAAACCGTATAAATGTGATGACTGCGGCATTGAATTCAAGCAAAGTGGAAAGCTAAAAAGGCACAAAGCTGTACATACAGGGGAACAAAACTTTGTATGTGACGTTTGTGAGGTTGGGTTTTTTGACATGGCAAAACTAAAAGCACATAAATATGTACATTTGGTGGAGAAGCCTTACACGTGTGAGGAATGTGGTTTAGGATTTTCTCGTCAAACTTATCTGAAAATACACAATAGAATACATAGAGAAGAAAAACCATTTAAATGTGAATATTGTGGCGTAGGTTTTAAGCACCAGGCATATCTGGATACACATAAAAGAATCCATACGGGAGAGAAACCATATAAATGTGATATATGTGGAGTTGCTTTCAAACAACTCACTCATCTGAAGATACACAGTAGAATGCATACGGGGGAGAAACCATACAGATGTGATGTATGTGGGGTTGGATTCAAACAACTTGCTCATCTCAAAACACATATGCGAATGCATACGGGAGAGAAACCGTACAGGTGTGATGTATGTGGTGTTGGGTTTAACCAAAGTGGTAAGCTAAGTAGACATAAATATATACACACAGGAGAGAAGCCTTTTAAATGTGATGTATGTGGGGCAGCGTACACACGACGTGAGCATTTAACAACACATCATAGACAACACATCAGTGAGGAGATACCCCCGGAACATCTCCCTCTTGCAGATTAAAATAGCCATTTTTGATAATTTAGCTATTGAATTGATTCATCAATTTATTAAAATTGTTGATTTGTATGTGGGCTATCTTTTATTACCCTGTCTCAGTGAGGAGAGGTTCTCTTCTGAGGTTAGAGAATAAAGACTGCATGCTCATTGCAGTCACCATGAATAGTTCAGGTAGAGTTTTATTTCTATCCCAAAAGTAAAATTTTAAATGCATGTATACTGAGTGATTCGATGAGCATGATTTAAAAAAGTGGAGGCGGGCTCTGCATGCATGCAATGGGTAGAGTCATTGCAGAAGTCCAAAATACATAAGGTAACCTTTGTCTATGTCCCTGGACATGTGGGAGTACGGGGAAATGAAAGAGCGGACAGGTTGGCTAGCTGCGCTGTCGTTGAGGACGGGCAACCAATGGATCGGGTGGACATCATCAATGCCCTCCGAGATGTGGGAAGAGCACAGGACTTCGACAAACACAGATCCCCGTCACTTCTTCGGATGATGGAGATGGGAGTTAAGATGGACACAGCCAGAAATGAGAAACTTAGTGGCCGTGTAAGAAGACTTATCAACCAACACAGAACATGGGTTCTTTATGAAGAGAGTGCTTGATAAAGAACTGAAGTAAAATGGCCTCGTGTGGACTGGGCTTGAAAGGTTGGCTAAAGACAGAGACAACAGTGCAGATCACCTTATGTGCCAGAAAGCAATGTTATAGGTTCATTCATCCTGAACCTTGACAGAAAGCAATGTTATAGGTTCATTCATCCTGAACCTTGACAGAAAGCAATGTTATAGATTCATTCATCTTGAACCATGACAGAAAGCAATGTTATAGGTTCATTCATCCTGAACCTTGGCAGAAAGCAATGTCATAGGTTCATTCATCCTGAACCTTGACAGAAAGCAATGTTATATGTTCATTCATCCTGAACCTTTTCAGATTTATTTCCCACCAGTTTCTCTCTTTTTGTCCCCCGCCCCAAATCATAAATCATTCATCTTCTTCTTCTATCCTTCCTCTGTTGCCGTTGGCGTCGAGGGGAGAAACAATCTGCGATTCTTTGCTCTTCTGTTGGCTTCTTCTGATGTTATTCCTCCTAGTGACTCTAGTATTCCATATCAACTTTGCTATTCTTCTACCTTTTTAGCTCCCAGTGGAGCATAGGTCTTCAACAAACATTTTCCTAGTCGTTCTATTTTTTGTCATTCTTTTAAGATCATTCCATGTCTTCCCCATCATCTTCATCTCTGCTTCTATCTGTCTTCTCCAAGAATTCCTTGGTCTTCCTCTTTGTATTTTCCCCTGGGGATTCCAAAAATCGGCCTGTTGTGTAATACTCTCAGTTGGCTTCCGTAGTGTGTGTCCTATCCAGCGTCATCGTCTTCGCTGTATCTCTTTATCTACTAGTATTTGACTGGTACATTTCCATAATTCTATGTTAGTGATTTTGTCCTGCCATTTCCATCCTTTTATTCTGCGTAAGCATCCATTAATGAAAGTCTGTATCTTCGTGATTGTCAATTTTTTTGTTCTCCATGTTTCACAGCCATATAATAGGACCGACTTAACATTTGAGTTGAAAATTGTTATTTTTGTATTTAACCTAATTTCTTTAGATTTCCATATGTTTCCCAGTGCAATGAAAGCTCCTCTTGCTTTTGATATCCTTATTTTGGTTTCATTTTATGTTCCTCCCTCTTTATCTATATTTCTGCCCAGATGTCCATGTTTGTGAAGTTTTTTCGGTTTCTTTTTTTTTACAGTATGGGATAGCCAGTCCCATGCACAAACCTCCTTTCTCGCCTTTTATGAACATGCCTGGTACAGCGCCGCTATTCTTTACTCCCCTTTCGGGCCCTGGCAGCGCACGGGTGAACTTTGCTATTGCTCTGCATTAAACGTATATGGTGTTTGCTTGCGTTCACCTGATGACTACAGGGATATCCATCTTTGTCATCCACTCTTAAAGGGATGTTAAGTGAGCATGGATGACCTTGTGTTGTGGTTTGCAGTGAACTGTGATATTTGTGCCTTTTGGCCCAAAACATCCGAATTCAACACCGCATTTTTTAAGGGTTGCCTTCCCTTTTGATTCCTCCCTATTCACTTTGCCAGGCTAGACTGATTAGTCTTTTTTTCTAGGGATACCACAAAGAGGTGGAGTAGGATTTGGATCGTTCTTGTTCTCTGGCACAAACCATCAGTTGTGATTCACTAACAACTTTCAGTCTTGTTGCAGAACGGCGCCTTAACTCCCATACATATATATTATCTGGTGTTTTTCATAGCCTGGCATACCAATGCCAATTGGATCATATATGATGAGGTGTGTGGTGGAATGAGCTGAAAGTGAAGTGTAGTAAGACTGAGCTTACATTTATCCAAATGAATTGTGGGTCAGGTTTTATAAAAATTCTTTCCGGAAGCTACAATAATAAAACAGTGATTAATGACTAGGTCTCAAGATCACAATTTTCAACTCCTATATAAAATCAGTTCAATTGTTTCTGTGAAACAATCAAGAACAACAAAAATGACAATCACAAAGATACAGACCCTGCTTGATGAATGTTTGCGCAGAATAAAAGGATGGAAATGGCAGGACAAAATCACTAACATAGAATTATGGAAAAGTACCAGTCAAATACCAGTGGACAAAGAGATACAACGAAGATGATAGCATTGGATAGGACACACACTGCGGAAGCCAAATAAGAGTATTATATGACAGGCCCTTTTTTTTAATCGCCAGGAGAAGAGATAAAGAGGAAGACCAAAATATTCTTGGAGAAGACAGGTGAAAACAGAGGTGAAGATGATGAGGAGGACACGGAATAATGATAAGAGTGGACCACAGCAACTAGTCAGATTAATTTTGTATGTGATAAGAATGGATTACAGCAACTAGTCAGATTAATTTTGTATGTGATAAGAATGGATTACAGCAGCTAGTCAGATTAATTTTGTATGTGATAAGAATGGATTATAGCAACTAGTCAGATTAATTTTGCATGTGATAAGAATGGATTACAGCAGCTAGTCAGATTAATTTTGTATGTGATAAGAATGGATTACAGCAGCTAGTCAGATTAATTTTGTATGTGATAAGAATGGATTACAGCAACTAGTCAGATTAATTTTGTATGTGATAAGAATGGATTACAGCAGCTAGTCAGATTAATTTTGTATGTGATAAGAATGGATTACAGCAGCTAGTCAGATTAATTTTGTATGTGATAAGAATGGATTACAGCAGCTAGTCAGATTAATTTTGTATGTGATAAGAATGGATTACAGCAGCTAGTCAGATTAATTTTGTATGTGATAAGAATGGATTACAGCAGCTAGTCAGATTAATTTTGTATGTGATAAGAATGGATTACAGCAACTAGTCAGATTAATTTTGTATGTGATAAGAATGGATTACAGCAACTAGTCAGATTAATTTTGTATGTGATAAGAGTGGATTACAGCAGCTAGTCAGATTAATTTTGTATGTGATAAGAATGGATTACAGCAGCTAGTCAGATTAATTTTGTATGTGATAAGAATGGATTACAGCAGCTAGTCAGATTAATTTTGTATGTGATAAGAATGGATTACAGCAGCTAGTCAGATTAATTTTGTATGTGATAAGAATGGATTACAGCAGCTAGTCAGATTAATTTTGTATGTGATAAGAATGGATTACAGCAGCTAGTCAGATTAATTTTGTACGTGATAAGAATGGATTACAGCAACTAGTCAGATTAATTTTGTACGTGATAAGAATGGATTACAGCAGCTAGTCAGATTAATTTTGTACGTGATAAGAATGGATTACAGCAGCTAGTCAGATTAATTTTGTATGTGATAAGAATGGATTACAGCAGCTAGTCAGATTAATTTTGTATGTGATAAGAATGGATTACAGCAGCTAGTCAGATTAATTTTGTATGTGATAAGAATGGATTACAGCAGCTAGTCAGATTAATTTTGTATGTGATAAGAATGGATTACAGCAGCTAGTCAGATTAATTTTGTATGTGATAAGAATGGATTACAGCAACTAGTCAGATTAATTTTGTATTTGATAAGAATGGATTACAGCAACTAGTCATACCAGTGCATGGATATTGTGCCACCAGCAATGACCATTTTATTAACTCGGCCATGTGCATCATGAATAAATATAGAATTTTATAATTCATACTTTTATTTCTCCTCTTATTTGCTTTAATGTGTGACTATATTTTTCAAATTGTTAAAATTGCTTTCCGCTATTTCTATTCTTTTGTTTATTACATTTTCCATCATTTATAATATGTCCAAGAAAGCTTTATTCTTGAACTATTTTTAGGTTTTTTTTCAACTTCTTTAATATTTCCTTCTTTATTTTGTATCTTTTCTCTGCTAATAATCATAGTTTTAGTCTTTTTAATATTTGTTTTCAAACCATATTCTTTACTGGCCCCTTTTTATAGGTAGGTAGGCTGTTGTAGGTCTTGGTTGTTTTCTAGTCCTATGGTTGAGCCTTCCCTATTAATTATTCTGCATAGCAATTATCTTGGTCTGCCTTGTTTTCTTATACCAGATTGTTTCGACATGAATGCCTGATGGGGAAGTCATTCTTCATTCATTCACAGTACATGACCGTTGTATTTCTGTCTTCTTATAAAGTTTGACACATATTCTTGTTTAGATTCATCTCATATCTGTTCATTTGAAATGTACTCTTTCCAACTGTTTGAGTTAGGGTGTATCATAAATCTAATCTCGAAGGAAAAAGTATTTTTATATCATCCAGTGTTAGTTATTAAGAGAGAGGCATGTGCAGGGTCCCCCCCCCCCCATATTTATATTCAATCTGAACTTCCCACGAGGCAGCTTTGATTGTGTTCCATGACCTGTCAGATCTGACACCATGCAACAGTCTAATTCATTAGATGATGTTACTCTTAAGTTAGGTTTCATGCGTTGAAATCTGACCAGTAATGTTATGACCATAATTTTTATAGCTTCGGCACATGATTTTTTTGGGTAATGTGGTTGGTTTTTACGCCCGTGCCACTTTACTTTCCCAGAAAAAATCCACTAACCACTGAGCTATCTCGGCTCCCGATCACAGGCCATGCAACAGTCTTACTCAATAGGTGATGTTACTCTTAAGTTAGGTTTCATGCACTGAAATCTGACCAGTAATGCATTTTTACAATTTATGGATCACAGGCCATGCAACAGGGTTCTTCTCTGAGGTTCTCAGTATATTGTGGAAATGGAAATGATCAGAGCACCTATGGATGTGCCTGGAGTGCAGTAATGATGATCATAAGATAATTTAATGTGAACTTCTATGCTGTACTGATTTTTTTTTTCTTCAAAATATCTACTTAATGTAATTTTCATGTTAAAAAATTGTTAATTATTAAACAATCATGATAATGGCATTAATGAGAGTGTGTATGTGAGGGTTTTTTTTTTTCTTTAATAACCAGAACAGCTTATGATCTTACATGAGACTTGTGTTACAACGGTGTGATATTATTTGCAACATCATTTGTTTGTTTGTGATTTCAGCAGCATAAATTCTCAATGTCTGTGGCACATACTCTCCTTGAACAATAAATGAAATTGCTATGTCATTTGTTTTTATTTATTTCTGCAAACTCACAGAAAGAGCCGGGAACAACATGAAATTACACTAAAGATCAAAGTCTTAACATATCAGACCTGTGTGCTCAGCACAGTGTTATATGAATCTGAAACCTGGACAACATACTCAAATCATGAAAATAGACTAAGTATCTTTCACATGCTATGTCGCCGCAGAATAATGCACATCAAATGGCAGGACAAAATAGCCAACTTAACTGTCCTGCAACGTGCTAAGACCGCAACAATCATGTCGATGCTCAAAAGCCGAAGGTTAAGATGGCGGGGCACATCCAGAGAATGGAAGAAAACCGCATTCCTAAGCAAATACAATATGGTGAACTAATACATGGAAAAAGACAAATATTGGCAGACCTAATCTTTGATATAAAGATATTTGTAAATCATCTCTGAATGACTTCTCCATCTGTGAAAAAACTGGGAATTTCTGGCAAGAGACCGCACATCATGGAGAGCATGTATAAATAGTAGCATAACATCGTTTGAGGCTGTACTATGGCAAAACATGGGAGAAAAAGATTCATGAAAAAAATATGATAAACCTCATGGATCAGTAGGCCTGACTTGTTCATTCTGAGGCCGAATGTGTTTGTCAAACATTTGTAGAATTAGCCATGAGAGAAACTGTTGGACAATAACAAAACCTCCACACACAAAGAAAACAATAGGCTGCACTACATACACCTCTACTCTGCAATAATCCAGGCTACATACACCACTCCGCAACAATGCCTTAATTTCATGCTCTAACAATGTTAAATCTTTGCATATCTGACCAACAGATGAGGTCACTCTGTTGAGTAAATGTTTAAACATTTTAGCTTAACACTAAGAGAAAGCGGGTTCCATTAAAATGCAGACAGAAAATAATTATCCCTTAGCTTTGGTTTTTCCCTGTTTCTCTTTAACATCATCCCCGTAGAATAAGGTAGAGTTCTCTGGCTGGAGTGTGTGCACATGTCTCTTGTTTTGATGGTGCACGTTGTCACAGGTTCTCTGTCCACCTTTTGATGTTATCAGTCCACTTTAGTCTTGTCTATCTTCACTTTATGTTCCAGTTCTACCGTACTCTCCTCTTTTTTCTTTCCACTTCCATATAGCTGCTATTATACTACTCTTGTCAAACACTCTACCATCCTGTACCTCCTCACATATCACGCTCTATATTTACGTCAGTCCTCCATAATCCCCCTATTACTCCTCATTTATCCCCTTGTTTTCTGAGTCACGTCTGGCTTTGATTGCTTGCTTTCATTTCTTAGTACACACTTCTCTATCTCTTGTAGGTATCTGTGTCATTCTTGACTGCTCACATGACTGATCCCCGTCCCAAATCCCATACTCACTGAAAGCTTCTGGATCCTACCTCAGTTAAGTCTCGGTTAAATTTTATATATGTTGTAGCTTACTAATTTTTACATATAACCAATTTGTATCCTCCTATATGTAGCACATCTCCCTTTCGTTTTATCATTTCATCTCTTAACCCTCTTTTTATTTCTCCTTGATTTACCTCTTCCACTATTTGAGATGTAGTAGAGTTTATCTTCATTTCATTGGCCGTTTGTGTTCTCATTTTCAAAATAAAGGCCGAAACGTCAGTATTTTTATTGTCTTTCTTTTTTGTAAAGCTGTCACCATACCTTGTAGGAGTGTACGTTACACCCCACTACTTGTTCCTGCTACCAGCTTTACAGCAGCACTGCAATTATTTGTATGTTCTCTACTCGTCTACCTTGTACTTCCCCTCCAAGATGACCTTCAGTACGGTATTTTTTCTCTTCACATGTTCTACAAATTTCAGTTGCCTTGTTCTAATTGTGTTAACCTTGTTCTAATTGTGTTAACCTTGTTCTAATTGTGTTAACCTTGTTCTAATTGTGTTAACCTTGTTCTAATTGTGTTAACCTTGTTCTAATTGTGTTAAGTACTTCTTTAATATTCAGCTGATTCAAAACTTCCTTGTTTGTCTTCTTTTCCTTCCACCCAATTCTCCCCATTTTCCTATAGATCCACATTTTTAAAGGCTTTCATTTTCTGATCGGTAAAGGTAAAGTACCAGACTTGAATCGGTGTTTTAGCACATGAGTTTTCACTCATATGTGCTCTGCTGCTTAACCAGAAGTGTTTGGAGACATCTGGAGTGTCGCTTCAAGTATCAAAACTCACGATGCGATGTGGCATTCCTCACCTTCCTAGAGTACTACCCTGGTACCCATTTCGACTGCGGGGATATTTTTTTTTCCAACCACGAGTACAAACTCACACTGCTTCCAGCAGGAATCAAACACAGGTTGTCCGAACGTCGGTCGCCTATTCGGGTGGTTTTCCAAACTAGGCTACCGAGGCCTACCTTCTGATCTGTTTTCTTATTTAATGTCCGTGATATTTAAAAAAAACTGATTTCAATAATAGAACACAAGAAGCTTTCACCCCAGAAAACAAAAATGGAGATAATGATTATTTTCTGGAGAATAGAACAGTACAACATTTGTACGCTGACTATGCAATTTATTAGGAAATCACCTTTAAAGACACTTTCAGAAGTACACACATTTCTTATTGTTACTTTAGTCAAATCTAGAATCTAGAAAAGAAAGTTAGACATTTTTGAGGATACATTTAATGATGGTCACACTGTAAGTCTTAAATAAATGTTTTCCCATAGAAAATATAATGAAGACATTTTAAAATAATCAATGTTGTTAATAATGGACACCCAGTATGTTTTGTAGTTGTGGACCACCATTAAATGTTTTTTATTTGTTCTGGACCCCCATTAAATATGTTTTTTAGTCATGGACCCCCCATTAAATCTTTTATAGTTGTGGACCCCCATTAAATGTTTTATAGTTGTGGACCCCCATTAAATGTTTTATAGTTGTGGATCCCCAATAAATATGTTTTGTAGTTGTGGACCCCCATTAAATATGTTTTTTAGTCATGGACCCCCATTAAATGTTTTATAGATGTGGACCCCCATTAAATGTTTTATAGTTGTGGATCCCCAATAAATACGTTTTGTAGTGGTGGACCCCCATTAAATATGTTTTTTTGTTCTGGACTCCCATTAAATATGTTTTTTAGTCGTGGACCCCCATTAAATATGTTTTTTAGTCATGGACCCCCATTAAATATGTTTTTTAGTCATGGACCCCCATTTAATATGTTTTTTAGTCGTGGACCCCCATTAAATATGTTTTTTAGTCATGGACCCCCATTTAATATGTTTTTTAGTCGTGGACCCCCATTAAATAAGTTTTTCATTGTGGACCACCATTAAATACATCTTGTAGTCCTGGACATACATTAAATATGTTTTGTAGTTGCAGACCTCCAGGATTTATTTTCTTTTGTACTTTCGTTCATTCATTCTCTTTCTGTTATCTACAAAATATGCTATTCTTCAAGCCTTCATGAACCCCCTGTGATGGCACTGTTGACGGGGGAAATGGTTGGTCAATTGCCATGGTTCGAAAAATGCTGTACTAGACCAAAAAGTCTTATGGTGGGTAAAATGTACATGTTCATCTTCCCCTCCCAGGATCTGTGTTGTATAACTAGTTAGGCTTAGCTTTTTTAGTCTTTTGGTCTCCAAGGCATGATTCACCCCACTCAACCTCAGATTACATCTAGGTAATATCAGACCGCAATTGTGATAAAAAAAATTGCAGTGGAAGCTACATTTGAAATATATATATGTTTCCATGTAGCATGATCGGTTGTCCGCTGTATTTATAGTTTGTTTAAAGAGTAGCTTTAGTACGATTTGATTAGCCAGCAAATGTATCAGCAGAACTATTTTCACAACTCTGCATAAATTTAATTTATTTGCAAAATACTATGTATAGATTCATTTTAATAAGTAAAAGATACACAAGGTCATACAAGTGGTCAGTTTTCCCTTACAACTTGTCTTACAGGAACACTTTTTCACATAAAAACCCTTACAAAACAAGGGAAACCCTTACAAAACAAGGGAAACCCTTATGGTTATGGTTAGTCAAAGGCCCTGGTATCTATCTATCTATTGACCTTTCGAGCCGTAGCCGGCCCATAGGGCGTTTTCTTTTAAGATATTTTATCAAATCTCGCCATCTGTCTCTGTTCTGTGCAAGCAGCTCTATCTCATTGAGGGAGCCGAATCCTGCTGCTCTTGCCTCTCTCATCAATGTTCTTCTCAGTGTCTCCCTGGGTCTTCCTCTTTTTCTCTTACCTGTTGTTTCCCATATGAGGGCTTGCTTTGCTATTCGGTTATTATCTCTTCTCATCACATGTGGTCATCACATATGACCATGGTCTTTTCTTTATTACTGAAGATATTAGTATCACTGGAATCACTGCAAACAAATTAAAATCCATAATTGGTCAACCGCACGTGCCAGTGGAATCATCCAAATTAAAAATCATCTTATTGAAGGATCCAAACAAAGAAAGGCAGCTGCAGTCCCCATCATAGCAGCTACAGCACACACCAAAGGACGTAAGGCCAAGCGGCACCAAAAGTGAACGCAGTTGAATTGTAATGCAGGGAAACCTTTACAATATTGAAGGTATGAAATGGGTATAGTTGTTTTGTGTTATAGTTGCCAGCAACCTGCAACATCTATGCCTTTCAGCAGAACACACCAAATAAGAAATAAACGTGATACAATAGAGAAGAGGGTTATTTTTCTTAATTACAATAGAACTACAGTTATATAAAGTTTACCTTCTCTCATTTCCTGCAATAGTGGACACTCATCAATAATGTACAGAACATTGCAATGTTTATTTATATTACATCAATTTCCAGTAATTAAAAACTCACACCAACATTTACACATTTGTGAAGTTTATTTCGTTTTAAAGTCTTGTGATGTTTATATTCATGCTTTACACATTTTAAATTTATCTTCATACATTAGACGTTAAAATATATCTTGCTTTACACACTTGAGGTTCAGTTTATTTTGCTTTACACACTTGTCGAGTTTATTTTGCTTTACACACTTGTCGAGTTTATTTTGCTTTACACACTTGTCGAGTTTATTTTGCTTTACACACAAAGTTTAATTTGCTAATGGCCAGCAATAAAAGACATATTTTTAACATTCAAGAAAGTTGACTGATATATCTGGCATCAACTGCACAACCTGTTTCTGCACATTTAGTCTTTCATGTCACAAACCTACACTACCATCATAACATTGTCAAGGCTTTCATCTGAGTATGTTTTCTTTAGCCTGTCTTCTCTATTAGGGAACCAAACTCCACATACAGTGCAGCCATATGGAACATCTCCTGTCCTCACACGTCTGCTGCTTTTTGGGCCATTGTTCTGTACGACACCCAGACCACACACTTCACATTTGCTCGACTTCTGTCCAGTATGAATAGTCTTGTGTCTCTTCAACTTCCCTTTCTCGTAAAAACTGGCAGTACAGATATCACATTTATACGGCCTTTCTCCCGTATGCATCCTCTTATGTATTTTTAACCCTCCACTCTCAATAAATCCTCGACCACACACATCACACTTGTAAGGCCTCTCCCCTGTATGTACTCTCTTGTGGGTCTTTAGGTATCCACTCCGATTAAAACCTATGCCACAAACATCACATTTGTAAGGTTTCTCTCCAGTATGAATACGTTTATGTCTAACTAGGCTTACATTTTCTGAGAACCTGACTCCACATACATCACATTCGTATGATTTCTCTCCCGTATGTATATTCCTGTGCTTCTTCAGTCCACAATTCTGCGTAAAGCCAACACCACAGATATCACACTTGTACGGCTTCAGTCCCGTATGAATGATTTTGTGTCTGTTAAGCTTTCCCCCATCGGAAAACTTTGCCTCGCAGATATTACACTTGTACGGCTTCTCTCCCGTATGAATCCTCAGATGTGTCTTCAGGCCACCTTTTTGTGTAAAACCTTGTCCACAAACATCACATTTGAAAGGCTTCTCTCCCGTATGGATCATCCTGTGTCTTGTCAGATTTCCACTTTTATAAAAGCCTAAATCACAGATATCACATTTGTATGGCTTTTCTCCTGTATGAATTCTCATGTGTGTCTTCAAGCTACCATTCTGTGCATAACCAACACCGCAGACTTCACACTTGTACGGTTTCTCTCCTATGGGTAGTCTTTTTAGTGTCTTCATTGTACAACTCTGAGAATATCTCAAGTTACAGACACCACAATTGCAAGACCCCTCAAATGCAGATTTACCTTCTGACTCCATGTCCTCGCACAAATCTAACCCTGACTCATTCATAATTTGTTCAGTTGTATTCTCTGATTGACTCACTTCATGGTCTGTTGTTTTGTTGTCATTCCCAGCATACACACCCAGACTGTAACTATCCAGAGTGGTTCTCATGTTAATTGGCTTTGAGGACCCAGTCAGCTTCTGCTTGGAGGTGACTTCTCTATTTGCCTGTTCCCTGACTTCTCTAGACTTCACTTTGGCTACACAGCACACATTCTTCTTATCCGCTGGCTGTTTGATAACGCTCGCTCTCTGTTTCTCTAGAAAAACCTCTTGCCTGACAAGCTCTAGGAGTTTAGCAATTTCCATTTCCTTCTGCCTCAGATTCTCAAAATAATCGTCATCGTACGTGAGGCTGGACAAACATCCCTCTGAAATGTACAAGCAATAAGTCCAGTCAGCTACGAAACACAAAATCATTATAACAACACAACATGATCACAACAACATTAGTATGAACCCATGAGTAATAAAATGTGTTGATGAGCAGCAGAGTGGGAGACCAGTTAATGTAGAAGATGGCGACCGTTGCCTCAACCCTCTTTAGTCTGCCAATACTAAAACAGTTTCTTGGTGTTTTGACAGGTTTAATGTGTTTTTTCCATTTATTTAAGTGAATTAGAGATGGAAATGAATGTGGGCACTCTCTTTTTGGTGATGTCATTTGAAATTATCGCCCACGCAGCCAACTTGGCTCAAACTGGAGGTGGGCCTTGCTAACACCAACCAACAATGCAAAATCAAAATTGCTGCATATCGCCCTGTTTTGGTAGAGACTAATGTCGTCGCTTGAATCGTTTCGGTTGCTTTGTTTTAAATGTCTTTTTGAGGAAACTGGAGTAGGGAAGAGACTGTGCACTTTTTATTCAATGGAAATTGTTTGGAATCATTGCCTGTGTGCTGATTAGGGCTGGTTGTGAATCAACAATGTCAACAGAATTTGCCAATGCACTTTGGCGGGAGCTGTAACATGAGTGGAGCAGATATGGGAAATTCCTTACTACAGTGATACTGATTCCATGAACAGAACAGAACAGCTAATGACATTTTGTCTCCATTTGTAAATCTTTCCAACCATTCACACTCTCTCCTGATTCAAACAACTCTCAATTTCAACCCTTTATTTTTTTCTGTAACTTACGAACATCTTGATCTAAAGTACTTGACAAACAAAAAATAACTTAGATTGTTTAACTCCTGTGTAATACCAGTGCTAACATATGGATGTGAAAGTTGGAAATCCAACAAGACTTTAGACAGGAAATTAAATGCCTTTGAAAACAAATGTCTCTGCATTATGTCAATCATAAGCTAGAGAGAATACATTTGAAATCAACAGATAAGAGATGAATCTAAACAAGAATAAGTATTGATTATTATAAGAAGGCATTGGAAATTCACGGTTCTGTCACTTTCTGAAAATGAATGAAGACTTCCCCATCAGGCATTTATGTGAAAGCATCTGATAAAAGAAAACAAGGCAGACCAAGAAAAACAATATGCAGAACAATTAATGGGGAAGATTTCACCACAGGACTAAGAAACAAGCAAGAACCAGAAGAAAATCGTCAAATTTAGGGAACTTTCACTTTCTCCTTATGTGCCATCTTCAGCTTGAAAGGAACAACAATGAATTCTGTCCATTTCTGAAGTCTTCACTTCCTCTGACCATAAAAAAAACAACCCCCTTGCTGCTCTTCCGTGGTTCAAGTTGGCATTGGAGAGACCATGTTGTATGAGCTACTGCACTGCCACAAGCTGCTCAATCACCATGATCCCTCTCTGGGTATCGCTAAACAACCACTTTATGTCCTGAAATATGATTTTTCATTGTACATATTTTTCCACGTATATCAGAACAAAATTCCTGTAATTTCCCACATAAAGATCAAAGCTTGTTGTTTGCTTACAATAATAACTGAATAGGTCTTCAACAAACACTTTCAGCTCCCTGTGGAGCATAGGTCTTCAACAAACACTTTCATCTCCCTGTGGAGCATAGGTCTTCAACAAACACTTTCAGCTACCTGTGGAGCATAGGTCTTCAACAAACACTTTCATCTCCCTGTGGAGCATAGGTCTTCAACAAACACTTTCAGCTCCCTGTGGAGCATAGGTCTTTAACAAATACTTTCAGCTCCCTGTGGAGCATAGGTCTTCAACAAACACTTTCAGTTCCATGTGGAGCATAGGTCTTCACCAAACACTTTCAGTTCCATGTGGAGCACAGGTCTTCAACAAACACTTTCAGCTCCCTGTGGAGCACAGATCTTCAACAAACACTTTCAGCTCCCTGTGGAGCATAGGTCTTCAACAAACACTTTCAGTTCCATGTGGAGTATAGGTCTTCAACAAACACTTTCAGTTCCATGTGGAGCATAGGTCTTCAACAAACACTTTCAGCTCCCTGTGGAGCACAGATCTTCAACAAACACTTTCAGCTCCCTGTGAAGCATAGATCTTCAACAAACACTTTCCAAGTCATTCTGTTTCTTGCCACTCTTTTAAGATCATTCCATGTCTTCCCCATTATCTTCATCTCTGCTTCCATCTGTCTTCTCCAAGAATATTTTGGTCTTCCTCTTCATCTCTTCCCCTGGGATTCCAAAAAAGAGCCTGTCTTGTAATACTCTCAGTTGGCTTCCTCAATGTGTATCCTATCCACCACCATCATCTTCGTTGTATCTCTTTGTCAAATTTTGGAGTACGGGTTCGATCCTGCTTCGGACCATATATTGTTCTTTTTTTTTTGTCGTTGTTTATTTTGTCATTTTTTCTGAGTGCTAACACATACCTCTTCCTTCTATGATTCCCTACATATTTCCAGCTGATCACACATCTGATTAGTCACAAATATCTCACTGACAACAAATCTGATTAGCCACAAATGTCTGAGTGACAAATCTGATTAGTCACAAATGACTGACTGACAACATGTCTGATTAGTCACAAATGTCTGACTGACCACAAATGTCTGACTAACCATAAATGTCTAACTGATCACAAATGTCTGACTAACCATAAATGCTGACTAACCACAAATGTCTGACTAACCATAAATGTCTGACTGATCACAAATGTCTGACTAATCATAAATGCTGACTAACCACAAATGTCTGACTAACCACAAATGTCTGACTGACCACAAATGTCTGACTGATCACAAATGTCTGACTAATCATAAATGCTTACTAACCACAAATGTCTGACTGACCACAAATGTCTGACTAACCATAAATGATGACTGACCACAAATGTCTGACTGACCACAAATGTCTGACTAATCATAAATGCTGACTAACCACAAATGTCTGACTGATCACAAATGTCTGACTAATCATAAATGCTGACTGACCACAAATGTCTGACTAATCATAAATGCTGACTAACCACAAATGTCTGACTAATCATAAATACTGACTAACCATAAATGTCTGACTAATCATAAATGCTGACTAATCATAATGCTGACTAACCACAAATGTCTGACTAATCATAAATGCTGACTGACCACAAATGTCTGACTAATCATAAATGCTGACTAACCATAGATGTCTGACTAACCATAAATGCTGACTGACCACAAATGTCTGACTGACCACAAATGTCTGACTGACCACAAATGTCTGACTGATCACAAATGTCTGACTTATCATAAATGCTGACTGACCACAAATGTCTGACTGACCACAAATGTCTGACTAATCATAAATGCTGACTAACCGCAAATGTCTGACTGACCACAAATGTCTGACTAACCAAAAATGCTGACTGACCACAAATGTCTGAGTAACCATAAATGCTGACTGATCACAAATGTCTGATTAACCATAAATGTCTGACTAACCATAAATGTCTGACTAACCATAAATGTCTGACTAACCACAAATGTCTGACTAACCATAAATGCTGACTGACCACAAATGTCTGACTAACCACAAATGTCTGACTGACCACAAATGTCTGACTGACCACAAATGTCTGACTGATCACAAATGTCTGACTAATCATAATTGCTGACTAACCACAAATGTCTGACTAACCACAAATGTCTGACTGACCAAAAATGTCTGACTGACCACAAATGTCTGACTGATCACAAATGTCTGACTGACCACAAATGTCTGACTGATCACAAATGTCTGACTAACCATAAATGCTGACTAACCACAAATGTCTGACTAACCACAAATGTCTGACTGACCACAAATGTCTGACTGACCACAAATGTCTGACTGACCATAAATGCTGACTAACCACAAATGTCTGACTGACCACAAATGTCTGACTGACCATAAATGCTGACTAACCACAAATGTCTGACTGACGACAAATGTCTGACTAACCATAAATGCTGACTAACCACAAATGTCTGACTAATCATAAATGCTGACTAACCACAAATGTCTGACTAACCATAAATGCTGACTAACCATAAATGCTGACTAACCACAAATGTCTGACTGACCACAAATGTCTGACTAATCATAAATGCTGACTAACCACAAATGTCTGACTGATCACAAATGTCTGACTAACCACAAATGTCTGACTAACCACAAATGTCTGACTAACCACAAATGTCTGACTAACCATAAATGCTGACTAACCACAAATGTCTGACGAACCACAAATGTCTGACTAACCATAAATGCTGACTAACCACAAATGTCTGACTGACCACAAATGTCTGACTAACCATAAATGCTGACTAACCACAAATGTCTGACTGATCACAAATGTCCATACAAAAAAAACTTAAAAACTCTTACCTCTAAAATGTGTAGGTAGACCAGCCTGCTTGACTATGTCCCTTTCTGTTGATCTCCTGCCAGTGCTGACTAGCCCACAAGACACCTGAATCAAGAGCAAGCTGTTGCAGAAATGTGTTGTCCTAAGTAATGAATTTAGTTACAACATAATTAGTCCCTGTAAGAGACATGGTCTCCCTTGTGCTGCACGCTTTTCTTGTGTTTATTTTCTCACTCTACTCCACATGATTTAGATTCATCCTACCTGGTGTATCCTTGATCAATTGCTCAAGATGAGATAACTCTTTTTTACTATCAATCACCACTTCATTTATTCTCTCCCCCAAGTTTCATATTATACAATACCTGCCTACACGCCTACAATAATGTCCTGTTCATAAACTAGCAATATTCATTTTGAATAAAGTGAAGCCCTGAGATAATTTATTCACTATCATCATCAGATCACAAGTCCTTTGCAGAACATTACATTCACTACAGCCTGCCTGAAACAATCTCAGTCTTTAGTCAGATCTCCCACAGAACGTTACATTCACCACAGCATGTCTGAAAGAATCTTTGTCTCTAGCCAGATCTCCCACAGAACGTTACATTCACCACAGCACGTCTGAAAGAATCTTTGTCTCTAGCCATATCTCCCACAGAACGTTGCATTCACTACAACACGTCTGAAAGAATCTTTGTCTCTAGCCAGATCTCCCACAGAACGTTACATTCACCACAGCATGCCTGAAACAATCTCAGTCTCTAGCCAGATCTCCCACAGAACGTTGCATTCACCACAGCACGTCTGAAAGAATCTCTGTCTCTAGCCAGATCTCCCACAGAATGTTGCATTCACCACAGCATGCCTGAAACAAGCTCTGTATCTAGTCAGATTTCCCACAGAACGTTGCAATCACCACAGCCCATCTGAAACAATCTCTAGCTAGATTTCCCACAGTCCATTGCATTCACCACAGCCCATCTGAAACAAACTCTGTCTCTAGCCAGATCTCCCACTTCTTCTGTTGTCATGTTCAAGGTCTCCATGATGTCTTGAAACCACTTTTTCTTGGTGTACCCTTGATGCATTGCCCAGGAACCATAGTGGTAAAAAGGAAGTAAAGTACCCCCGTCACACCAAGTGGCGTATAGGGAATATGGTGTTAGTGACCATCAATTTTACAGACCTTCAGCACATGATTTTTGGGGTAATGTGGTCGGTATTATGTCCGTGCCGCTTTACTTTCCCAGAAAAAATCCGGTACCCATTAAGGCTAGGTGAACCAGAAGCTGTCAGTTGGGATCGAACCATACCTCTTGTCCTTTGTAGTCCAGTTCACTAAACCTGAGCTAACGCAGCTCCCTGCCCAGGAACCATGCCATCCATTATTGTTCTTTCCAGTTCACCTTGTCTTTTGATGTAACCATAGTATTTTAATTCCCCCTGTGTAGAAAGCTGTTTATGGGCCAGTTCTTTTTAATGTTTAAATCTTTTAATATGTTTTCATTGCTCTTTTTAATTGTCCTGGGTAATCTTAAGGATTTTTCAGAATAATTTTGTTTCCAATGAATCAATTTTCATCCTAGCTGTTTGCAAGATTGTCCATGATTCACAACCTAATGTTGCTATTGGGAAGATACATGTCCTCAATAATTTTTATTTTACTGCCTTGCTGGTATTGTGCCACATGTTCTTCAAGTCATTCAATTTTTAAGTTGCTATTGCTAATCTTCTTTTGATCTCTTGATGGGCTGTGGTGACAGTCTCCATTGTTAATTACTACAGATCCCAGATATTCCTAGTTTGCTACAATTTAAATTATTCACTGCTGGTGCTGATTTTGGGTTGGCTTTCAGTTTTGTCAATGGACATTGTAGTTTTTCCGTATGTTTAGACAGAGTATAATTTATTATATTTTTATACCCTAATTTTTAGAAACAATTTTCTTCACAGTACTTTCACTAACAGACTTATCTAAATCTAGCCAGTGAATAGGGATCGAGAGGGAAGACAACCCAGTACTCAAAACACCAGCCAAAGACAGATATGTTGGGCCAAGAGGTGCAAATATCAGTTTTACAAGAACCACAACATGATAATTTTACACCCCTTAATGTAAGGGCAATGTACAACAGAGGTGAGATGCAGAATGGCTCAGGTAAAAGCAGCTTTTAAAAAAATGAGGAAGATATTTTGTAATCCATTTTAGACAATAGAAACAAGAAAAAGAGTTCTTAAATGTTATGTAGACAGTCTTAACATATGGATGTGAATCATGGATAATAGGACAACGGGCAAGAAAATCAGTGCAGGCTGTAGAAATGTGGTTTTACAGAAGAATATTTAGAATATCATAGACAGCTAAGAACAGTAATGAAAATGTTCTGAAAGAGGCAGAAGCAAAAAGAGAGCTAATATCCAATATTAGAAGGAAACAATCATTATTTTTTGGCCATGTAATGAGACGGGAACAGCTGGAATATATTGTGACAACTGAAAAAATTGAGGTACAAAGCGATAGAGGGAGCAAAGAAAAAAGATACCAGACAGCTTAAGAGAATGGCTTGGCAGAAGGTCAACAACAGAAATTATAAATAACTGTCGAGATCGAAAGTTGTGGAGAGACATGAACACCTACATCAGCAGGCGTGGTACTTTATGATGATGATGAATGTAAGAGATCTAACGATTCCTTTAGTCAACAGGTGAATGCAGGAAGAGAGAGAGAAAAACAATGTAATAACTTTTATACTGGGAAGCAATTTGTTAGATGTGTATGTTTTCTTGTTCAGAAAAAAGCATATTTGTGAATTAATTACCTCAGGATTGTCCACATAGTTGAGAGGAGTATGCCCCCTTGATCTGTCTTCATTCACGGACACTGCATACTTCTCAATGGCTAGAAAATAAATGATGGCATATTATGACATACTATATTAAATATTATGCAACACTACACTAGCATCACACCAAAACATATCACACCACATTACATATTACATCACACAGTATTGTATTATGTAATGTATGAGAGGTAATAAGAAGTGCAGGACTTCAGACTCATATCGCATGCACTCATTAACATGATCTGATGATACCCAGGAAAGTTTAGATTCACTTCTGTCTGGCTGGTATACAAATACCTCACTCTCTACCAAGCCCAGCATTTCCTCAATAACTCTAACACCAATGATGATACTGCTAATTTAAATATCTAGGAAGTCTAGTGACAAATGACAATTCACAAGTTGCAGAAATAGAACCGAGATGCAACAAATTTTGTCAAATCATAGGACAGCTATCACCACTATTATCCAACAAGGAAATAACTCTAGTGGCAAAAAGAGCACTCTACAATACAATCTTCATCTAAACGTTGTGCTACCAATGTCAGACGTGGACCCTAGACTCTAGAAACAATAAGAAAAATAACCACTACTGAGATTAAATGTGTCTGACAGGAAACAGCCTGAGAGATAAGATCAGAAATGAATAACTGAGAAAAAAGCTAGAGACAACCCCCACCATAAAATATATAAAGAACAACAGATAAAATTGTTCGGCCATGTGATAAGACAGAAGCACAACTAGATGCACCGGTTACATACTATCAGAAGAAACAGATAATCAAATCAATCAGAGGACCACAAGCCCCAAATTAGGATGCCTTTCATAATATGAATAGATGTGAACAAGTTATCATTATATGCTTAAGAACAGAACACTATCGACTCCACAGTCACATGTATACAAAATTCAAGATCGACACCTCAGCTACTTGTACATGTGGACAGACTGCTGAACACATACTTCAAGACTGCACTGAATATAGTAGACTGAGGAAAATCCCCTGGCCCATAGATACAACACCACAAACAAAACTATATGGGTCACTGCAAGAATTACAAAAGACAGTAAATTTATACAGGAAACGACATTGCAAATATAGACAATATTTCAGGTGAACGAAAGATAGATAAGACAGAAAGACCAAAACACAACACAACAAGTCTTTAATAAATATTGCGAAAACACCAGACTCAAGGATTGACCATGAAAAAGATGGCTTAATGGAATATTAGAAACATTAGGAAACATAACAGTGAGCCAGCAAAAGAGCAAAAGACCAAAAATTATATCTCCCATCAACTCTGAAACGCAAATGAGGAAGGAAAGAATGAAGATACTGCAATGAAATTAGAACAGGATGTGTTCATTGTGAGAAATAAAAAGAAATGTCTGTAGTGTGCGTGTTTGTGGTGCTTACTTGTTGCGACACGGAGCAGTGCAGGCTGTCTGACGTGCCTTTGTGTTGATCTGTCATCTGAGTGAGGGTGCCTCCATTATAGGGTTGTTGTTCGTAACTGGTGGTTTATAGTGCACATGATAAATGAAAGCTGGAAATGTGTTCCTATATTCTACTAGCCCACACTAGGCTCACTTCACCTGTCCCATATACCTCTTACCCCACTTTACGACACCTCTATCTACTCTCGGGTACCCTATATTCTACTAATAAGTTTTTTCCACTTTGTGTATGCACACTGACCTGTTTTCGGAAACTTCTGTTACTGTGTGTGCACATTTTCACTTTTGTGCACGCACACGAACCCCGTGCACACTAACATTATTTTTTCCTTTTTGGCATATCAGAGTATGCAGGAAAGAGGTTTTATTTTTAATTGTCCTTTTATTTCTTCTTCTAGTACGAATTATTATATTTATGTTATTATTTTTTATTTTAAATATGTATTTGTATGTGTGTTGTATGTTTGTTCCTGCTGAATGTCTATTGTGCCAAAACACCGTTCTGGTTTGTGTTGTGCACTTGTTAGTGAAACTTTAACCGTATCGTATTTTTTTCTATATCTATTTTTTTCTATACTCTAGAATGTTTAGCGGTAAAACCCATTAAGAAATGCTGGATTCGGCAGTGAGTGGGACACCCTGTACAACTTATGTCAGGTACAAACATATGAGCAAACAATACAGAATACTAGAGTTTCAGTGAGATAAACAAACTACCAGCCAGAGATACAAGTTAGTGTTATCAGATAGTTATCAATAGGTTTAAAATAACTACCAGCCAGAGACAGGTCAGTGTGTGAGAGAGTTATCAATGAGATGAACAAACTAGACAGGTCAGTAAGTGAGAAAGTTATTAATGAGATGAACAAACTACCAGCTAGAGACAGGTCATGTGTGAGAGTTATCAATGAGATGAATAAACTAACAGGTCAGTCTGTGAGAGAGTTATCAATGAGATGAAAAAACTACTAGCCAGAGGCAGGTCAATGTGTGAGAGTTATCAATGAGATGAATAAACTACCAGCCAGAGACAGGTCAGTGAGTGAGAATTATCAATGAGATGAACAAACTACCAGCTAGAGACAGGTCAGTGTGTGTGAGTTATCAATGAGATGAATAAACTAGACAGGTCAGTGTGTGAGTGAGTTATCAATGAGATGCACAAACTACCAGCCAGAGACAGGTCAATGTGTTAGAGTTATCAATGAGATGAATAAACTAGATAGGTCAGTGTATGAGAGAGTTATCAATGAGATGAACAAACTACCAGCCAGAGACAGGTCAATGTGTTAGAGTTATCAATGAGATGAATAAACTAGATAGGTCAGTGTGTGAGAGAGTTATCAATGAGATGAACAAACTACCAGCTAGAGACAGGTCAGTAGGTGTGAGAGTTATCAATGAGATGACAAACTACCAGCTAGAGACAGGTCAGTGTGTGTGAGAGTTATCAATGAGATGAACAAACTACCAGCCAGAGACAGGTCAGTAGGTGTGAGAGTTATCAATGAGATGAACAAACTACCAGCTAGAGACAGTCAGTGTGTGTGAGAGTTATCAATGAGATGAACAAACTAGACAGTTCAGTGTGTGTGAGAGTTATCAATGAGACGAACAAACTACCAGCCAGAAACAGGTCAATGTGTGTGTGAGAGTTATCAATGAGATGAACAAACTACCAGCCAGAAACAGGTCAATGTGTGTGTGAGAGTTATCAATGAGATGAACAAACTACCAGCCAGAAACAGGTCAATGTGTGTGTGAGAGTTATCAATGAGATGAACAAACTACCAGCCAGAGACACGGTTGAAATGGCAGATTTCAAGTTTAGACACAGAAACTTACTAAGAAGCTTTTCCTCTGTGGGCAGATCAGAGAAATTATTGGTCAAAGCAACTTCCTTATTTTCGTTAGATTTCCTCGTAGTGCCATCAGCTTTTTTATCAATGCTGGGCATGCAAATAGTGACAACAACTTCACCTTTGTCGTCTGTGTCCTTCTTGCACTTTCTCTGACAAAAGATATTGAGGTAAAGCAAATTAAATGCACAGAAGCATACATTTCCACATTAAAATTACATAGAAACTTTCACTTCAAAATGACCTAGAAACTTTCACTTTAAAATGACCTAGAAACTTCCACTTCAAAATGACCTTGAAACTTTCACTTTAAAATGACCTAGAAACTTTCACTTTAAAATGACCTAGAAACTTTCACTTTAAAATGACATAGAAACTTTCACTTTAAAATGACCTAGAAACTTTCACTTCAAAATGACATAGAAACTTCCACTTCAAAAGGACATAGAACTTTCACTTCAAAATGACATAGAAACTATCACTTCAAAATGATCTAGAAACTTTCACTTCAAGTGACCTAGAAACTTCCACTTCAAAATGACCTAGAAACTTTCACTTTAAAATGACCTAGAAACTTTCACTTCAAAATGACATAGAAACTTTCACTTTAAAATGACCTAGAAACTTCCACTTTAAAATGACCTAGAAACGTTCACTTTAAAATGACCTAGAAACTTTCACTTTAAAATGACATAGAAACTTTCACTTCAAAATGACCTAGAAACTTTCACTTCAAATGACCTAGAAACTTCTACTTTAAAATTACCTAGAAACTTTCACTTCAAAATGACCTAGAAACTTTCACTTTAAAATGACATAGAAACTTCCACTTCAAAATGACCTAGAAACTTTCACTTTAAAATGACCTAGAAACTTCCACTTTAAAATGACCTAGAAACTTCCACTTTAAAATGACCTAGAAACTTTCACTTTAAATGACCTAGAAACTTCCACTTCAAATGACTTAGAAACTTTTACTTTAAAATGACCTAGAAACTTTCACTTTAAAATGACCTAGAAACTTTCACTTTAAAATGACCTAGAAACTTTCACTTCAAAATGACCTAGAAACTTTCACTTTAAAATGACCTAGAAACTTTTACTTTAAAATGACCTAGAAACTATCACTTTAAAATGACCTAGAAACTTTCACTTTGAAATGACCTAGAAACTTCCACTTCAAAATGACCTAGAAACTTTCATTTCAAAATGGGCTCATTGCACAGTCAATTAACTTTACAACAGGCTTTAAGATTCTATAAACTAGAAGCATTCACTTCGTTCTACAAACTAGAAGCATTCACTTCGTGATAGGTTTTCAATATGAAAGAACCCTCAATGGTTAAAAGCCAAATGAGCAGACCAAAGTGACAGCTGCCCTGACAAAGTTGCTACGCCATCAAAAATATGTTCATGCAGAAAATGTGTCAGGCCAAAAGATGCAAATATTACAAATACTGTAACAGGAACCTCTTTATACAAGCTTCGTAACAGGAGGCAATCTGATCATCAGAAGCAAGCCCCTCCACCCCCCATTGAGCAAGTGTTTCTGCCCTTTAGCTTCTTGACGCTCTAGGGGAGGTGGGGGCCGTCTGGGTCACAACTCCCAGGCGTTGACCCCCTGCCATATTGAACATGTAAGTTTAAACTATATTCTGCATCTATCTATCTATCTATTTACCTTTTGAGCCATAGCCGGCCCAGAGGGCATAGACCCAAATACTCCTTCTCTGATCTAAATTTTGATTCTAGCGGTTTTCAATCCTGTAAAGATCTTTTATCAAATCTCGCTATTTGTCTCTGTTCTGTGCAAGCAACTCTACATACCAACTCTACAGTCAGTCTGTTCTGTGCAAGCAACTCTACATACTGACTCTACAGTCAGTCTCATTGAGAGAGCCAATATTCGGCATATGATAACTAAATTCTAACGCAACTCTTCCGATCAAATCTACTGTCTGTACTGGTCCGTACACGACTGCCTTAGCTTTAAGCTAGTACGTTGATGCCCTCTTCATCATAGTGGCTGTAAACTATGACATCCACACTCACTAAACTGGTGAAAGCTGAAGAAATAATCCCACCCCAAAAAACAATGTTTTCTTCAAACCTTAAGAGGTATGGAGAAATTCGTGTTGGTGCTCATATTTTTCAATGATCACTGACACATTTCATAGGTGATGAGGTCAGTATTATGACAGGCCACCATACTTTCTCAGAAAGAATCTCTGGCACCAATATGAGAGGCTGGGTGAACCCCAAATCCCTGTGTGCAATTAAACTCAAAACTTCACATAAGAAGCTGGCACTCTAACAACCACTTGGCCACAAAGGCTAAATGTAAACTCACCTCAAAATTTAAGTCATTTCTTATTTCCATGATTTCTGGCTAAATGACGTGCTCTGGGTATAGTCTGGCGGAACAAATAAAAATAAATTATCTCAAGCTATCTAGTGAAACAATGAAATATATTAACTCAGGTTATCTAGTAGAACAAAGAAATATATTAACTCAAGCCATCTGGTAGAACAAAGAAATATATTAACTCAAGCCATCTGGTAGAACAAAGAAATATATTAACTCAATTCATCTGGTAGAACAAAGAAATATATTAACTCAAGCCATCTAGTAAACAAAGAAATATATTAACTCAATTCATCTGTAGAACAAAGAAATATGTACATGCATGTATTAACTGGTCACCTGGTAAACAAAGAAATATATTAACTCAATTCATCTAGTAGAACAAAGAAATATATTACTCAAGCCATCTGGTAGAACAAAAAAATATATTAACTCAAGCTATCTGGTAGAACAAAGAAACATATTAACTCAATTCATCTGGTAGAACAAAGAAATATATTAACTCAATTCATCTGGTAGAAAAAGAAATATTTAACTCAAGCCATCTAGTAGAACAAAGAAATATATTAACTCAAGCCATCTGGTAGAACAAAGAAATATATTAACTCAAGCCATCTGGTAGAACAAAGAAATATATTAACTCAAACTATCTAGTAGAACAAAGAAATATATTAACTCAATTCATCTGGTAGAACAAAGAAATATATTAACTCAAGCCATCTAGTAGAACAAAGAAATATATTAACTCAAGCCATCTGATAGAACAAAGAAATATATTAACTCAAGCTATCTAGTAGAACAAAGAAATATATTAACTCAAGCCATCTGGTAGAACAAAGAAATATATTAACTCAATTCATCTGGTAGAACAAAGAAATATATTAACTCACGCCATCTGGTAGAACAAAGAAATATATTAACTCATTCATCTGGTAGAACAAAGAATATATTAACTCAAGCCATCTGGTAGAACAAAGAAATATATTAACTCAAGCCATTTGGTAGAACAAAGAAATATATTAACTCAAGCCATCTAGTAGAACAAAGAAATATATTAACTCAATTCATCTGGTAGAACAAAGAATATATTAACTCAATTCATCTGGTAGAACAAAGAAATATATTAACTCAAGCCATCTGTAGAACAAAGAAATATATTAACTCAAGCCATCTGGTAGAACAAAGAAATATATTAACTCAATTCATCTGGTAGAACAAAGAAATATATTAACTCAATTCATCTGGTAGAACAAAGAAATATATTAACTCAAGCCATCTAGTAGAACAAAGAAATATATTAACTCAAGCCATCTGGTAGAACAAAGAAATATATTAACTCAAGCCATCTGGTAGAACAAAGAAATATATTAACTCAAACTATCTAGTAGAACAAAGAAATATATTAACTCAATTCATCTGGTAGAACAAAGAAATATATTAACTCAAGCCATCTAGTAGAACAAAGAAATATATTAACTCAAGCCATCTGGTAGAACAAAGAATATATTAACTCAAGCTATCTAGTAGAACAAAGAAACATATTAACTCAGTTCATCTGGTAGAACAAAGAAATATATTAACTCAATTCATCTGGTAGAACAAAGAAATATATTAACTCACGCCATCTGGTAGAACAAAGAAATATATTAACTCAAGCCATCTAGTAGAACAAAGAAATATTAACTCAATTCATCTGGTAGAACAAAGAATATATTAACACAAGCCATCTGGTAGAACAAAGAAATATTTTAACACAAGCCATCTGGTAGAACAAAGAAATATTTTAACTCATGCCATCTGGTAGAACAAAGAAATATTTTAACTCATGCCATCTGGTAGAACAAAGAAATATTTTAACACAAGCCATCTGGTAGAACAAAGAAATATATTAACACAAGCCATCTGGTAGAACAAAGAAATATATTAACTCAAGCCATCTGGTAGAACAAAGAAATATATTAACTCAAGCCATCTGGTAGAACAAAGAAATATATTAACTCAAGCCATCTGGTAGAACAAAGAAATATATTAACTCAACCCAATCTTACACAAGTTTAGAAGTGATTTTACACCTATCCCCACATCTTCTCCAATAACAGCTACAAATTTCCCATCTCCCAAACTGGCTACTGTTGTTCTGTGTTTGAGTTATACTTATGTTACTGCTATTTTACATTTAACTAAGGTTAAACTACTAAGCTATCAGACCCAAGCTACACCTCTATCTCTCTCGGTGCGCATGTATATTGAGTGATTCGATGAGCATGATTAAAAAGTGGAGGCGGGCTCTGTAATGCATGCAATGGGTAGAGTCGTTGCAGAAATCCAAAATACGTAAGGTCACCTTTGTCTATGTCCCTGGACATGCGGGATTACGGGGAAATGAAAGAGCGGACAGGTTGGCTAGCTGCGCTGTCATTGAGGACGGGCAACCAATGGATCGGGCGGACATCATCAATATCCTCCGAGATCTGGGAAGAGCACAAGACTTCGACAAACCAGATCCACGTCACTTCTTCGGATGATGGAAACGGGAGTTAAGATGGGCACAGCCAGAAATGAGAAACTTAGTGGCCGTGTAAGAAGACTTATCAACCAACATAGAACTGGAGTCGTCAGTCGCTGCACACTGAGGGAATTGCTGAGGAGGGGATCTGAGCACCTATGGATGTGTTCGGAGTGCAATGATGATGACCCGCAAATAACTCAATAACTCTCTCGGTGATTTATTCTATCCTAGTCTATATATATATATATACTATTACATTATCAGCTGTTTTGGCTGAACAATCCACAAACCATCCTTTTTTCCAATATGAGGAGAATCCTGGCCCACATGCATGAACTCTATAGCATGGCCTGGGATTCACTATCTAAATCTAGGAAATAACACAACATATGAAAGTGAATTAATCTAAAATTTGAAGATCAAATACACAAGAAAGAGAGATAATCTAAATTTGTTCTTCTCACTCCGCTGCCAGACCTGTCATATATTTATATTGGGACAATAAGCTATGAAAGAAGCTGTTACGCAAAATGCCATCTGGCAATTACTAGTGAAGATTAACAACAGCCTGCTTTGAACTGTCTATAAAGGTGTAAATGTTATTTATTTAGTTAGTTTCCTCTCTGGCTGAAGATGGCACCCAGAACAGAAATCATGACTCTCAATGTCTGATGATTCGTTCCTAGATTTAGTTGTCCTTAAAACCTATAAATATGTCTGCCCAAATTAATGTGGTCTACCACTAAACTTCAGGATACAGAAAAAGAGGAAGACCTAGAAAGACACTGAAAAGAATTTTTAAGAGAAGCAAAGAAGGCAGGAACTTATTCATTAGATAAGATCAAATATCTCACCAAGAATAAAGGTGGATGGCAAAAAACACTAAAAGCAATATGCGATGTCTAACATGTGGAAATAATCAAGATCAAGACTCACTAACCACAGAGACAATCATAACATCAACCCATATTAATGTGGTCTACTCACTAATGGCTTCACTAAACCACAGAGACAATCATAACATTACCCCTATTAATGTGTCTACTCACTAATCTTCTTTTGCAATGGATGTTGATCAGCGGCCTAACAAACAGGCATCATAAAACATCAATTGTTGCCAAAACGGAAAGTCTAGTCCACGCTTGTAATTGAACAACAAGAACTAGCAGTAAACTGTCAATCATGGAGAACTATGACTTCCACCCTATATGCCATCCTCAGTCCAAGAGGATAATGTAATGAATGAAATTCACTAATGACTTCATTAAAACCTTACAATTATAACACCTGCCTATGTCCATGTGTAATTTATATTATTTCGACTACCATTATTTATTTTTAGCATCTGCTTTGCAATTTCATTAATGTGCCTTCCTGACAAGGATAATAAGGATTCATAATTTTATTTTTTCTGTGGGTTCGTTTGCCTGCATTCCCCCATGACTAAAGACTTGACCTCTTAATCTTTTGCTCTTAAAAAGTACTTAAAGTGGGTAAAACTTAATCTACACTTTAAGTGGGTGTAGATACGTCGTATTGTGGTTTGCAGTAGAACTGTGATATTTGTGCCTTTCGGTCCAACACATCCGACTTCAGCATGTTATTTTTTAGCACTGGGTTGTCTTCCATCTTTGATCCCTACTCGCTTGGCCAGACTAGACAGGTTAGTCTGATCTGGGGCACCACGGAGAGGTGGAGTAGGTCTGATGGTTCTGGTTCACTAATACTGGCGCAAGCCATCAGCTGTGGGTCACAACTAGCTTCCAGCTCTACTGCTGTGAGATGCCGTTACCTCCCTTCTGTGGGTTAATTCAGAATATTTGTTGAATCTCAATATTTGCAATTCCCCAACTGTCATGAAGTATTTTTGACTTATGCAAATATTAGTCACTTGTATAAAAGTGTTATGCATATTTGGATTCTATTTCATTAGGCTGGTATTAAACTATATATTGCATTACATAAATTGGGAGAGCGACAACAGCTGTGCATGGCAGAAATTCCTTTATTTAAAATGGATATAAACAGCTGCTCATGTAATGAACCCACGTGCACCCACTGACACATTTCTGGCTGATACTGATGGAAGGTAGAAGAAAATATGATAAGTGTACCAGTTCATGTAGCTGCTCCATGCTTACTTTTACTTTATGTAGTGACTATGATTGCAAAAGGTACTTACTAATATAATAATTAGTATTTTATAGCCACAAAAAGTAAAAAAAAAAGTAAAGTACCCTTGTCACGCCAAGTGGCATATAGGGAATATGGTGTTAGTGACCATAAATTTTACAGACTTCAGCACATGATTTTTGGGGTTATGTGGTTGGTATTACGCTGCTTTACTTTCCCAGAAAAAAATCCGGTACCCATTAAAGGCTGGGTGAAACGGAAGGCGTCGGTTGGGATCGAACCCTACATCTTGTCCTTTGTAGTCCAGTTCACTAACCACTGAGCTATCGCGGCTCCCTTATATACCCACAAGCTTAATAAATATTCAATATAATTGAAATACAAATAATTATAATAATGTAAGTTAACATTTAATTTTAAGGAAATTAAAGCCTACTTTAGAGATTTTGTTCTTGGACAAAACTTTAACACAGTTACTCATTATTACATTATTATAATCTTCTTCTTCTTCTTCTTCTTCTACCTTTTAGCTCCCAGTGGAGCATAGGTCTTCAACAAAACAAGGTTTTTCAGGATAAACTTGAAACTTCAAACTATATTTGCAGTTCATAAAGTATGTAGAGAGAGAATTTTTATTTTTATTATTATACTCAACTGCCATAAATTAAAACAACTGTGTTGTGCTTTAGTTGTTCTGTTGTCATCTCCTGCTGGTCACTGATTATTTATGAGCTGAATAATTTATAATCAATTGAAGATATTTTGCACTAAAATAAGGTGTACAAAGCAAGCAGCTGCAAGTGAAAGTCTACTTGTCTACTAATTACAACATGTACTTATGGGGGTGCACTATAGGATTTTAATGAACTTAATCAGAAAGAAGTCTTTTTGCTGTTTCCACTGCATGTTGGGGAAAGAGGGAGTGTAGTTTCTTGCAAGTTAGTGCAGGATAAACTTGAAACTACAAACTACATTTTTGCAGTACATAAAGTATATAACTATATAGAGAGATCATTTTTTTAAAAAATAAAATAAAAGAGAAATAATACAAACCCGCATAGAAGGCCATATATAATACAATAACAATACAAATTATTAATTTAAAATCCTGCCTTTAAAAGTTTTATATAAGAATTACTAGAATTAAATTTTTAATCAATGGTCAATGTAAACGAACTACTACTATCATGATCACAATCACATGACATGAATGATAATGATGAACTAACTTTCTTCGTATTAAAATTAGTACAACAGAACTGTATCGTGAGTGTAATAATAATGTATAGTCTTTTCTGTAGTTTATAATAAATATATCATAATATATGATGATGTATAATAATTATAATAAAGTATAATAGTAAGTATAGAATAGATTTTATTTTTATAGATAGAAAAAACTGCTAATTATTTAAATTATATTATATTATTACTATAACTATGATGAAGACTTTCTCATTTTGTTGACAACATTGCAGTGGGGAATCAATAATGGTGGATATTGTATTTCAGTAATGTGGAATGAACACCACTAAAGTTTCTTCCACTGATTTGTTCAGCCGAGAAAGATCTAACATCCCCAGCCTTGTCCAGGACAACAGTCAACAACTGCAGACACCACAGCCGCCATCTTGTCGTGACTCCATTATCATAGTAGCGGTTCTGAAACTATCATCCTCACATCCTCACAGGCAAAAGGGCAGCAAATCAACTGATAGAGACTTACAAAAAACATTAGTAGAATAAACATTCCAATAGACAAACAAAAAGCTGCAGGACGGGAAAACCAAGATGCAAAACACATGCCTTTAGCACCAGAAGAGCATCAGACGACCATCTTTACCCCAACTGAATTAGATGTTGCCCTCAAAGGATTGAAGCTCAAAAGTTCTCCTGGTAAAGATGGAATCTCCAACGAAATGCTCCTAAATCTGGGACAGAAAGCCAAGAGCCAGCTTCTAAGGATAATAAATGCTAGCTGGAAGAGAGTCATGTGCCGGCAATCTGGAAAGAAGTTATTATGGTGCCCATCCTCAAGCGTGGAAAGGACCCACTAGACCAATTAGCCTACTGAGCTGCCTGAGTAAACTCATGGAAAGGCTGGTTAACAGAGACTTATGTTGCATTTGGAGACAAAACAACAAATCGTACCACAACAAAGTGGCTTCCGTCAGCACAGATCAACTGAAGACCTGGTCACCTACATTGCACAGGAAATAGAGGATGCTCTGCAAGAAAACAAACACACACTAGCAGTGTGAGTCGACATGGAGAGGCTTTTGATAGGGTATGGCGAGAGGGTTTAAAGAACAAGCTTTTTAGACTTGGCATCCAGGGTCGTTTATTCAATTGGGTCTCTCAATACCTTCAGGATAGAACGGCCAGAGTACAAGTACAAGGTCAACTAAGTAAGAAGGTCTCTATCGAACAAGGTGTCCCACAAGCGGAGTCTTGTCCCCAACACTCTTTTTAATTTTCATAAATTACATCGTAATGGACATTCCACCAGAATACACTCAGCAATATACACAGATGATCTGGCGTTATGGGCTCGTGAGGAAAGTATGTCGGTGGCTAGACCCAGGATGCAAGATGCCCTAGGTGAACTTGAAAAATGGACGAACACCTGGTTCTTACAAATCAACGAAAAAAAAAACTACATATACAATTTTCAGCCTATCAAGAAACACACTCTCTGCAAACTTGAAGACAAAAGACCATACAGTCCCTATTGACCAAAACCCAACATATCTTGGCGTCACCATGAATCGCAGAATGACTTGGAAAGATCAGATAGACAGAGCAAGGAAAAAAGCCAGAAAACGAACAAATATTATGAAGAAATTGGCAGGAACGGACTGGGGGGGGGGGGAGTAATATTTTAAAAAGACTATACGTAGGAAGAGTCAGACCAGTTCTAGAGTATGGAGTCATAGCCTGGGCTATGGCTTCCAAATCACACCTTAGCAAAATGAACAGAACACAGAACCAAGCTGTCCGTATCAACACTGGTGCTATGAAATCTACACCTATCAAGACTCTAGAAACAGTAACAGGTTTACAACCCTTAGATGACAGACAGGTCACTAAAGTATTGCAACAAGCGGAAAAATATAGAATGCTTCTTAGCCACCCCATGCACCAAAGAATAACTGGTTCCGGAATTGTACGACTAAAGAGAAGCAACTTCGCTGCAATTGCCAATGAACTAACTACTGGAGACCCAGTACTTTCCCAAACAATATCGAAACCCTTGTGCCCATCTGATATGTCTCCTCATAGAAAGCATAAAATACCAGAACATAAGGAAAATATAACAGGAATCATGAAAAAAGGCACCCAATCAGACACAGAAAGGAAACACGTAGCAGAAAAACACATACACGATACCTACCCACAGGACTCTTGGTCCCACATATACACAGATGACTCTGTACAAATGCCACCAGAAATGGAGGGGAGGTGTGTTCTTGACGCTGAATAATCAGGACGAGATCACCAAGTCAATAGCTCCTGGAAAATTCTCAAACAACTTTAAAGCAGAAACTGAGGCCATCAGAGATGCTGCAACACTAGCTACTCAACACATAAATAACATGCATAATAAATTGGTGATTCTGACTGATGCACTGTCAGTATTATCAGCTCTAAAAAGTCCCAAGAACAATGACCTAGATGACTTAAGAACAACCCTGGACCAACTATGCAATAATTTCCAAAGAGTATCATTCAGTGGATACCATCACACTGTAATATACACGGGAACGAACGCGCAGACAAACTAGCTAAAGAGGGAGGGAGATTACCGCAAGAGAACCATCCGCTCAGTTATGATGAAGCCAAATCCATCCTCAAGGGTCAGTTCCATGAAAAATGGAAACGAGAACACCCAAAGCATAACGAGAGTGACGGATACCACCAACTATCAAGGGGGGATCAAGTCATCATACTTCGCCTACGCACTGGCCACAATTGAATGAGAAATCACATGTTCACCAAATTGAAAATAGATACAACCAGCCTATGCCACTGTACACTGGACAATTTGACTACAAAACATATTCTACGGGATTGCCCCCAATACACAGACCTGAGAAGAACAACGTGGTCCACGCCCACCTCCCAGGAAGAGAAACTATATGGGGCAATTGAGTCACTTAAACAGACAGCTGACTTCATGAGAGAGTCTGGAATCCTACTTTGATTGAGTCTTGATCGCAGAGAGAGAAAAACTATACCACAAAGGGACCACAGAGATTTCTTCTTCTTTTTCGGTGTCCCGCAGAAACAGACATATAGTTTTACCATGTTATGTAATTTACAATAGGCGTGCAATATGTGTACCTGATACCTTTAGGTCTGGCATATCCGACTTCGTTGAGATAATTGTTATGTTCTGCCTTCCTTCTTACTTGGAAGTAAAGGATCATCATGGACTGTCAGTTTCTAGCACTCCTACGAGGAGTGAGGACTATGTTACAGTAGTAGCCCCGCCAGTCATAGTTGATTGTGGATAATTCAGCGCCCCTAGAAATGTTTTTTTTTCTTTCCTTTCGCCGTGTATTTCTTTTTTTTTTAATGAATCTGTCTGTTTCTCGTTTGAGTTGGACCTTTAGAGTGTATTTCCAAAGATTGCGGTCTGCTGCTATGTCTTCCCAGGCTGCAGGGTTTATGTTCAGAGTCTTCATGTCACGTTTACACACGTCTACAAATCTAAGTTTTAAGCGCCCCATAGTCATTTTACCATCTGCCATTTGTCCGTAGAGCATATCTTTTGGTATGCGGCCATCTTTCATACGGTATACGTGACCAAGCCAGTTACGTTGTTTGAGCAGTGTGTAGATGTTCGGGAGGGCTATATGAGTGGTGACCTCCACCTTTGTCACTTTATCCTTTCAGGTGATACCAAGAATACGGCGCAGACATCGCTTATGGAATGGATTTAGCCTTCTCTCCTGCTTTGCATAGGTTGTCCAAATTCGCGGACATACAGGAGGGTACTAATTATGCAGACATTTATCTTATATTAGCGGTTCTAAAAATACGAGAGTACACGGGACTAAATGGTCAGACAAACATCCAATATTCTTATATCAAGCAGGGATTCTAAAACTTGGGAAATTTTAAGACTACAAGAACATGAGCCGCAATATCACATCTATATAATTGTTTTAAAAGTAAGGGGACATGGGACATTAAAGTGAGCCCTGGGTGGTATGTATAACTGCTATCATCATCAAATGCAAAGGGAAGCTATAGGATATTAGACAGAGAAAGTGAGATACATATATAAGACTGCTATCACTATCAATATATGCAAAGTAAGGGAATCTATAAGACATTGGAGAGAGAGACACAGAGATATGATCACCATCATCACTTTATATGTCTGCTGGCTTAAGTAATCATTATAGAACAACAGATTGTTACACATAAACTAACAGAACAACATATTGTTACACATAAACTAATAGAACAACAGATTGGTGTTACATATACACTAATAGAACAACAGATTGTTACACATAAAACTAATAGAACAACAGATTGGTGTTACATATAAACTAATAGAACAGATTGGTGTTACAAATAAACTAATAGAACAGAATGGTGTTACAAATAAACTAACAGAACAACAGATTGGTGTTACAAATAAACTAATAGAACAACAGATTGTTACACATAAACTAATAGAACAACAGATTGGTGTTACACATAAACTAACAGAACAACAGATTATTACACTTAAGCCAATAGAACAATAGATTGTTACACATAAAAGAATAGAACAACAGATTGGTGTTACACATAAACTAATAGAACAACAGATTGGTGTTACAAATAAACTAATAGAACAGAATGGTGTTACAAATAAACTAACAGAACAAGATTGGTGTTACAAATAAACTAATAGAACAACAGATTGTTACATATAAACTAACAGAACAACTGATTGTTACACATAAACTAATAGAACAACAGATTGGTGTTACAAATAAACTAATAGAACAACATATTGTTACACATAAGCTAATAGAACAACAGATTGGTGTTACACATAAACTAACAGAACAACAGATTGTTACACATAAACTAATAGAACAACAGAATTGTGTTACACATAAACCAATAGAACAACATATTGTTACACATAAACTAATAGAACAACATATTGTTACACATAAACTAATAGAAAAACATATTGTTCACATAAACTAACAGAACAACATATTGTTACAGATAAACTAATAGAACAACAGATTGTGTTACACATAAACTAATAGAACAACATATTGTTAGACATAAACTAATAGAACAACATATTTTTCACATAAACTAATAGAACAACAGATTGGCGTTACACATAAACTAATAGAACAGATTGTTACACATAAACTATAATAGAACAACAGATTGGTGTTACACATAAACTAATAGAACAACAATTGTTACAGATAAACTAATAGAACAACAGATTGGTGTTACACATAAACTAATAGAACAACAGATTGTTAGACATAAACTAATAGAACAACAGATTGGTGTTACACATAAACTAATAGAACAACATATTGTTACAGATAAACTAATAGAACAACATATTGTAAGACATAAACTAATAGAACAACATATTGTTAGACATAAACTAATAGAACAACAATAGATGTGTTACAAATAAACTAATAGAACAACAGATTGTTATACATAAACTAACAGAACAACATATTGGTGTTACAAATAAACTAATAGAACAACAGATTGTTACACATAAACTAATAGAACAACAGATTGGTGTTACAAATAAACTAATAGAACAACAGATTGTTACACATAAACTAATAGAACAACAGATTGGTGTTACAAATAAACTAATAGAACAACAGATTGTTACACATAAACTAACAGAACAACATAATGTTACACATAAACTAATAGAACAACATATTGTTACACATAAACTAATAGAACAACAAATTGTTACACATAAACTAATACAACAACAGTATAGCACATATAGAATAGCATACTAAGTTAGTTTAGTTGACAGATCATCCTTATTGCACATTAGACAAGTCCACAAGTGCTCAGATCTCCTCCGAAGTATATCCCTCAACGCCTAGTTACTAACGACACTGATGTTGCGAAGGTTGGTTAAGTCTTCATTTTTTTTAAATTTCTGCTTAGCACCAAATGGCATCTCCAACCTTGTCATGATACTCGTGCAATCGGTTCATGATTGTGGATTTAGGTTATTTTTTAAAATCATTATTTTCTATAGCATATCATAGTTTACATCAGAACAACACTAGCTGTGCTGTCGTTGAGGACGGGCAACCAATGGATCGGGCGGACATTTCAATGCCTTCCAAGATGTGGAAAGTCACTTCTTCGGATGATAGAAATGGGAATTAAGATGGGCACAGCCAGAAATGAGAAACTTAGTAGCCGTGTAAGAAGACTTATCAACCAACATAGAACTGGAGTCATCAGTCGCTGGACACTGAGGGAATTGCTGAGGAGGGGATCCTAGCACCGATGTACATGTTCGGAGTGCAATGATGATGACCCGCAAATAACTCAGCTTATTTAGAAAATATTATTATAATTATTGAAACATGACATACAACAGGACCCAGCTGATTGTGCATTTTTCCGTTTTTATTTGAAGCAAATTTTGTTTCAAATCACGAGTAAAACAATGTTGACATCTCCTCAGGTTACCATGACAACACGACAAGCAGAAATGATGGCAAATTAAATCAAAACGTCTCTCAAGCTCTAACAAAACATCTGTAAAATTGGCGGTATTACAGAATTACTTTGTGTAGAGGTGTCATAAATTATGGACTGATAATACTTCTGTGCACCATGTATGAAACTTATCTTTGCAGCACATAAGCAAACAATACATCTACTCTAAAACATAAATTAATTCGATTTATTCCCAATTACCCTATTATCCTAAATACTTAGCATATCTACTTCTAGTGCATTTTTGTTGGCTGGCATAGAGAATGTTTTCTGACATATGTAGATGGATTATTCATAACACTATCCAAATATTGGTTAAAACATAAATATAGGTGTCCGAGCAAAATACAACTGTGCAACAAAGAAGTAACAATAAAAATAGATTCAACACTCACAAAAAAAATAAAATTCACTAGCAAAAATTTTTTTTACAACACTTATTTTTAATACACTGTAAAATGGCATGTGTGTGTGAATTTAATACTCTAGTGTATGTTGCTATTTTTAAAATTATATATACATTCCCACATGGACAATAGGACAACAGACAAGAAAATCACTAGAGGCTGTAGAAATGTGGTTTTACAGAAGAATGTTGAGAATACCCTGGACAGCTAAGAAGAGTAATGAAAACATTCTGAAAGAGGCCAAAGCAAAAAGAGAGCTAATTTCCAACATTAGGAAGAAACAATCATCATTTTTTGGCCATGTAATGAGAAGAGAACAGCTGGAATATATTATAACAACTGGGAAAATTGAGGGACGATGAGATAGAAGGAAGCAAAGAGAAAAAATACCAGACAGCTTAAGAGAATGGCTTGGCAGGTCAACAACAGAAATGATAAATAACTGTCGTGATCGAAAGTTATGGAGAGACATGATCACCTAAGCCAGCAGGCTTGGTACTTGATGATGATGATGATGCATTCCCATCTTGTGCTATCAGTGTCAAACATGGCCACCCATGAATAAACATAAAAATAAGTTAGTCACCACAGAGATGCGATGGTTGAGAAAAGCATTTGGAGTGACCAGAAGAGACAAAACTAGAAATAATGTCGTAAGGGAGAGATTGGGCACTGAATCAGTTCTGAACTACATACAAAGACAATAAATGAAATGGTTTGCTCATCTAGAAAGAATAACAAGAGATTTTATACCATCATCATCATTGAGTGCTGTCCCCACATCAAAGGTTGGCTACCATGGAGAGCCATTCCACGGTCTCTTGTTTAGTCTTGGTCTGCCTCTTTTATCTTCCTGTTCTTCTATAAATCCACATTTCAAAGGCTTCAATTTTTCAAAAACAAATAAAATATATACATTTGGTCAACCCATGTTCAATTCCCGCTGGAAGTTGTGTGAGTTGTACTCGTGGTTGAAAAAAAATACCCCCAGTCAACCCAGCTGCTGGCAGAAATGGGTACCAGGGTAGTACTCTGGGAAGGTAAGGAATGCCGCCTCGCATCATGAGTTTCGATGCTTGAAGCGACACTATCCAGAAGTCTCTTGAACATTTTTGTATAGGCAGCCGAGCACCTACGGGTGAAAACTCATGTGCTAAAACGCTGATTCAAGTCTCGTACTTTTCATACTTTACTGTTACATATTAAAAGAGCTGATAGAAGTAGAGCCCTGGGTAGGCCCAGAGTAAGATGAACTGACAAAATCTAAGAAACACAACAACATCAATTGACAATGATTGAGGCTGCAACAAGTGAAAGAATTAGAGCTCTGTATCTCCCTCAACACCTCAAGGGCTATACAAGGAAGTGAAGAGAGAGTGTACAATACCAATGGCGATTTAAATAAAAGAATAAATATAGCCAGAATAACTTTTGGCAGTCAGAATAATGTTTGGAGGTCCACCTAGTAAACTGAATAAAATGTCAAAATAAAGATAAATTAGAGCTATGTAATTTTGGTGCTTCTTGATGTATCTGGAAGTGTGGTGGGAAGAAAAGTTCTAGACTAACTATTTCACACAACATGCTTGAGACAAGTTCTCAGAAATTTAGCGATCAGGCAAAATCACCAAGACATAATACCCAATCTAAAAGTCATCTTGGAAGGGAAGGTACAAGGCAGATGAGACAGAGGCAGACCAAAACTAAAGCGGACAGATAATGTCAAAAGGTGGTCAGGTGAACCTATGACAAAATGCACCACCAAGACAAGAGACAGAGTACATTGGCGTTCCATGGTAGTCAACTTTCGATGTGTGAAGATGGCACCCAATGATTGAATGAAAATCACCAATCTAAAAGTATTGTATGCAACTAAGTGAAGACACACAGAGTGATAACAGGAAAGAGGTAGACAGGTCATGTGGTCGGAAGATAATTCAGAAACAATGATAAGATTTGCAAGGGAGAGTACTCTAGAGCAGTGGTAACCAGCTTAAGGTTTACAGAGGGTCAGATTAAAGCGAAGTCTAGGACCAGAGGACCAAACTTGAGTATCATTAAACATATGATGTAATCTAGTAACATATAAATAATGCCTGCACTTTGACGACAACATTTATTATTTCTAACAAGACCATTAATTATTTATTTCAAAATTGCCTTTATATAATTTTTTTTTAAACTGACTGGAACTTTGGTTTTTATTTATAGATATTTAATATAGAAGTTTCTGTGGAGACTTCAAGAAAAATAGACTTTGTGTTGCATATGGCCCGTGGGCCGCCATCACTGATCTAGAGGGAAGGAGAACGTGAGGCAGAACAAGGGGGCAACATGGTGGGAGACAAAGCAGAAATAGCCAGGAATACAATGGTCAGACATTAAGTACTCTGTGAAAGAATGAACCACATGAAGTGGATATATTTTGTTATGTCTATAAGAAGACACAGATGTAGAGGCCATTGACTGCTTTGTTGGTCCATGACCATGGAATGAAAAAATGTAGAATTTGTAGCAATGAGATGGCTAACAAGTCGGTAGGGTCTGCCACAGTAAAAGGAACCTTAAATATGGGCATGAATGACTTGAGGGGCTTTTAGAGACTTGCCTTTCAAAGAGAGGGAACAACAAAGTGAAGGATAACCCACATGTCAAAGGAATGGTGGAATGCAGCGCCACAATGGGTGAAAGTAGGAAAAGAATCCTTAACAGAAAAGAATACAACACATTCAATAAATACAGAACAGGAACAGTCAGTAGATTAACACTTTAATGGTTGCTGGAAGGGCCAGCAGAACAAATATGGGAATGCCCGAAGGCAGTGATGCAAGTCCGAAGTAAAGAATACAAATGTGGCATTCTTGTCATTATGAGGAATCCGCTACATCAACATTGACCTATTTCTGTAGAATCTACATCAATGAGTAAACATCTTTAGTACTTTCACTGAAAGTATCGGAGGCATATGTGCCTCATTGCAGCAGAGCTGGAAGCTGTCAGGGACCCACAGCTGATGGCTTGTGCCAGAATCAGTAAACCAGAACCTTCCAGACCCTACACCAAAACAGACTTTGTGCTTCTATAAACAGACTAAACTGTCTTGTCTGGCCAACCGAGTATGTGTCAAAGAGGGAAGACAACCCAGTACTTAAAAATAACATTAAGTTGGATGTGTTGTGCCGAAAGGTGCAAATATCACAGTTTTACTGCAAACTACAATACAATGAATGCATGCACACTTGATGTCCTTTTAAGGGCAGATGACAAAGATGTGTAATCCTTTAGTCACTGGGCGAATTCAAGCAAGCACTGATGATATTTAAATTTTAAATACTTGTCTCAAGACAATATATAGTATATCACTAAATAGTCTGTATTTATTATTCTAATTTACATATAAGGCAAAAAAGTAAAGAGCCCTGTCACACCAAGTGGCGTATAGGGAATATGGTGTTAGTGCACATGATTTTTGGGTTAATGTGGTCGTTATTATGCCCGTGCCGCTTTACTTTCCCAGAAAAAAAACCTGATACCCATTTAAGGCTGGGTGAACCAGGAAGCTGTCGATCAGGATTGAACCCGATTTCTTGTCCCTTGTAGTCAGTTCACTAACCACTGACCTATCTATCTATTGACCTTTCGAGCCGTAACCGGCCCATAGGGCGTAGACCAAGATACACCTTCTCCTATATGAATTTTTGTTCTAGCAGTTTTCTTTTAAAGATATTTTATCAAATCTCGCCATCTGTCTCTGTTCTGTGCAAGCAGTTCTATCTCATTGAGGGAGCCGACTCCTGCTGCTCTTGCCTCTCTCATCAATGTTCTTCTCAGTGTCTCCCTGGGTCTTCCTCTTTTTCTTTTACCTGTTGTTTCCCATATGAGGGCTTGCTTTGCTATTCGATTATTATCTCTTCTCATCACATGTCCAACGTATGACCATCGTCTTTTCTTTATTACTGAAGATATTAGTGGTTGACCGGCGATTTCTCTAATTTCCTCGCTCGCCTTGAATTCGTTCCATTCTATACCAAGCATTTTCCCTAGACATTTATTTTCGAATGCGTTCAACTTTGTTTCTATATCTCTTGTTGTTTTCCAGCTTTCACACGCATACGTAAGGGTTGATAGTACATTTGATTTGAATAGCCTAAGCCTTGCGTTTGTGCTAATGAGTTTTGATTTCCACAACTTCCCAAGGCCCCCGAAAGACATTGCTGCTTTAGCCATTCTGATTCTAATTTCTTTGCTCGTATCCCCCTCTCGATCAATGTGACTTCCAAGATAGATAAAGTGATCGATCTCTTCTACTGGTCTGCCTTCCATGTATATTTTGTCACTTGTTGGAATTAAACTTTTCATGACCCTAGTCTTTCCATGACCGACCCCAAGCCCAATCCTGCTGGCTATTGATGATAGTTCACCTGTGCCTTCCCGCACCGTTTTTATCCGACTGCTGATGAGAACTATGTCACCAGCAAAGTCGAGGTCCTCCAAATGGTCTCCCTGCATCCACTCGATGCCTTTACCACCAGTGCAGCACCTCTTCACCATGAAGTCCATAACAATTCCAAACAACAAGGGCGACAAAACACATCCTTGTCCAACCCCAGTCTCCACTGGGAAACATTCGCTCAGTCCCTCTGACCTATCACAGCTCCCTAATTTACATATAATTATGAAATAATTAAAATAAAATGTGGTGTTCAATAATACAGGAATAACAATCTTTCATAAAATAATTTCATTGTACGTCTAATTAAATGTTTGTTTTGGGTAAACACTGACCAGCTTCAGTCCATAGCATATTATAAAGATGGCAGAAAATGACTGTAAAAGGACTGGCATTTTAATTGAGCTAAACAATAAATTGCTTGTCAAAATCAAATGTTCCAGCTCATGGGTGTTGGATACAGCAGCAATGTTGTAAACTTTAAAAAAACAGGGAAAGAAATAATAATTTTTTTTAACAGAATGGCTCAAAAGATGATATTCTGTTTGCTTAGTTTATTTTAGGGTATTTTCACATGCATTAGAGAAAAAAAAAAACTACATATCCTCTTCTCATTACTGGATCTGCATGGGGCAGGGACGACTTATAGTACTGAAGAATAAAGGCCGCTTGTCCAGTGCACTCGCCACAAGGTATTCGGGTCTGAGTTTTTATTTCATCCCCGATAGAAAAAACTTTAGACCCTACTGGGTTTCGAACCTGTTGTCTCCTGGTTTGGAGACCAACGAGAGTTTAATGGAGGAAATTATTTCAGCAAGAGAACCAACACTGGTTCCAATATATTGTCATTTTCATATACTTTTAATGATACATTATTCACTTTTTACAATTTACGTTCTACTCTTTAGTCCCTCCCTCATTTTCTAATCTTTTTATTTTATATATCTCGACACTCATCCTACCTCCCCTCATGTAGCCTCCTTTCTTATTTCAACATCTTACTTTCCTCTCTCTGTCCACCTCTCCCTCCACTTTATCATCTAACATGTAGTTATAGATAATTGTGCTTTCACCGTTTGTTGTCGTTGTCCTTGTATTCTGAAGAAGGCCACAGGCCGAAACGTCAGTATTGTGTTGTGTTCCTTCCTTGTAAAGCTGTCATCATACCTTGGAGTGTTTATCACACCCCACTACTGGCTCCAATATAATTGGGGTATTCTTTTGGGGGAGCAGAAGTGCCTGCGACCCGCGGTCGCAATAGCAGGGTCGGCGCACCATCAGTTGACCAAGACCTAGCAGTTCTACCTCCTCATGGTCTCCCCTGGTAACAGTCTACGTCAAAATAGGCTGGATAACAGAAGCTAGGATCACCATGTTCCCTATAGCGGTGGCCGTTACTGATATAGAAGACCCAGTATTGCAGTACCTCTGGGCTGGACTAGTAGTTTCCCAGCATAGCCTGAGATAGATGAACTCCAACTTCTTCAGTAAGAGCTGGGAATGTCAAGAAAGCCATTATGATGTACCACATCAATGAGTAAAAGGGCAACCTGCCCGCATTGCGTCATGGCATTACGTCAACTCAATATTACTTGTGATTCTGTCTTTTCTGGTCACTCCAAGCGCTTCTCTTAATTCTTAATTTTCTTAATTGGGGTATTATTACACATTTTTGGACTGAGTTTCTCTCAGCTATGAGCTGGTTGCTCTATTTATCTCTTTGTTTCTTGAACAAAGATGTGGGTTCGCTTTAGTTATTCAGCTTGTGAGATTGCTGTCAATGATTCTATGAGTTGGAAGATACTGACCTTACACGTCTTTAGGTGTGGACTGTGAGCTAATAGATGATTCAATATTTCCTTACGTTGGTTTTTGTGCTTGTAATTTATTTCAGGAAAAGGATTTCACACATTTGTGAATATTAAAACAAGTTTGATCAACTAAACTATAACTTTGGTCCCTTTATTATGAGGCATTATTTCTCAGTTTACAGTGGTAGAGCTATTTGATCTACTTAAAACAACTCTCATCTCAATAGGGTATTCTCATCCATGTTTAAATAGTAAAACTATTTGACCAACTTAAAACAATAGCTCACTTCCTGACCAGAAGGGTCCAGGTTCAATCTCCAGCAGTGGCAGATTTTTTTTTCGGACTGATAATGCTCCAGGGTTCACCCCGCCTCTAAAAATTGGTACTACAGATTTTTCTGAGAAGTAAAGGCAGCTTGATGTGATACCGACCACATCACCCAAAAACGTGCCGTGGTCATAAAAAAATATGGTCACTAACACCATATTCCCCATAAGCTTAACAAGGCAGGGGAGGTAATCTTGACTCTACTTTAAAAGAACTTTCATCTCAATATATTGGGGCATACTCATCAATGTTTAAATGGTAAGACTATTTGACCAACCACACCAATATATTGAGGTATTCTTACTCATGTTGCATCGCAGAACCCAACCTCATCTTAATATGTCAGGGTATTAACATGTATGTTTAAATAATAGAGTTATTTGACCAACCAAATCAACTTTGACCCCAATCAGTTCTGATAATTACATTCTACTATATAGCAAAATGAATGGAGCCGCGATAGCTCAGTGGTTAGTGAACTGAACTACAAAGGACAAGAGGTAGGGTTCGATCCCAACCGACGGCTTCCGGGTTCACCCGGCCTTTAATGAGTACCGGATTTTTTTCTGGGAAAGTAAAGTGGCACGGGCGTAATACCGACCACATTACCCCAAAAATCATGTGCCTCTGTAAAATTTATGGTCACTAACACCATATTCCCTATACGCCACTTGGCGTGACGGGGGTACTTTACTTTTTTTTTTTACTTTTATATAACAAAATGAGCATTTTAATAACCAGGCCATCACTCCCAGACATTGACCTCCTGTTGAACCTGAAAGTTCACAAATATCTTGTGCACATGTCTGTGGACTACACACAACTTCGGATCAAATCTACTGCCCATACTGAGTTGCAAATTCAGACAAATAGTAGCATAATAAACAAGTTCAGAGGTAATCTATCTATCTATTGTTCTTTCGAGTCAAAGAACACAGGGCAGAAATTCTAGCTCTTGTGTCCGATGATCTTGTTATCATGTGGCAGACCTTGCACTGGACCTGCATTGTATCTCATCACATGGCCCTGTTCTGGGTAATAGCTCGATCTCAGTAAGGGAGCTGACGCCTGCTGTTGTTCCCTTTTACCTCAGTGTTATTTTTAGCGGTTTTATATGTCAGCCTATTATTCTTTTACCCTCTGGTTCTCATTTGAGGTCTTGCTTTGATATTCTCTTATTTGTCTCTTTTCACCACATGGCCAACATATGACCACCTTCTCTTAATTAAAGATGATGTTGGATGCTTTGTCATTTCCCTTTTTTCTGCATTAGTCCTGAAGAGGTAATAATCCTGTCAAATTCTGTAATATTTACTCCCCCCTATTTTTAAGAGAACATATAACCCGATGTCTATAATACTCCGCTCACATCGATAGCTGCTGATTGACAACTTGCTTATCCAATCAACATTTAAATATACAAAAACATCATGGTGGTCAAAATCAGTCCCTTTCAACACCTATTTAAGAATGAATGATGAGGAGTAAGCATCCCTCAGGTGAACACAAAAAAATAACATCTATGATTTCTGTGTTCATTTGAATGTTCATTGGTAAAAAGAAGTTCTTGATAACTTCTGTTTTTGTTTGCTCTCAGCTTTATATAACTAGTGAAGTCATGAATTTTGTATGAACATCACTTTTTCCCTCACTGGCAGCTATGTAGCCTGTCTCTCGCCTTGCAAGGCACATATTCTTTGACTTCAGAGGTACTCTCATTTTTTTATCATCAAGATTTTTTCTTCCCAATTTTACCCAGGGCAGAGACCATGTTTAGTGCACTCTTGTCGATTTCCATCTGCCAAGGGCTCATTAACATAAGCAGAATGCAAATGGGACCTTCCATTTTATTATTATTTTGTTTCCCCATTATCCAAGAGGGCATCTCACTACTCAGAGGGTAAAGCCACGAAGAAACCACAATGCCCCGTGGTTGAATTAAACCTGAAACTTTGAAGCCAATGTCTAACCTCCAGACCATGCAGATGCCACCCCCCTCCACCAATTTCTCTGTAAGATATTCCTTTCAAATAAACTTATTTGAAAGAGCAGGATTATTACTACAGACATCTGTTAAAATGATTCGGTGATTCATTTGTCTAGTTCATCTGAAACTGAACTTTCAAAACATGGTACTTATTGAACCCTGAAAGTTTTACCTAAGTTTTCACTTTTATTAGTTCTGCTAATGACTAGGGAAACTGTGTATACTGTACACACACTTGACTTAGTAATATAAATATGTCACACAATTGGGAGTTGTGCGGACCTGATAGAAGGTGAGAGTTAGTTCAGTTCAACAAATGTGTCTAAACTAGCTTAAGCTGCAAAAAATCGCATAAACATGAGGCAGTTGATACATCAAGTTCATCCAGAGAGCTGAAACAAGGTCCCTGATGGACACCTGCAAAGTTTTCTGCTAAATCGTTAGTTCGTAAAACTGAGACAAGTCCCTGATGATACCTTCTGTGATACTTTGTGCTAAATTGTTAGATCATGCGATACTTTATGTGAAACTCTCCACTAAATCATTAGTACAATGATACATTCTGTGAAGCTCTCTGCTAAACTGTTGGCTCACCTGGTACTTTCTGGGAAACTTTCTTCTAAACTGTTAGTTCACATGATACTTTCTGTAAAACTTTATTCTGAATTGTTAGTTCACATACTGTCTATGAAACTATTTGCTAAATTGTTAGTTCATATATTTTCTACTAAATTATTAGATCACATGATACTTTCTACTAAATTATTAGTTCACATGATACTTTCTGTGAAACATTCTGCTAAATTGTTAGTTCTCATGGTATATTCTGTGAAAATTTCTGCTCAATCATTAGTTCAGAAAACTTCGGGACAGTCAACCACGATACCTTTTGCTGCAACTTTCTGCTATATCAAATTAGCCCAGAGAGCTAGGCCTTTGGTGGTGGACACCATCAGCTCAGATGTGATACATGAACTACATAAACTTGACATATACTACAGTGTTGATACGAACAAACATGTACACCAGAATACAAACAGCATAATTATTCAAAACAATATTGTACAAACCTCACAAGTTACATTTCACAGCTGTTTTATTTTAATTCAAAGTGGCTTTTTAATTCTAATCTTGGAAATGTAGCAGCGTTTAAGTATGAAGATGCTCTGAAGCTGGCTCATTCCGCTCATTCTTAAAATTGATTTTTAAAAAAAATCTAAAATGGAAGTGATTTCAATTTGTGACGCCACGTACAAAACATGAAATTTGTTTAGCTAACGTCAATATTTATGAATGCTATTCCAGTAGTGGATGCTCGTAATAAAAAGATAAAATATTGGCACGTTTGTGTGGGAACCAATATTCATTATTAAATACAAAAGTTTTTTATTTTTTTAATTTTAAGATACCGCTTCTTTTAATCACTTTGAAAGTATAACAGAAGCAGCATATGTATTTTATCTTCCTAGAAAGATAACAATGAAAAAAATCCAACTAAAAGTATCAATGAGAAACGACTGTGATTAACGAGTACATGTACAGTATAATTTACACTAACAAGTGTACAAAATCACAAATGACTGTACGAAGGTGCAGACACAAACATCACAAGTTACCGCATACAACTCTGCACAAACATATCTACAGCGACAGCGCATCTCATTGTACAAAACACATAAGCTTACATTAGCGGGAAAACTTCAACATGTTACTCCAAATCAACAACTGGAACAAAACAATTAAACATAAACCCAAGACAAAGCTCAAAATACTTTCAAATAAACAAAACTCTTTCATTACCAAAAACTATTGTACCTTGTGCATAATACATCTTTTGCCCCATTGATGCCACTCTTTTTCACTGCCAAAAAATATTGTACCTTGTGCTGAATATACCTCTTACCCCAAAGGTAATGTCACCCTACCAAAAATTGATATAACCTTGTGCTAAATTTATTTTTTTTCCCCTGTTGATATTGCTGTAATAATGTAATTACTCATTTATCACCAATCAACTCATTTGTCAGAATCTATTATGATTTAATCAAAGAAATCTGTTTATACAGCACCAGGAAGAAAAATAATAATTTGGCCAGAACCGGAGATTGAATTTGGCATTAAAATTTGAGTTAATTTTCTAACTCAAATAGTATTATAAATATATATCTTCTTTTTACATGTTTGCTTTGGCTTCAACTAAAATTTGAAAAATAAATTAATATAAAATTATTTTGTGCAGCTAAACTAATAGGGAAACAAGACAAGAGAAATTTAGTGAGAGTATAAGAAGACTTATCAAACAACATAACTGGAGTCATAGGTCGCTGAACACTGTGAGAATTGCTGAGGGGATCTGAGCATTTATGAACATGTTCGGGGTGCAATGATGATGACCTGCAAATAACTCAATAACTCAAGACAAAATGTAACATTTCAGCCACAATCTCCACCACAAAAGAGTGTAATAGCCAAAACTTTATATTCTGGCTTGTTTCCCTCAATTGCCAATACAATTTTACATTTGTTTTTCAAATCTTTCCAGTTTTATTCACATCACTGCTAATATATTTGTGCCTCCACTAAAATTATCTGGCATCTCATAATACAATTTGTTGGATTTTTTATTTTTTTAAAAATTAAACGTCTAATGATTGTGTTACTGCCTGTTATTTTCTTGTAAACTTGTATACAAAACCATCATCCCATGCTTGAAGAATGTTCGTTAGCAAATTTGATCTTTTGTTTGATTTTACACACATACGCATGCATGCACAACACACACACACACACTCTCTCTCTCCGCAGCACTGATAAAAGCTTCCATTTAATGGGGAGGTAATAAATGCATGCTAAGTACTAGAGAAAACAAATTTCAGAGTTTTCAAATTTAATCAGATTTGTTGCAACTTTCATTAAAAAAGGAAAAAAAAAATAATAAATCATAAGGGACCTGTGTGGCATCACAAATAATAATAAAAAAAATTAATGATTTATTGATTAATAAGAAGCCATTAGACACAAATGAACTGAAATGAACAAAAGCTGAACACCACATATTTCAACTATGGTACACTGCCAGCTAAACTTGAACATGCGGCACCAATTTGTGTGTTTCTACATTGAACAAGGCCAGGAAAGTGAACATTTTAAAGAAATGAGAAGCAAATGAAATGTGAACACAGGAATACACCAACAACATTGATAAAAGAGTTTCTTCAAATGAAAGTCATTTATTGAAAGAAAAAAAAGGGCTCACCATTTTGAAACGAACAAACCAAGTCTGGTCCAAATGTCAATCTGCTTTAGAAAATTTACATGCCCAAAAATTATTTGTTTGTGAAACCAGTCTTCATCTAGGACACTTTCACACAGTTTCAGTATATATATATTATATATATAGCTATTATCGTCTATCCATGGTCACAACATTTTACATCCATTGCAACTGTACTTTCAATCACATCATGCTTATAGATGTTACAACTGTACATTTAACAATATTATGTTGACAGATATCATATGACGACAATTTTAATTATATCATGTTGACATATCACAACAGCACCTTTAACCACATCATGCTGACAGATGTTAAAATAGCACCTGTAATGATATCACATTTATTTTGGTGTTTTTGCCTTCTTTTGGTGAAATACTCTCTCTGTTCAACCATAGACTTTCTTTTAGGTTATGTTGGTTCATGCTGATAGATACTACACTCATTTTCCTATTGGGTTGAAGATGGCACATAGGGCGGAAGTCATAGTTTTCCATGAAGTGACGATCTGCTGCTAGTTCTTGGTTGTTTCTTAATCCCATGGTTGAGCCTTCCCTATTAATTATTCTGTGTAGCGATTCTCTTGGTCAGCCTTGTTTTCTTTTACTATATAGTTTTCATATGAATGCCTGATGGGGAAGTCTTTATTCATTCATTCTCAGCACATGACCGATTATTTCCAATGCCTTCTTCTTATAAAGCTTAACACATTTTCTTGTTTTGATTCATCTCTTATTTGTTCATTTGAGATTAATTCTCTCCATCTTATGTTTGAGATTTTACGGAAACATTTCTTTTAAAATTTCATTTAATTTCCTATGAAAAGTTGTGGGTAGATTTTCAATTATCACATCCATATGTTAGCACTGGTATCACACAGAAGTTGAACAATCTCAGATAGATATTACAGTATCTTCAAATATATAATGTAGACAGATGTTACCTTTAATCACATCACACCTACAGCTGTTACAAAATTGCCCAGAACAAGACCCCAACAATGTGCACACAAATAAATCAATATTTATAACTAATTTAGACTTGTTATCTCAACCAGTGATACAGTCATAGAGAACAGAAAAATGCTGCAACATCTGCAGTTTTTCTCACTTTACTCACTAACTTTTACAAATATTTGTATTTCCCTCAACTTTTGCTAGCTGATTATTGCCAATACCACTGTAATTAATCAAGATATCGTTTGTTCTCTTTCAGTACAATTTACATAAAATGCCTCTCGAACTTTCAACAAACCAACTTTTTAAAAATTTCTTCGATTCGCGGTTTAGAGACTGTGGACTCAGTTTTACAACCATGAGGTTCAGGAATCTGGGAATCAAGTCCCACTGAGCACAGCTTTTTAAGAAATCACAACTCATAGGATTACCGACCTCCGCTTATCATCAGATGACAATAACAAACCACTAAAGTATCTATCTATTGACCTTTCGAGCTGTAGCCAGCCCATAGAGCACAGACCCAGATACTCTTTCTCTTATCTAAATTTTTATTCTAGCAATTTTCAATTCTTCTAAAGATATTTTATCAAATCTCGCCCTTTGTCTCTGTTCTGTGCAAGCAGCTCTATCTCATTGAGAGAGCCAATTACTGCTGCTCTTGCCTCTTCGATCAATGTTTTTCTCGGTGTCTCTCTGGGTTGGCCTCTTTTCCACTTACCTGTTGTTTCCCACATGAGGGCTTGCTTTGTTATTCAGTAAAAAATTACACAGCCAAAAGTATGCTGTGTTACTTTCTGAAAAGGACATGCTACATACTTGACAATTCTTTCCCTCTCTTACAGGCACAAGTACTCTCTTCTATCTATTGACCTTTCGAGCCGTAACCGGCCCATAGGGCGTAGACCAAGATACACCTTCTCCTATATGAATTTTTGTTCTAGCAGTTTTCTTTTAAAGATATTTTATCAAATCTCGCCATCTGTCTCTGTTCTGTGCAAGCAGTTCTATCTCATTGAGGGAGCCGATTCCTGCTGCTCTTGCCTCTCTCATCAATGTTCTTTTCAGTGTCTCCCTGGGTCCTCCTCTTTTTCTTTTACCTGTTGTTTCCCATAAGAGGGCTTGCTTTGCTATTCGATTATTATCTCTTCTCATCACATGTCCAACGTATGACCATCGTCTTTTCTTTATTACTGAAGATATTAGTGGTTGATTGGCGGTTTCTCTAATTTCCTCGTTTGTTTTGAATTCGTTCCATTCTATACCAAGTATTTTCCTTAGACATTTATTTTTGAATGCGTTCAACTTTGTTTCTATATCTCTTGTTTTTTTCCAGCTTTCACACGCATACGTAAGGGTTGATAGTACATTTGATTTGAATAGCCTAAGTTTTGTGTTTGTGCTAATGAGTTTTGACTTCCACAACTTTTCAAGGCTTCTGAAAGACATTGCTGCTTTAGCCAGTCTGATTCTAATTTCTTTGCTCGTATCCCCTTCTCGATCAATGTGACTTCCAAGATAGATAAAGTGATCGATCTCTTCTACTGGTTTGTTTTCCATGTATATTTTGTCACTTGTTGGAATTAAACTTTTGTGACTTTAGTCTTTTCATGATTGACCTCAAGCCCAATTTTGCTGGCTATTGATGATAGTTCATTTGTGTTTTCCTGCATCGTTTTTATCTGACTGCTGATGAGAACTATGTCATCAGCAAAGTCGAGGTCCTCTAAATGGTCTCCTTGTATCCATTCGATGCCTTTATTACCAGTGCAGCATTTCTTCATTATGAAGTCCATAACAATTCCAAATAACAAGGGCGATAAAATACATCCTTGTTTAACCCCAGTTTCTATTGGGAAACATTCGCTCAGTCCTTCCTCTGTTCGAACTGCACATGTGTAACAGTACTCTCTTAACAAGGTGCAAATATATCTTATTCCTCAAACAGGACATCCTACTTCTCTTCAAAACTTCAACATAATCATCAGAAAAATATTATGTTTATATTGTTTGTATCTAGTTTTTGGACATACATAACAAGCATAAGCAGCTCAATACTGACAATCTTACACATCAGAAATAAATTACTTCAATACAGTGCAAGTTCCAACAATAATGAGCCTACATAAAGAGTGCACATTTGAAGCAGCTATCATGCAGTGTGGAATAACCAATCACATCAGAGAAGAGCCTGAAGCATTGGACATTAATAACTAGCAAAAACATGACACAAAATAGGTCTGCATGTCTGTGATTCAGTCTTTACGGATGTCATAGTTAAAAGTGAGTCTACCACCATATGAGAGGGCACAGACTGTGATTGTCCCACCTTATGAGAGGCAATGATGTGCTCACAATAAGTTATACATTGTAGAGATGGTTGTGCACTCACTTCAAGGCTCAAACCATAACAAGTTATTCCAGCAGGGCCAAAAATAACAGAGAACATGGTCCGCAGAGGTGGGTAGGGAAAGTAATAACAAATGTTACAGAAAATATGCACTCAGCTAAGAAATTCTTTCATTTTCCTCTTGGGCCTAAGAAGGCATACAGGGCGGACGTCAAAGGTCTCCACAATTCATGATTTACGCTAGTTCTTACAGGTATTGTTGTTTCTTAGTCCCATGGTTGAGCCTTCCTTAGTAATTGTTCTGTATAGTAATTCTTTTGCTCTTCCTAGTTTTCTTTTACCAGATAATTTCCACATGAATGCCTGCCAGAGAGGTCTTTCATCACTCATTCTGAGTACATGAACTATGTATTTCCAATGCCTTCTCCTTTTAAAGCTTGACGCATATTCTTGTTTTGATTTCTCTCTTATCAGTTCATTTGAAATAAAGTTCTGTCCAGCTTATGCCTGAGATCTTACATAAACTCTTGTTTTCATCTAACTTCCTACCTAAAGTCTGGCTGGATTTTCACTTTTCACATACAAACAAATGCTGCAGGTTAATGTCTCTGATAACTTCAAAGATGATAAATCCCAACTCATAAGCAAATGCTTAATATATAGTTGACTAATCTCAACCACAGCTTGGGTAGCAAAACTCATATGTGGCTCCTATGTTTCATTGTGACTATTGCAACCATTCCTACTACATGGAATGTTCTGTTGGTCAACACACGACAAGACTGAAGCAGCGATGATTATACATTACTCAAGCCAGGAGGCGGCAGAATAATACACAACAGCTAATGTAAATGTACAAACATTTGTAATATATCATTGAAATGTGAATCAGCATATGCCAATACTGTATTACATTGAATATATATATATCGCTAAATTCATACATAAAGAAAAATAATATCTAAGAACTATATATATATATATATATATATATAAATATATATATATATATATATATATATATATATATATATATATATATATATATATATATATATATATATATCAGAGCAATTAAGTGTGAATAACATCATGGGGAGGTAACTCAAAATATGTTAAACTCAAGACTAAATTATAACCCCTTAATTTTGGGTGATATCCAATATCCATAAGCACACTTTCATTGAAATAATTTGTAGTTCAAGAAATTTAAATTAACACAAAGCATCCGTTGATTAAATTTACGTCGCTTCTAATGGGTTATAATCTAGTGTATATGTGTGGGTTATACGTACATACATATATATCACATAAGAAACTGATCTCTCATGGCATAAATGATCAGTCAACAAAGTTTAATTCCTTCTTGTTGCACATGGCATACATCAAGTGAAAACTCCTTTGATGACAGCAAATTGGTAAAAGCAAATTAAAAGAAATATTCAACAGCCCAAAAAACTTGAATCACCATCAGCATTCACAATATGTTTTAACATTGAAACAAAGAAATCTAGAGGGAATTACAGAATGCTTCAGACACACATTCTACATCTACCTTCTACAAGGTGTAAGAATTTACAAAGAACAAAAAAAAAAGAAAGAAAAGGTATGGGATGATATTATATGACAATGTTACATAATAAAAAGCAAAGTCAAGAACCGTAAAATTGAATAATGCAAAGAACATGACAAGGATGATGTTAAAAGCAAAACTGATCCACATCTCTATCATCAACTTGTTTATAGGTTTCAGTGAGAACACAATCATATGGTTTCCTATCAAAATTCAAGGCAACAAAAACTGGTATAGCATCTTCTAAATCTCAGTAATAAAACATTCACATGATTCCTATCCAAATGCATTGAACAAAAACTGATTTAGTGTCCTCGAAAAGTATCAACTGTGACAACACAAAGCCAGGATGGCTATTAAGATATTGGTTGATGGCAACAGTACTTGCAGGTTAGTCACAACACTGTCATTTATTTGAAGTGCACAGTAATATGTTATCTAGTTATCTACTAAACAATACTGTCAGACTGCAAGCCCAGCAGATAAACAAATCTGTATCTTTTCTCATTAACAAAAGTATTACAGGCTACAGATAAATATTTTTATTTTTTAGACTGAATACCAACTAATTTACTCTATGTAACGACTGTAGTTCTGTTTGAAAATCATCACGACAGCAAATATAGATATTTATTATAATCTATTTTAGCTAATACTTCTACTTTTAAAATTTTTATTGATAAATTATTTTATATTAGTAAATGAGCTCTAATTCCGAGAGGAAGAACAATTTTTGGGATTTAAAAGAAACAGATTGAGAATTTCCTTTGTCAAGATTCTAATTTGAAAATTATTAGAAAGACAGAACTTAGGTTTATCTCTCAGAAGCAATGGGAAAGGGGAAAGTGATAGCCCAAAACGATGATAATGATGAATTAATGAAATAGTAGACCACGCAGGAAACACACTAAGTGGCATGGAGCCATTAATTCCCTTTTCTTTCAATGCTGAAAATTAAGAGGCAGAAGAAATCAAAAGTAAGACAAAGTGAAAAATGAGTAATATTAGAAGATGCATACTTGATTTAATTACCAGAGATAGCAATATATGTTAATGAGGTAAGCCCTTATGATGATGATGATCACTAAAACCAGCAAACATATTTCCTGACAAAGGGATCAGATGAAAAGAACAATGATCACCATTGCATGTACAGCATATACTATATCCTCGATCGGCATGAGGCTATTCTGTCATGGAGTTTAAATCCTGAAGCTTAATTTTGCTGCAGTCAAATGGTAAACCCGTGATGGTTTCGTACACCTGCAGTACGTCGACACATGTGCTCTCAAAGTGCGTCGTGGCATCATAGGACTTTGTGATGAAAATCTGTGAAGAGAGTCAATCAAAAGCCATGTGAATGAATTAACTGACAATGTTTTGATTATAATGATGATGATGACCACATCTGAACGCTTGCTCTTTAAAACATCTATTTTAGTTTTATGTTTTCGTGACATCAAATACAAAATTCCCTCCTGCAAAGTCTAACCAGAATGTTTGTCTAGCCTGCCATTCATGGAAAAATTACACAACTAAATATTTTATATTATGATCTGTTTAATTCACAACATTTAGTCTCTCATATTATCAATGAACAGCAATACAATTTTATCATTTCTGTGAGTACAAGTCATAATTTTTTGGACGAATTCAATTTGGTAAAATTTGTACCTGGAATTGATTTATGTTTTTGTGCTCACTGCACTGGTGACCGTAGTTGATTTAATACTACATTACAATCTGCTTAATTCACAAGATTTAGTCTGCCATATTAACAGTGAACAGCTATATTTGGTTATACAACAATCATCATCATCATCATCATCATCAAGTACCGTGCCTGCTTGCGCTGGTGATCATATCTCTCCACAACTTTCGATCTCAACAGTTATTTATCATTTCTGTTGTTGACCTTCTGTCAAGCCATTCTCTTAAGCTGTCTGGTATCTTTTCTCTTTGCGTCCCCCCATCTCTTTGTCCCTCAACTCTCCCAGTTGTCACAATATATTCCAGATGTTCCCTTCTCTATAAAAAGCTTATTAAAGTTATTAAAAAAATGAAAAAGGGAAAACCAAGCAGGACCTGACAGCATACAGATAGAGATGATACAGGCACTAGAAGATTTTGACATTGAAGTGATTACAGACATATGCAATGACATATACCATACAGGATACATACCAAATGAACTAAAAACATCAACTTTCATTGCACTGTCTAAAAAGAAAGGTGCAGTTGAACGCAGTGACTTTATAACGATAAGCCTAATGAGCCATGTTGCAAAAATTTTGCTAAAAGTTATACAAGGAAGGATACAGAATAAAATTAATACTGAATTAGATGAGCAGCAATTTGGATTTAGGAAAAATAGCGGGACAAAAGAAGTCATATTCTGCATGAGAACATTAATCGAAAAGTACACAGAAGTAATCAAACCAATATATGCCTGCTTCATAGACTACACCAAAGCTTTTGATAGAGTACACCACAAACAACTTATAGAATGCCTAAAGGAGATACACCTGACATGGACATACAACTAATATGTAATCTATACTGGGAGCAAACAGCAATAATATAAAATATAACAAAGAGACTCTATACCCATTGATATAAAAAGAGGAGTAAGACAGGGATGCATCCTATCACCAAGATTGTTCAATCTATACACTGAGCAAATCTTTAAAAACATCACAGAGATGCCAGGCCTACAAATTAATGGAAAGATAATCAATAACATAAGATATGCTGATGATACTGTACTACCAGCAGAAAATCCTAGAGATCTACAACAATTACTTAATGAAATAAACATGACAAGCAAAAAATATGGATTAGATATTAATATCAAAAAGACTAAAACTATGATCATAAACAAAGGAAATACTCAAAACCCACAAGTGGATATCAAAATTGAAGGAATAGACCTGGAGACAGTTCAGAACTACAACTACCTTAGACATACTATAACCAGTGATGGAAAATGTACAACTGAAATAAACAAAATAATAGGAATGGCCAAAAAGCAATTTTAATGTCATGAAGAACATACTAACATCCAAACAAATAACACCAGGGCTAAAACTAAGAATAGCAAAATGTTACATCTCAATATTCCTGTAGGGTGCAGAAATATGGACATTAGACAAGAAAACAGAACAAAGAATTGAAGCCTTTGAAATGTGGATATATAGAAGAATAGGCAGAATTGGATGGAAGGAAAAGAAAACAAACGATGAAGTCTTAAAACAACTAAAAATAAAAAGAGAACTACTAAGCACAATTCAATACCGACCACATTACCCCAAAAAATCATGTGCTGAAGGTCTGTAAAATATAGGGTCACTAACACCATATTTCCCTATACGCCACTTGGCGTGACGGGGGGTACTTTACTTTTTTTACTAAGCACAATTTAAACAAGACAAATGCGATTTTTGGGCCATGTTAAAAGACACAACAGCCTACTAAAAGTAATCCTGGAGGGGAAAATACAAGGTAAAAGAGGCAGAAGCAGACCAAGACTAACATGGACGAGTAACATCAAAAGATGGACAAATCAGCCTATGAAAACCTGCACCATCAAAGCAAGAGACAGAGCAGAATGGCACCCAAGGTAGCCAACCTTCGTTGTGGAGACGGCACTTGATGATGTTCCCTTCTCATTACATGGCCCAAAAAAATGATGATTGTTTCTTCCTAATATTGGAAATTAGCTCTCTTTTTGCTTTGGCCTCTTTCAGAACGTTTTTATTACTCTTCTTAGCTGTCCATGGTATTCTCAACATTCTTTTGTAAAACTATATTTCTACAGCCTCCAGTGATTTTCATGTCTGTTGTCCTATTGTCCATGATTCACATCCATATGTTAAGACTGGCTATACATAACATTTAAGAACTCTTTTTCTTGTTTCTATTGTCAAAAATGGACTGCACAGTATATTCCTCATTTTTTGGAAAGCTGCTTTTGCCTGAGCCATTCTGCATCTCACCTCTTTTGTACATCTTCCGTCTGAGGTTAACAATGTTCCCAGATATTTAAATTCATTTACCTGTTTTAATATTGCTTCACTTGTCTTTACTGTGCACTGCGGTGATGTCTTTTTCTTTGTTGTTACTATTACTTCTGTCTTTTTGCCATTAAGGCTGAGTCCTTTATATTTGCTTTCCTTCACTATACAACAATACAATATTATAATTCCAGCGAGTAAAAGTCATAATTTTTTCATCATTTCAATTTTATTAAAATTCCATTTGAAGGTGAAACATGATTTTGTACTCGAGGCAACAGTAAAAGCGAAAATCATAAACACTGGACTATTAGGCGGCAATTGTTATTATTAGCAAATTTTCTAAATAACACACATGGCAGTGTCAGTGGTGTTATACAAACAATAAATGTTCTTATATTGGTAAGGGATATGACGTCGTGGGATGCACTAAGATGGAAGCTTGTTCGCGTCCAAGCCAAGGTGTAAACAATGTTGACTTTGAACATCACACTATCTGTTATCACAGCGAGTTGGCGGATTTTTAGAAATGTAACCACGGGTTTGATAATAAATGTTTGTACACAGTTCGTTAGCCACCACTGTAGATCAAGTCTTTATTCTGCTGGCTTCGTTCGAGACCTTGGAAGTTAATGACCTGATTTATGCAGCCGATTGGTTTGGGACGAATTGTACGTTACAATGTCACTGCTATAATGACTCAGTTTGTGACAAAACTACAGGGACATGCCCAAACAATGACAGTTGTCAGCACAAATATTTCGGACCCCAGTGTCAGAACTTGGATCTCGTTTACAAATACGCCCAAAAATCTGAACCTACTTTCCTGTTTGATAACAACAACACCATATGTAATCCAGACACAGATTCTACATCAGTTGAGGCAACTCTCAATCAATCTTTGCCGTTCTCCTGGTTTAGGATTTATGTGAATGACTTAACAAATCCGGACAGTTTCACAGTCAAACTAAATGGTTCTGCCTCATGTAACAATGAATCACGGTTTGTAGTTAGTTCGCATGAGATTGATGTCTTTTGCTCTGGGGCTGGTCTGATCAACAAGTTATGGATTGAGGGGGCGATAGTTGCAAATATCTGCTCCATCTACGTTGGCGGGGGTCTGAATGTGGCTCTGAAACAAAACACAAACCAGACCGGCGCATTTAATGCTTGCTATACAGGCGACGGATGAGGACCAGAGGCCGCAGTTAATGGCAAAACAAAGACCAATCTCTAAGACAATGACTGCACACTCACACACACAATTGAGAAGTGGAACCAATTCTGTTTACTGGTATCTGAACTTTGCCACGCCCCAGAAGACTCACACCATTCGAATTTATCTTTGAGCTAGCACTATGATTCGGGTAAAGAATGCCACTCTAAAGGCTTTCTCTGACAGTGGCGGTGTAGTGTTCCAGTATAATGATATACCCAAATATTTCTGTGAACACTATTGTAGTCACCACACAAATGACAATGGCACACATTAAGATTGAGTTCTCACCGACCATTTCGCAGGCCGACAGTGCACTGACGATGTGTGAGGTGCAAACATTTACAGACACCTATTATCTGGACGAGCATTCTTGGTCGTTTTGTGCAGTGTGTAGTGGGTGCTGCAAAGGCTACAACGTCATCATCGTTACGTGTCACGGCAACTGCTCACATGGGATCTATGGACACGACTGCTCCAGGACTTGTCTCAGTGTCTGTCCTTTATGTGAGGAAAAATCCGGAAAATGCCTACAATGTAAACATCCTAGCTACACCTGTAATGACACTTGTCCCGGTGGTAATTTTTGGCTACAGTGCAAACAGACGTGTTCTGATGGCTGTGACGTCATTTGTAACCCGGAAAGTACAGACTGTACGTGCAAGGAAACGTACTACGGATTAGACTGCACTCTCAAATGTCCGGATAACTGTTTCAACGACACCTGTGAACAGTCAACCGGGAACTGTACATGCAAGGGAACGTTCTACGGGTCAGACTGCACTCTTAAATCTCCGGACAACTGTTTGAACAAAACCTGTGAACGGTTAATCGGGGCTTGCGTCTCATATGTCGATGATTCCCACGTTAAGAAGAGTACCTAAATGTGTTTCTGCGCTAGCCAAGGCTCATATCTTAGCTTGTGTGTGTGTGTGTGTGCTGGCCATGGCTCATATCTTGGTGTTTTTCCGTGAAGCCATGGCTCATATCTTGATGTGTTTCTGTGCTAGCCATGGCTCATATCTTGGTATGTGTCATGTTAGTCATATCTCATATCTTTATGTGTGTATGTGTTTAGTCATATCTTAGTGTGTATCTGTGTTAGTCATGTGTCATATCTTTGTGTGTGCATGTTTGGGTTAGTGATATCTCATATCTTTGTGTGTGCATGTCTGTGTATGTCACATCACATATCCCTGTGTGTGCATGGCTATGTTAGTCACATCTCATATCTTTGTGTGTGCATGTCTATGTTGGTCATATCTCATATCTTTGTGTGCATGTCTATGTTAGGCATGTGTCATATCTTTATGTGCATATTTATGTTAGTCATGTGTCATATATCCTGATGTGTGTCAGTGTTAGTCATGCCTCGTATCGCTGTGTGCATGTCTGTGTTGGTCACATCTCATATCTTTGTGTGTACATGTCTGTGTTAGTCACCTCTAGTGACTCGGGCAGATGGTGCTCGTAAACCTGGGAGGGACGACCATCTAAGGGCAGAATCCCCCTACAGAAAAGATCATCTGCTGCCTTGCAGGAAGATTGGGGACAATCAAAGGCTAAGGAATGCAAACCTGAATAAAATGCTGGCTGAAATCGGATGCACTGGGCCACTGGTGCAGAACACAGTGCAACGTTTTAACGGGTGTTCAATCAGAGTGGATCTATCTATCTATTGACCTTTCGAGCCGTAACCGGCCCATAGGGCGTAGACCAAGATACACCTTCTCCTATATGAATTTTTGTTCTAGCAGTTTTCTTTTAAAGATATTTTATCAAATCTCGCCATCTGTCTCTGTTCTGTGCAAGCAGTTCTATCTCATTGAGGGAGCCGATTCCTGCTGCTCTTGCCTCTCTCATCAATGTTCTTCTCAGTGTCTCCTGTATCAGGTCTACGTTTCATTAACAACATCGTTTTTACGATAGCGGCTTGTTAAACCTCTGATCAACGGTTCTATACCAAGCCGGAGAAAAATAATTCCTCCATAGGAATCAGAGTGGATCTGGCAGACTCTAATTGTGATGTTCTGTCTGTGGGGGCGATCAACACACTTAACCTGACAGTTGACATCATGTGAGAGAGTCTGGAATCCTACTCTGATTGAGTTCTGATCACAGATAGAGAGAGAGAGATATTGGTAAGGCATGGAAAAAGTACTGAATGTAGGTTAGAAACACCAGAATTAATGCCAGGGGAAGGGCCTTATTTGCATCATATTAAGGGTCTAATTCATGGTCATTTCATCTAAAAAGCGTGCACCAAGCAGGTGTGTGATATGAATGAGGTATTAGTAGAAAGAGAGGCCGGCCTAGAGAAACACTAAAAAGAACACTGAGGTGGGAGGCAACAACGAGATAGATAGATAGATTAGATAGATAGATAGATAGATAGATAGATAGATAGATAGATAGATAGATAGATAGATAGATAGAATGAGGCACCAACAGACATCAATATTTTACCCCGCTGTCTTTTCCATTGTCTACTGGCTCAAGAAGATCTGTAACACTCACAAATCTGTCAAAGAGGAAACATCAAACGTGATAATCATTCACCAACAAAATGACTCATCAATTGTTAGCACTTATGTTATCTGACTGAAAATCAATCAATTTGTGGGGAACCCAAACTTTATTAAAAGAAAAAAAAAAAAAGTGTTCTTACGAGTCCATTAACACAATCCTTACCAAGGGGTGTTTTAACACACCACTGGACGGCTTTTTTTTTTTTTTAACAAATTTGTTTAAATTTTAAATGATAGCGAGAAATCAAATGAAAATCAATCTAAAACATGTGGCTTGTTCTGACGATTTTCCCAAGAAGTCCGTAAATTTTCTCAAAACAACTAAAAATGAAAAGAGAAACACTAAACACAATTCAAACAAGGCAGATGAGATTTTTGGGACATGTTGAAAGACACTGCAGCCTACTAAAAGTAATCTTGAAAAGAAAAATGCAAGGTATAAGAATAAGAGGCAGAAGAAGATTAACACGGGCAAGTAATATCAAAGATGGACACGTCAGCCTATGACAACCTGCACTATCAAAGCAAGAGACATGGCGGAATGGCAAATGTGGAAGCCAACTTTTAATGTCGAGATGGCACTCAATGATGATGATGACACTGTGTGTGGCTTTGACCATCCTTTGCAGGGTACTCCATGTCTAAACCACTCTATTCAACTCTTTTGCTTCTTCAGCTTTCAAGTGATCATGTGAATTTGAAATCTTGTTTCAAGATGAAGGGGTAAGAACAACATCATGACACAAGATGAGCCCATCATATGGTCAGTACTCTTATGTATGAGTGTGTCCTGAATTTTCCTCTAAACCTGCGTTGTGGCTGTCACACTCCATCTTTGGCAAGCTGAATCTAGATTTAAAAGTAGGGGTTTCCCTTCTTGTTGGGTGGCCTAGGCTGTAGGTGTAGGTAGTCGAAGGCCCCGGTATCACTGCAAACAAATTAAAATCCATAATTGCTCAACTGCCCGTGCCAGTGGAATCATCTGAATTAATATCTCATCTCGCAAACAAAGAAAGGTAGCTGCAGTCCCCCTCCTTGGCAGTCTCAGCACATGCCAAAAGACATAAGGCAAAACTGCACAGAAAGTGAACATAGCCACATGTTCCTCGTCATACGACATCGTCATTCATCGGAATATCATAACACGATCAAAACGGATTAAATGTACGGCTCACTGTGTGCACAGAGCACTTAACTCAGTAGCTCCTGCGTCAAGCCGGACTTGAAATATGAGGAAACTGCAACAAGAAACACTTTTCAGACACATCCTTTACCAGTTCCTGCCGTCTATCCGCCATATTGACTGATATTCCCAGCTGAACTGTCCTTCGTACAATATCATCATTCATTGTAAGTAATCGGAATATCGAAACATGATGCGGATGAAAAACACAGCTTACTGTTGGCACAGAGCATTAAACTCAGTAGCTCAAGCAGCAAGTCAAACTCTGAATATGAGGAAACTGCAAAAAGAAACACTTTTCAGACAGAGTCTAAGGGTTCTTGCCACCTATCCGCCATATTGACCAGAAGGTTGTTGGACCCATATGGCCTGTGGTTTCTGTCTGGGTGTTCTCCCATAGCCCTTTCATCTATTTCTATGATTGCCCTTCACCAGGTTGCCCTTAGTCTGCCTCTCCATTCCCTTCCTTCCAGAGTCCAACAACCTTTCTTGTGACTGTTTCTTCTGAGTATTTGACCCATCGAGCTTCATCTCCTCCTTATTATCACTGCAAACATCTCCTTTTGGTTAAATCTTTTGATTAGTTCTTGACTACCGATTAAATGTGAAATGATGAAAGCCTCAACATTTCCTTGTCTATTGTTCTGAAGCTGAAGCAGGGTAGTGGGTATGACAGAAAGTGAGATAAATAAGAAAAAAGAGATCAGTTGCTGGTATAAGGGAGTGTAATGAGGAAATAACAGGAGAGGCATAAATAGAAACCATAACTCACTTCTCTTCTATAACTCCAAGCAAGTCTAATCCTGGTTTAAGTTCTGCCTCTGGGTTGCTTGTCTCCACAGTTGTGGCAACAATTGCCAGATAGAAATTTTTGGGGCATACATTATGAGCTGATGATACGACGCACACATATATATCTGCAATAGAAATATGATGAGCACAAGTTATAATAAGATTTTGTGGTAGCAAAGTGACATTCCACCATCTATTCTAAATTCTACCAAAGTGACATTCCACCATCTACTCTAAATTATACCAAAGTGACATTCCACCATCTACTCTAAATTCTACCAAAGTGACATTCCACCATTTGTTCTAAATTCCACCAAAGTGACATTCCACCATCTGTTCTAAATTATACCAAAGTGACATTCCACCATCTACTCTAAATTCTACCAAAGTGACATTCCACCATCTACTCTAAATTCTACCAAAGTGACATTCCACCATCTGTTCTAAATTCCACCAAAGTGACATTCCACCATCTGTTCTAAATTATACCAAAGTGACATTCCACCATCTACTCTAAATTCTACCAAAGTGACATTCCACCATCTACTCTAAATTCTACCAAAGTGACATTCCACCATCTGTTCTAAATTCCACCAAAGTGACATTCCACTATCTGTTCTAAATTCTACCAAAGTGACATTCCACCATCTACTCTAAATTCTACCAAAGTGACATTCCACCATCTACTCTAAATTCTACCAAAGTGACATTCCACCATCTGTTCTAAATTCCACCAAAGTGACATTCCACCATCTGTTCTAAATTCTACCAAAGTGACATTCCACCATCTACTCTAAATTTTACCAAAGTGACATTCCACCATCTGTTCTAAATTCCACCAAAGTGACATTCCACCATCTGTTCTAAATTCTACCAAAGTGACATTCCACCATCTACTCTAAATTCTACCAAAGTGACATTCCACCATCTGTTCTAAATTATACCAAAGTGACATTCCACCATCTACTCTAAATTCTACCAAAGTGACATTCCACCATCTATTCTAAATTCTACAAAGTGACATTCCACCATCTACTCTAAATTCTACCAAAGTGACATTCCACCATCTATTCTAAATTCTACAAAGTGACATTCCACCATCTACTCTAAATTCTACCAAAGTGACATTCCACCATCTATTCTAAATTCTACCAGTCACCTTCCACCATCTATTCTGACTTCTACACTAAGTGATATAGTCAGCTCATGGCTGAGATATAATCAAAGCAAGTTAAGAGACCAATTACTACTTCTGAAAATTTAGCCTATTTAATTGTATCAGCAACTGCTCGAAGGGTTCATTTGCACTATGTGGCAGTTTAGTTTGGGATAAAACAAAAATAATGAAAAAAAAGCAATACTCTAGAGCAGAATGTAGCAGCGGATTTTAAAAACATGGACAAAATATGGAAATAAAAAATACTAAGCAAGAAACTAAAATTAGAATATTCAAAAGAAATGTTTTATCGCCAATTTCCTATGTACGTGAAAGCTGGAAAACAAGAAAAGAGATTGAGAGAAAACTAAATGCTTTTAAAGATAAATGCCTGAGAAAAATACTCTGTGTACAATGGAATGAATTCAAGACTTATATAGAGATAAGAGAAATGGCCATGCAACCAACAATCTCATCTACACTTAGGAAGAGAAGATGGACATATGTCGGACATGTCCTGAGAAGAGAATTCCAAAGCGTGCTCTTCTATACGGAACATCACGATAAAGAAAAAGAGAGACACTTGAAAACATATAAGAGAAGCAAAGCTGACAGGCATAGACTCATTATATAAGATCGAACATCTCGCCAAGAATAGAGATGGGTGGTAAAAAACACTACAAGCCCTATGTGACATCTAATGGCATGGCAAGGATCAAGATCAACATGTTTACTACCATTGGTCCACAATGCATCAAAATTTAACAGGGCATGTTATGGATATCAAGGATGCCTTCCTTCCTAGATTCCTATCTTGATTGGCCAGACCCGACAAGTCTTGCTTTCACAGCTGCCACAGGGAAATATAGCAGGATCAAGGTCAATTCTATCACACTGATTCTGTGATGATCCCTTTTTCAGGTGTTTATGTTGAAATTATCTCATCAGATTTTGATGATTTTCCCAAAGATTATGTGGAAAGTCTTTTTTTTTGTTCTTTAGAAATAAGTTGTATTCAGATTAGAAGTGATTGATAGTGATTCAAATTTATGTGAAGGAGATATGGTATATTTTTTTCAACATAAAAAAAATATAGGACAAACATTATATGGAAGGCAAGATACCCATCCAGCAATTGAGCTGAGTGTGGTCAGCGACCCACAGTGCTAATAATGACCCTACACCACCTCCCAGCAGTACTCCTGGAAACAGACTATCCAATCTGGCCAAGCAAATAGGGATTGAAGAGGGAAGGTAACCCAGTAATAAAAAATGCCATGCTGAAGTTGGATGTGTTGGGCAGAAAAGTCAATTCATCCACAATGCATCTGCTCCCACTTTAACATCCTTATTTGTATCCCAGCAGAGGAGACATTCATTTGCCAAGCAGTCACACTTGTCACTCTGAAGATAAAAGAGGTGAGATGCAGAATGGCTCAGGCAAATGCAGCTTTCCAGAAAATTATGAAAATTCTATGCAATCCATTTTTGACAATAGAAACAAGAAAAAGAGTTCTTAAATGTTACGTAGAGCCAGTCTTAACATATGGATACGAGTCATGGACAACAGACAAGAAAATCACTGGAGTCTGTAGAAATGTGGTTTTACAGAAGAATGTTGAGAATACCATGGACAGCTAAAAAGAGTAATTAAGAGGTTCTGAGAGAGGTCAAAGCAAAAAGAGAGCTAATTTCAAATGTTAAGAAGAGACAATCATCATTTTTTGGCCATGTAATGAGAAGAGAACAACTGGAATATATTGTAACAACTGGAAAAATTGAGGGACGAATAGATAGAGGGAAGCAAATAGAAAAAATACCAGACAGCTTAAGAGAATGGCTTGGCAGAAGGTCAACAACAGAACTGATAAATTGCTGCCGAGATCAAAAGCTGTGGAGAGACATGATCACCTACGCCAGCAGGCCCAGTACTTGATGATGACAGTCACTCTGGTTCATATTGACAAGAACGCATGGCAATAGTGAACAGCTTACCATCTTTTCTGTTGACCTGATTCTGGGGAATGATGATTTGAACAGACTGAGAGTCTTTGACATTTTCAATCTGATGGTTCAGGATGCAGATGGCACGAACAACCTGAAAGGCACACAAGAAAGAATTCAATTGCACAGTTCCTTGTGTTTCAAATTGAAAGTCAACTACATGTTATGCTACATGACTCAAAAATACAGAATGAAGGATCTATCTTTCGTTCGCCTGAAGTATTGTCTATATCTGCAATGTCGTTTCCTGTATAAATGTTACTGTCTTTTGTAATTCTTGCAGTGGCCCATATAGTTTTGTCTGTAGAATGAAGGATAATGGGAAGATTTGCAACAGGAAAAGACACACTTTCAAATTAAATTAATGGGTCCCTGCATGCTTTATGACATAATGCAGAATATAGTATTAATAACCTTAGTTTCGTTCAAGTTAATATAAGTGTGGAAAGTATTCCAATAATGACCGAACAAATGAGATACAATCACCACAAAGAAACATCTTATACAGAGTATATTCATTCCCATCTTGTGCTATCAGTGCCAAACATGGTCACTCAAGAATAAATATTAAAGGAAGATAGTAAGAAAAGAGATGTTTGAAAAAAAAGTGCTAGGGGTGACCAGAAGAGACAGAACTAGAAATGATGTCATAAGAGAGAGATTGAGCACTGAACTAATTCACAATGACTTACAGAGACAACAAATGAAATGCTTTGCTCATCTGGAAAGAATATCAAGAGATTCTGTACCATACAAAACATTTATAAATGACGAAGATGGAAGAAAAGTCTGGTAGACCCAAAGTTCGACGGCCTGATAACATCTGAGAAATGCTACACCACAGAATGGCAAGAGCTAGAATTTTGCATATCCCTCGATGCCAAAAAGGGTATAAAAGGAAGTGAAGAAGGAGCAAGAGACCATATTTTTAAATGACCAATGACACTGTTTTATGTTGGTCAGTGTAAGTCCTATATGTAAGACTATTTTACATTCACAGAAAAATCTTGAATTGTGAAAAAAGAGTGGATCTTAAAAGCATGTTAGTTGATTAAAATAAATATATATATATATAACCAACCTGGTGTTCTTGTACACTTCAAACAGTTGATGTTACCAGTTTGTGTTAATGTACATGGTATAATACGTACCTGTCCCACTTTCTTGCAGCGTTCTGGGGCGTATGTGGGATCACACACCACAATACTACACTTAGCAACATCCTTGCCATCAGACACTCCCACAACATGGCCATTCTCCATCACTATCTTGTCAACAGACTTGTCCAGCATATAGGTGCCTCCATAAATTGCACTCAGCCTTGGGACAGTAGAGGCAGATATGTAAGAACACGCTGCATTCGTTTCTTTTTAATATATACATTATGAACTACAAGAACGGGAAGAAGAAAGAACACAGTCCCAGCTTGTAGTGCATAGGGAATATGGTGTTAAGTGTCCACTGGCTTATTTTGAGTAATGAGGACACATGCTATGCCAGTGCCACCTTTATTCCCCCCCCCCCCAAAAAAAAAATATATTCTGCACCCATTTAAGGCTGGGTGAACCAAGAAGCCATTAGAACAAATCCAACTTTATCCTTAGTAGACCAGCTCCCTAACGAACCAAAAGTCCAATTAATTAAATTACCTAAATTATGTCTGACTGCTATATATATTGCATGAAGAATAAGCAGGATTCAAAGAGATGAGAAGCTGCCAAGAACAAATATTCACTCTAAGGATAATACTAGCAGAACATACAGAATGCAATTTCATTGATTTTTTAAAAAGTGTTTCACGACTCATGGAATATCTTGAAACATTACGGAGTACCACAAAAAATTATCAACATTTTAAAAGACATATATGACGGCCTTACTTGCGCAGTTCGCAGGAGGTAATGAGTGATTGGTTTCGAATTGAAACAGGAGTCAAATGGGAATGTACACTATCATCATTGCTATTATAATTACCATTGATTACATAATGAATAAATGTTGTAGAGGTAATAATGAAATTAAATGGTATGACAAGAATTATTTGGAAGATTTAGATTATGTAGATGATATGGTGCTCATAAGTGGCAATATCAACAAGATGCAAAATATCACTGATACCATATCACCCATGGTGGAAAAAATAAGACTTGAAATCAATAGGGATAAAACAAAAATAATGAAAAATAACAATACCCCAGAGGGTAATACATATCTCATTCACCAGGCACTGGAAAGAGTAGACCACTATATATATCTTGGTATTAATATAGATCGTGAAGGTGAAACAAAGAAAGATTAGACCACTATATATATCTTGGTATTAATATACATCATGAAGGTGAAACAAAGAAAGAGTAGACCACTATATATATCTTGGTATTAATATACATAATGAAGGTGAAACAAAGAGAGATTAGACCACTATATATATCTTGGTATTAATATACATCATGAAGGTGAAACAAAGAAAGACTAGACCACTATATATATCTTGGTATTAATATACATAATGAAGGTGAAACAAAGAAAGATTAGACCACTATGTATATCTTGGTATTAATATACATCATGAAGGTGAAACAAAGAAAGACTAGACCACTATATATATCTTGGTATTAATATAGATCATGAAGGTGAAACAAAGAAAGACTAGACCACTATATATATCTTGGCATTAATATACATCATGAAGGCGAAACAAAGAAAGACTAGACCACTATATATATCTTGGTATTAATATACATCATGAAGGTGAAACAAAGAAAGAGATCAGAAGCAGGAGAGCAAAAGCAGCAATGAATTTTAAAAACCTGGACAAAATATGAAAACCAAACTTAGAATATTCAACTCAGACGTATTATCAACATTTACCCATGCATTTGAAAGCTGGAAAACATCAAAAGAGATTGAGAAAAAACTATATGTATTGAAAACAAATGCCTAAGAAAAATACTATGTGAACAATGGAATGAATTCAAGGCTAATAATGAAATAAGAGAAATGGCCATGCAACCAAAGATCTCATCTAATATTAAGAAGAGAAGATGAACATATGTCGGACATGTGCTGAGAAGAGACAACAAAAGAATTCCAAAACAGGCTCTTCTATGGGAAACATCAGGATACAGAAAAAGAGGAAGACCTAAAGAGACACTAAAAAGAACACATAAGAGAAGCAAAGTTGGCAGGCATAGATTCATAAGATAAGATTGAACATCTCACCCAGAACAGAAATGGATGGTGAAAAACACTATACGCTCTATGTAACATCTAACGGTGTGGAAAGGATCATGAATCAGGAACTCCAGATACTTCTTCTTCTTCTACCCTTCCTCCATTGCAGTTGGCGTCGAGGGGAGATACAATCTGCAATTCTTTGCTCTTCTGTTGGCATTCCTCCTAGTGACTCTAGTATTCCCTTTATCCATCTCATTCTTGGTCTTCCTCTTAATCTGGCGTTTTCGTAGCGTTTGTTTATGGCTCTTTGAGTCATTGTTAGTTCTTTTTGTCATGTTATGTGGCTGAACTCCAGATACAAATTTCAAAATGTAAGCGTTCAAAAAAATGCATTACTTCCCCTGTTACCCACAGAAATAGAAAAACTGTACTGCATCATAAACAAATAAAGATTCAAAATGTTAATATGAGAGATTACATGTTGTGAATTCAGCAGATCCTAATATAAATGTGTAATTTTTCCAGAAGTGGTGGGCTAGACAAACATTCCGGTCAGACTTCGCGGTAGGGAATTCTATATTTGACGTCACGACTGTATGAAACTAGGACACAGGCTTTAGAGCATAGGTGAGACAAATCAAGGACACCTTAGATAGAGTTTTGGAGCCGTGATAGCTCAGTGGTTAGTGAACTGGACTACAAAGGACAAGAAGTAGGGTTCGATCCCAACAGACGGCTTCCGGGTTCACCCAGCCTTTAATGGCACCAAATTTTTTTCTGGGAAAGTAAATCGGCATAATAGTTGGCATAATACCAACCACATTACTCCAAAAATCTTGTGCCAAAGGTCTGTAAAATTTATGGTCACTAACACCATATTCCCTATACGCCACTTGGCGTGATGGGAGTACTTTACTCTTTTTTTACAAATATATTTAGAGAGAGAGGTTGAAAGAGGAAAGGGAACAGAATTGAATAGTGAGAAGCAGACCTATGACAACCAAGTCAAACTTGATAACTTTCAATTCCTGGAATCTCACAATTCAATTACAGTGTCACCATCTTTTATCAAGCTGTATAGTACAGACCTAAAGATTTCAAAGTGAAACAAAAAGTCTTCTGCTACAAAAAAGATGTGACTTTTAACCCCAGATTATGAGACTGCTGTTAAAAATTGCCATCTTAAAATAGAAATTCTTGGAATTTACATTTTGCTATAGGCAAACTTTTTTTTGTTTCCGGTTGTATCCAAAATGGAGGAATTATTTTTTCTCCGGCTTGGTATAGAACCATTGATCAGAGGTTTAACAAGCCACTATCGTAAAAACGATTTTGTTAATGAAACATAGACTTGATACAGAATGTGTAAATTAGCAGTAGAAAGAAAAAACGATGGTCATAGTTGGACATGTGATGAGAAGACATAATAACCGAATAGCAAAGCAAGCCCTCATGTGGGAAACAACAGGTAATAGGAAAAGAGGAAGACCCAGAGAGACACTGAGAAAAAATATTGATCAGAGAGGCAAGAGCAGCAGGAACTGGCTCCCTCAATGAGATAGACATGCTTGCACAGAACAGTGACAAATGGCGAGATTTGATAAAGTATCTTTAAAAGAATTGAAAACTGCTAGAATAAAATTTAGATAAAAGAAAGAGTATCTGGGTCTATGCCCTATGGGTCGGCTACGGCTCGAAAAGTTAATCGATAGGCAAACATTTCCCACTCCCACACCTTCCTAATTACTACTTCCGGTGACCCCTGACTGTTGGATTTGTTTCCTTTAATGTTGGAGCAAACACAAACGTGTGCACTGTAAAAAGTACTATGATCTTGTACAAAAGGGGCAGCTTTTTTTATCCCCTAATTTACTAGAACCCCCCCCCCAATAAGGTGGAGAAATATAATGAATTTTCTTCCAATTTCATGCAGAAGAATATTAGGAATACCATGGACAGCTAAGAAGAGAAATGAAAATGTTCTGAAAGAGGCCAAAGCAAAAAAAAAAAAAAAAAAAAAAAAAAAAAAATTTCCAATATTAGAAAGAAACACTCATCATTTTTTGGCCATGTAAATAGAACGGAATAGCTGGAACATATTGTGAAAAACTGGGATATTTGAGGGACGAAGAGATAGAGGGACGCAAAGAGAAAAGATACCAGACAGCTTAAGAGAATGGCTTGGCAGAAGGTCAACAACAGAAATGATAAACATCTGTAGAGATTGAGAGTTGTTGAGAAATATGATCACCTATGCCAGCAGGCATGGAACTTGATGATGAATTTCATGCACATTTTTACATCACATTTTGTACGAATTTTGTAAGTCTTTAGAAACACCTGTATGGAGTGACAAAAGTTTTGGGTTGCTCCATTTGTCCAATGGGTTACCTCTCGGTCCTTCAACCTGGGCTTGAAGTAAGCAAGTTGCTGTGGCTGGTATTTGATTTTATGTAAAAATATTTTGTGCTTCTTCAATCTTTTAAAACTATAAATGACAATTAGAATAGAAATAAAAGTAGCAAAATTCATTGGTCACTATGCTAATAATGAGGTTTGGGAAACTTAGTGGCATTTGGAATAAGGCCAAGTGAAATAATTAAAATATTGACAATGTTGTGAGAGTAAACTAATTATCAACACTGATATGACACATGATGATTGATGATATGACCAGGATAACATAAAATAAAAGTTTACCTGGCAAATCCCTGGGTAACTCACCCAGACCATAGAGAGGGTAAAGGTAAGGAGATTTCCCATATCTAGATAGAGACTCACTGTAGAGTTTACAGCGTTGTATCAAGTCAGAGCATGGAGTCATCAGGTATCTGTGTGCAGAAAATGTCAAATTCTACACAACACCTGAATACTGATAAATAATACACTGAAATGACTAGTATTTCTAGACTGTAAAAACACAGATATCAAACAGTACAGTTTTAACCCAAGATTAGTTAACCACCATGAAATTAGCGTTGGATTTGTCTCCACTGATATTAGGCACTCACCCCTTCTCTCCCCCCCCCTCCAATTTTGAAGATAGGATACAAAGAAGGGGGGGGGGGTGGGGGTGGTGTTTCGTCATCACCAACTCTAAAGAAATTTTTTTCTGTGACTAGGAAAATTTCCTCGGCCGTCGGCTGACTTCAAACAACTCTTGGTAACTCAAGAAACGCAGGGAATAACAACACTATGAGGTAGCCGAACATACTAACGGACTTATGGCAATCGTATCAATGTGCATTATAACACATGTGGCCCATGCCATCAGACTCGGGTCACTGTGTCTCAACTAGTGTGAACACACAACTGCATGACAAAAGTTCTAAGCAGCTAATTTTCTCAGTGGTAGTCATTTTTATTACAGTATCGTAAATATGTCAGTCACAAAAAGTTATCATAATCAAGGGCTAAAATTATTTAATAGAAATTACTAGTACTTTTAGACTTTAGAACACAAATACCAAATAGTAGAGCATTACAAATTATTACACAGAAATTACTAGTACTTTTAGGCTTTAGAACACAAAGGCATCAAAAAGCATAATATTGATAAAAAATACATAGAAATTATTAGTATTTTAAGCTTATGTATGCGTGCCTATGCACACACAGTAAGCAGCAATAGAATACTTATAAATATTACCTACAAATTAGCATTTTTAGACTCAACAAGACTGAAACAGTATAGTATTGATACACAATGCATGATGATTACTAATATTTTAAGACTTTTTTCCCCTTTTGTTTTTTTTCCCCCTTTAAACGACCATAACTTGCAAAATAAATCAGACATACTTATCATTTCTATAGAGAGCCAGAGCATGACCTGTGAAGTCTTGAGTGTTTTCTTCAAGTCCAAAATTCTTATAAAAGTCTTTAGCGCTCATAGTGGGTTCAGTGCCTTTCCACGTCTTCGGGTCATTGACATCATATTCCTGTACTCTCAAAAGGAAAGTCCTGAAGCGCCGTTTCTCAAAGAGGCCCATCAGAGCTTGGGGAGGAGAGAAGTTCTTTAATTAAAAACTAATTTGTACTGAATAAAATGTGAAGTCAGTCTAACATCACTTCAAGCTTCAAACTGGGACACAGGCAAAAATATAGAGAAAACAGAGAAAAAAAGACACATAACATTGGCAATGTCTTTCTACCTTATTTTTAGAAAGCTTTGTTGGCAGTGTGCTCTAGCGTTTGTTTATTGTGGAAAGGCACTGTGTTAAGGAGTACAGGTTCAATACTGCTTCAGACTATCTATTGTTCTGTTTTTTTCTGTTGATTATTTGTGCTTTCTTTTTTCAGAGTGTTGTAAATATACCTCGTCCTCTGAAACAATTCGCTGATCTATCTCCTCAGAAGTTTCCCTCCATAATAATATTTATGTATGATTGATTATTTGTCTCCAGTGTTCTAAGCAGCGCAGTTATAGTATAACTTTATACACCGTGTTCGATTCCCGCTGGGAGTAGTGTGAATTCTACTTGTGGTTGGAAAAAAAAAAATACCCCCACGGTCGACCCAGTCGTTGGCAGAAATGGGTACCAGGGTATTACCCTGGGAAGGTGAGGAATGTCGCTTCGCATCTAAGTTTCGATGCTTGAGGCGACACTATACAGAAATCTCCGAACATTTCTGGATAGGCGGCCGAGCACATATGGGTGTAAACTCGCGTGCTAAGACGCCAGTTCAAGTCTCGTACTTTACTTTACCTTTACAGGAACAAAGAAATGTAATAATAATAATATGGCACATTAACATTTTTAGAGGAGCAAAGAAATGTAATAATGTGACATAACTTTATAGATGAACACAAAGAAATGTAATAATGTGACAAATAACTTTACATAGAAACAAAGAAATGTAAAAAATGTGAAATGTGACACCTAACGCTATTGAGGAGCAAAGAAATGCAACAATGTGACACATAACATTATAGGAGGAGCAAAGAAATGCAATAATGTGACACATAACTTTATGGAGGGAGCAAATAAACGTAATAATGTAACACAAAAATTTATAGAGGAGCAAAGAAATGTAATAATAATAACAATATGACACATAAGATTTTTTAGAGGAGCAAAGAAATGTAACAATGTGACACATAACTCCATAGAGGAGCAAGGAACTCTAATGTTATTTTTTGTCACATTATGGGGTAGCCATCCACAATCTCAAACATCCGCAGTTGCCTTTACTGAATGCAAGGTAGAGGACAACATTGCTACTCTTTATACTCTACTTCCAAGTTCTGCCTGTTTGGAATTCTATACTCTTTGTGTCGAAGAGCAGGGCAAAAATTCTAGTCTCTTTCTGTCGAAGAATAGGGCAGAAATTCTAGTCTCTTTGTGTTGAAGAATAGGGCAGAAATTCTAGACTGACCGTGTCGAAGAATTGAGCAGATATTCTAGTCTCTTTGTGTTGAAGAATAGAGCAGAAATTCTAGTCTCTTTGTGTTGAAGAATAGAGCAGATATTCTAGTCTCTTTGTGTCAAAGAATAGAGCAGAAATTCTAGACTTTGTGTCGAAGAGAGCAGAAATTCTAGACTCTTTGTGTCAAAGTATAGAGCAGAATTTCTAGACTCTTTGTGTCAAAGAATAGAGCAGAAATTCTGGACTGTGTGTCAAAGTATAGAGCAGAATTTCTAGACTCTTTGTGTCGAAGAATAGAGCAGAAATTCTAGACTCTTTGAGTGTGACAATCTTTGTTATTAAGTATCAGACCTTCAGACCTAGCACAGGGCCCACATTGTATCCCGCCACACCTTTCTGTTCTGGTCAAGTTGTTTCATTTCTGCAACAGAGCTGATGCCTGTTGTTATTGCCTCTCACACCAGTGTTCCTTTTCAGTGTTTCTCTAAGTCAGTCTCATTTTCTTTTCACGTTGGTTCTAATTTGAGGGCCTGCTCTGACACCATGCATGAGCAAAATCATTTACAGTGATGACTATAAGTTTATATTTTAATATAATAACCAATACTAGATACATCACTCGCACAAAATGCAGAAAGAAAAAGCCAAACCTACAAGAACTGAGAGCTTCCTTCTCATCAGCGGGACCTTGTGCACTTTGCAATCCTTGTACACGTACTGCCATCAACAGACTTGAACTCCAAGTAGCGGGTCACGCCAGTGTGAATAAGCAGCTTCACCAGCTGACCTGAATACCACAACATTTCGTTATCAAGTCTTCTATTTTTATCTATCTATCTATCTATCTATCTGTCTGTCTGTCTGTCTGTCTGTCTGTCTGTCTGTCTGTCTGTCTGTCTGTCTGTCTGTCTGTCTGTCTGTCTGTCTGTCTGTCTGTCTGTCTGTCTGTCTGTCTGTCTGTCTGTCTGTCTGTCTGTCTGTCTGTCTGTCTGTCTGTCTGTCTGTCTGTCTGTCTGTCTGTCTGTCTGTCTGTCTGTCTTCTGTCTGTCTGTCTGTCTGTCTGTCTGTCTGTCTGTCTGTCTGTCTGTCTGTCTGTCTGTCTGTCTGTCTGTCTCTCTGTCTGTCTGTCTGTCTGTCTGTCTGTCTGTCTGTCTGTCTGTCTGTCTGTCTGTCTGTCTGTCTGTCTGTCTGTCTGTCTGTCTGTCTGTCTGTCTGTCTGTCTGTCTGTCTGTCTGTCTGTCTGTCTGTCTGTCTGTCTGTCTGTCTGTCTGTCTGTCTGTCTGTCTGTCTGTCTGTCTGTCTGTCTGTCTGTCTGTCTGTCTGTCTGTCTGTCTGTCTGTCTGTCTGTCTGTCTGTCTGTCTGTCTGTCTGTCTGTGTCTGTCTGTCTGTCTGTCTGTCTGTCTGTCTGTCTGTCTGTCTGTCTGTCTGTCTGTCTGTCTGTCTGTCTGTCTGTCTGTCTGTCTGTCTGTCTGTCTGTCTGTCTGTCTGTCTGTCTGTCTGTCTGTCTGTCTGTCTGTCTGTCTGTCTGTCTGTCTGTCTGTCTGTCTGTCTGTCTGTCTGTCTGTCTGTCTGTCTGTCTGTCTGTCTGTCTGTCTGTCTGTCTGTCTGTCTGTCTGTCTGTCTGTCTGTCTGTCTGTCTGTCTGTCTGTCTGTCTGTCTGTCTGTCTGTCTGTCTGTCTGTCTGTCTGTCTGTCTGTCTGTCTGTCTGTCTGTCTGTCTGTCTGTCTGTCTGTCTGTCTGTCTGTCTGTCTGTCTGTCTGTCTGTCTGTCTGTCTGTCTGTCTGTCTGTCTGTCTGTCTGTCTGTCTGTCTGTCTGTCTGTCTGTCTGTCTGTCTGTCTGTCTGTCTGTCTGTCTGTCTGTCTGTCTGTCTGTCTGTCTGTCTGTCTGTCTGTCTGTCTGTCTGTCTGTCTGTCTGTCTGTCTGTCTGTCTGTCTGTCTGTCTGTCTGTCTGTCTGTCTGTCTGTCTGTCTGTCTGTCTGTCTGTCTGTCTGTCTGTCTGTCTGTCTGTCTGTCTGTCTGTCTGTCTGTCTGTCTGTCTGTCTGTCTGTCTGTCTGTCTGTCTGTCTGTCTGTCTATCTATCTATCTATCTATCTATCTATCTATCTATCTATCTATCTATCTATCTATCTATCTATCTATCTATCTATCTATCTATCTATCTATCTATCTATCTATCTATCTATCTATCTATCTATCTATCTATCTATCTATCTATCTATCTATCTATCTATCTATCTATCTATCTATCTATCTATCTATCTATCTATCTATCTATCTATCTATCTATCTATCTATCTATCTATCTATCTATCTATCTATCTATCTATCTATCTATCTATCTATCTATCTATCTATCTATCTATCTATCTATCTATCTATCTATCTATCTATCTATCTATCTATCTATCTATCTATCTATCTATCTATCTATCTATCTATCTATCTATCTATCTATCTATCTATCTATCTATCTATCTATCTATCTATCTATCTATCTATCTATCTATCTATCTATCTATCTATCTATCTATCTATCTATCTATCGTCCTTTCGAGCCAAAGACGGCACACATAGGGCAGAACCACAATCTTAAAAACAGAAACCTTGCGTACCAAAATGGCACATATTGCAGAGATCACTGCTTACAAAACTTATAGCTCTGTTTCCATAACAATACTTTTTACAATGACAGCTTGTTAAGCCATCGATCAATCTTCTTAGTCACCTCTTACGACATGCCTGGAAGGTCAGTGTCACTATTCTTTACTTCCCTCATAATGAGGCCCCGGTAACACACAGGAGATTTTTATACTTAAGCATAAAAACAATATTTCAGGCAGTAAACTCAAAAGTATAATCTATTCTGACTTATGTATGTGAAAGATAGAATCAATAAATTAACTCAGCATCATCATGTGCCAGACTGGTACCAAAATTCTCTGTCCACAGAGCATTGTATCAATTCTGTTGTTGACTGCTTACTACATCCTTGAAGCAGGGAGGTAGCAGTGATATAAGAGAGTACGATAAGATGGGAGTGAGGTAGTAGAGGTCAAGGGGAGATAAAGGTTGAGGGTAAAATGGAGCAGGGGGTCCACGTGAAGTGTTAAAAGAGTCTGAACACATCATGAACGAAGCTTGAATGTAACAAGGGGAATGATTGGTGGAAGGGAGAAAAAGCTGAGACAAAGAATAGGTGGGGAAATTCATTCGAGAAATGAAAAGCAATTAAAGCGATGGTTTGATCCGGACGGTTGTGTGTTGTGTTACAACCGATACCGGGAACAAGGAGAGTTAGTCTCAAAAATGCGATAGCCAGTTAGTTGGTGCGTGGTCACTGCATTGGTCGGACCTTATCCCAGGTGCTAGGGATAAGTGCTGTAGAGTAGTGATAGGATAATGTGACCATGAGTAGCACCAAGTATGTAGTAGCAAGTGTGAGTTAGTCTACCAAGTTAAGTTTACTAGTCATAAGTAGACAGTAGTGAGGTAGTTAACAACTACAACCATTCAAAATGACTTTGTTAACTTGTGAGTAATATCACTATCTTAGGCTCGTGAGGAGCAAGGAGTAGACAGTAGTATTGCAGTTAGCAGCTACAAACAGTCAAGTGAATTTGTTAAATTGTGAGTAATCTTACCAACATAGAATTCGTGTGAGTCGTAAGTAGACAGTAGTGAGGTAGTTAGCAACTACAACCATTCAAAGTGACTTTGTTAAATTGTGAGTAATACCACTATCATAGGCTTCATGTGAGTCGTAAATAAACAGTAGTAATGTTGTTCGCAGCTACAACTATGCCAAGTGACTTTGTTAAATTGTGAGTAATCTCACTAACTTAGGTTTCATGAGGAGCAAGGAGTAGAGAGTAGTATTGCAATATAGCAGCTACAACCAGTCAAGTGACTTTGCTTATCTGTGAGTTCAGCTCACCAACGTAGGCTTCGTGAGGAGCAGTGAGTAGACAATAGCGTGCCAGAGAGCAGCAATGTCCAATCCTGGGACAGTAAGGTAGAGCAGTGATGCGTCAGGCTTTGTGTGAAAGCATGACAGAATAGTGGGGTGTACAGATAGCGACACCGAGCAAGGTAAGGGGCGCTGAGCGAGATCAGCTCGCAGGGTCCCGTCAAATTAAAGAGGGCTCTATAAGGAGTATGACACTCCAGGAGACAACGACGCAGGCAAGGTTGAGTGAGACCAGTATCGCCAACATTCCTACATAAGTACTGTTAGAGGAAGGTAGGAGAAACAAGAGTAGGGTGAAGGAGTGCAGCGACCCAAATTGTGCTGCATTGGGGATGACACTAGGGAGGTAGAAAGGTGAGCAGATCAAGTATGAGAGGCTACCAAAAGACTATTGCTAATGTAAATGTGAACATGCAATAGGAGGTGGTCGTTGTTGCGAAATAAACCTCAGATGTGTGATTTTTCCCTGGTGTTTAGTAAATGCTTTGTCGAGTGCTAGCTGTATTGTCTGTCCCTAGTGAAGAATGAATGCTGGTCTGCAACTAACCAACGGGCGTAACAATCAACAGCGCGGAGTACGACGTGGAACGATCAACAGGTCAAGGGCGTGGAAGAGTCAATCGCAGCGACAGTTCTGAGCAGGGACCTTCTATTCCCAGACAGAGGACGACTCGACTTGTCAGTTCATCAAGGCAGTCAGACACCTTCAAGTCCAGTGCAATTGGGCTGGCATCTGATGTGTCCTATAAGGTGAGTCAAGGGCATGTGGAAGCAGTCGCCACTGTGCAGGGAAGTGTGCTCTGAATAGAGTGAAGGCTCAGGTCTTGACGAGCCTTCACAGCATCAACGCATCATCCCAGCTTCAAGTGCCACGAAAGCTCAGGTCTTAAAGAGCAACGCGGTTATATCCTGACATCAAGCTATCTAGTATCTTCTCCATTTGTCATCCGCAATCTTTCTCTCCCTGTAATTTTGGCAGTTGTAACTATGGCTATATCGTGATGTGCCCAATTTCTTTCTGACGTTTTTAGGAGCTCTCTTTTTGTGCTGACCCACTTTGAGAATTTCTTCATTAGCCTTTTTACCTGACCAGGGAATTCTCAACATTCTTCTGAGAAATCCTATCTCAGAGGCATCGTATCATCTTTTCACTTGTCTACTGTCCATTATTTTCCTCCATAAGTCAGAATTGGCTCTATATAGCACCAGTGAACTCTATCTCACTCCTACTGATATAGACTTGTTTGCATAAGATTTTTTTTTCTTTTTTTTTTGTTGCATTCGCCAGCCTTTACCTCTGATGAAGTCTCCTGAGACTAGGAACTGAATTTTAATCGTGTTAATCCATTTTTCCCTGGCAGCCTGTGCACAGGGGTCCCTCGTCGCACAGGCAGATAACTCCATCTTCGGAGGTACTCATATTTTTTCCATCCATCCATTTGACATTTTAAGCCAGACCTCACTGCTGAGAACAAGGGTGGTTGCCGCAGAGAGAAATCATAAATAAAAATCCCAGCTGGGATTTGAACCGGCAACCTCTCTGTCTCGAGGCTGGCATCTTGCCTCAAGACCAACTAGTCCCCAGTTGCATAAGATGTTTTTCTTTTCTGAAATGCTACTTTGGCCTGTGCTTTTCTGCTTTTTGTTGAAAATAAACTAGCAATTTTTTTAAATGTCTAAAAAAAAAATACTTAGTACATAATGGAATGGATTAAAGACCAGTGCAGAATATGCTAAATATAATAGAACCAGAAGTCTCATCTGTAATCAGAGATAATCAAAGATATAATTTACCATCTTTAGTTCTTCTGTTTGTCTTTGCTGCTGTTATGTTTCTAATATTCCATTAATCCATCATTTTCATGGTTGGTCCTTGAGTTTGGTGTTCTCGTGACATTTAAGGCTCATTGACTTCTGTTTTGATCTTTCTGCCTTATCACAATGCCAAACATTTTATCTGCTGTTTATATATCCTATGGTGGAGATTAGTATTATTATTAGCTTTTTTCTCAGATCTCCATTTTTATGTGACTTCTTTGTACATAAAATATTTATCCCTTGCCAACCTGCTAAATTTACCATAGGCTTTTGAGGTAGTTGTTGTTATGTATCCAGCGACCTTTGAGCTGATGTCCTTCGGCCCAATGCCATGTAGTAGTATCTGCAGGTATTTTTAAGTTCTGCTGTGGTTCCGTACAGTGTTCCATTTGGAGGGTCTTTGAGGAAGTTGTGTTGTTCTGATGTCCGTGAGCTTTGGACATTGAAACAGGTTGTGACTTTTGAGTTAAAAGCGTCATATTTCATCCCCCAACAGTCTCAGATTTGCCTATTTTTTTATTTTTTGTTGTGAGCATTAACTACAAAAATATGCAAACATTTACTTTAGCCCTAAAAAATGTCATTTCGTATGTGATTTAAAATTGAAACCACTTCCATAATAATTTTTAAAATGAGTAAAATGCACTGGGTTCAGGACATCATCCATAAATGCTGCACAATTTTCAAGATTAGAACTAAAATGCCACATTGAGATGAAAACAAACAGCTGTGACACACTTTGAAGTAAGACAAGAATTAAAGAAAGATTAACTGTTCACAAAATTACAAAAATTACCATTAGCCATCAGAAATTTGGGGATAAGATCAACATTCCAGTCACGGCCTCTGCCATACTTGTCCCCAGTAGGAGGTGTCCTCCCAAAATGCTCGAAAACCTGGCAGACAGTAATTCAGATTCTATCAATGTAAGTACATATCATACACACAGATAACGTACAGTCATATCAATGTACATATTTTCATTCTTCTTATGCTGAATTTTCCCAAAGACTATTTTTGACCATCTACTCTTAAAATTTGAAAATAATATCTAAGGAAAATACTTGGTATAGCGTGGAACAAATTCAAAACAAACAAGGAAATTAGAGAAATCGCCATTCAACCACTAATATCTTCAGTAATAAAGAAAAGATGATGGTCATATGTTGGACATGTGATGAGGAGAGATAATAACCAAATAGCAAAGCAAGCCCTCATATGGGAAACAACAGGTAAGAGAAAAAGAGGAAGACCCAGGGAGACACTGAGAAGAACATTGATAGAGAGGCAAGAACAGCAGGAATCGGCTCCCTCAATGAGATAGAGCTGCTTGTACAGAACAGAGACAAATGGCAAGATTTGATAAAATATCTTTAAAGAATTGAAAACTGATAGAATAAAAAATTTAGACAAGAGGAGTATCTTGGTCTACGCCCTATAGGCCGGCTATGGCTGGAAAGTCAATAGATACTCTAAAAGACATTAAGGAGGAATAAACAGGGTAAGTAAATAAAGGCTCCCTCCTTTGCCTTACTGGGCATATCAGGAATGTGTTGGTGACCATATTTTTCCATGACCACGACACATTTTTGATTAATGTGGTCAGTATTACACCAGACCGCCTTTACTTCACAGCCTCACAGAAAATGTGGTCAGTATTACACCAGACCGCCTTTACTTCACAGCCTCACAGAAAAATGTGTCAGTATTACACCAGACCGCCTTTACTTCACAGCCTCACAGAAAAATGTGGTCAGTATTACACCAGACCGCCTTTACTTCACAGCCTCACAGAAAAATGTGGTCAGTATTACACCAGACCGCCTTTACTTCACAGCCTCACAGAAAAATGTGGTCAGTATTACACCAGACCGCCTTTACTTCACAGCCTCACAGAAAAATGTGGTCAGTATTACACCAGACCACCTTTACTTCACAGCCTCACAGAAAAATGTGGTCAGTATTACACCAGACCGCCTTTACTTCACAGCCTCACAGAAAAATCTCTGGTACCAATTTTTAGAGGCTAGGTGAACCCCTGAGCAGTCGGTTAAAAAAAAACAAACAAAAAAATGGCGCTTCTGGAGATGAACCGAGACCCCTGTAATCAGGAGATGAGCACACTATCCACTCAGCTACTAAGGCTCCAGGAGCTGGATGGTCTAGATTTAATAGTCATCCTCTGAACAAGAAGGTCCAGAATTTGATCCCCACCACAGGGGTGATAAGAATTGTCTCTTTAAGTCTGTGCTTTCTTTGTGGCCTTACTCTCTATGGTAGTGAGACCCAATGACTAGCCTTCTTGTTCCTAGATACTATGAACTGAATTTTGCATGTTAATTCATTTTTCCCTGGCAACCATGTGCACAGGGATCCCTTTGCCACACAGTCAGATAACTCTGTCTTTGGAGGTATTTATATTTTTTTTTCCAGTCTATGAGTAATTGATTTTTCAAGCTGTGCCTCGCTGCTGAGATCAGGGATGGTTGCCAAAGGGAGAAATCACAAATACAAATCCTAGATTTAGAAAAGCCAGATTTGAACTCATAACCTCTCTATCTCAAGACCAGCGTCTTGCCTTGAAACCAACCAGTCCCCTTCCAGCCAGTTTTTCAAATGCTGACTATTCTTCTACCTTTTTAGCTCCCAGTGGAGCATAGGTCTTCAACAAACACTTTCCAAGTCGTTCTGTTTTTTGCCATTCTTTTATGCTGACTATGCCCAAGCTATTCTCCATGACCTTGCTGTTTCTCAACAACTGCATAAAGCAACAGTAAGATAGAACACCATGGCTGTATAAATTATATGACATCAAGGAGACATAAATAGAACACCATAGTTGCATAATATAGAATAATTGGTTACATAACATGCTATTCGTATAATGGTTATAGAATATAGAACACCATAACCACGTAATATGGAACACCATAGTTACATAATGGGAGCCGCGATAGCTCAGTGGTTAGTGAACTGGACTACAAAGGACAAGGGGTAGGGTTCAATCCCAACCGACGGCTTCCGGGTTCACCCAGCCTTAAATGGGTACCGGATTTTTTTTCTGGGAAAGTAAAGCAGCACGGGCGTAATACCGACCACATCACCCCAAAAATCATGTGCTGAAGGTCTGTAAAATATAGGGTCACTAACACCATATTTCCCTATATGCCACTTGGCGTGACAGGGTACTTTGCTTACTTTTATCTTCTGCCTTTTTAGCTCCCAGTGGAGCATAGGTCTTCAACAAACAATTTCCAAGTCGTTCTATTTTTTGCCATTCTTTTAAGATCATTCCATGTCTTCCCCATCATCTTCATCTCTGCTTCGATCTGTCTTCTCCAAGAATTCCTTGGTCTTCCTCTTTGTCTTTTCCCCTGGGGATTCCAAAAAATGGGCCTGTTGTGTAATACTCTCATTTGGCTTCCGTAGTGTGTGTCCTATCCAGCGCCATCGTCTTCGCTGTATCTCTTTATCCACTGGTGTTTGACTGGTACATTTCCATAATTCTATGTTAGTGATTTTGTCCTGCCATTTCCATCCTTTTATTCTGCGTAAGCATCCATTAATGAAACTTACTTGTATAGTTACATAATATAGAACACCATGGTTACCTAATATAGAACACTATGGACACATAATATAGAACATAGAAATATATAATAGAAGGCATCTCTTCCTTACTCATTTCAAATGCTTCTGTAATCTGCCCTTCGTGCACAACACTATATTTCATTCCTGCATACATTGTTCTTATCAGGTTAATAAACTTTATGGGGATACCATAATGACTCAGCAATTTTAAAAGCATTCCTGTCTAAACTATCAAATGCCTTTTCACAATCTATGAATCCAATATATAAATTGTGGACTGTAGTTCTTAGCATTGTTCAACTATTAAACAAAAGGTAATTATTTGATCAGTGCATGATCTGTTTTTCCTACATTATATAATTATAGAACACCCCTACTATGTAACTGTTGAGCATTATGACTTTATCATTATAATAACCTCTATCAGTCATGGTTGACTATGGATTTTGGAGCCCATAGAAATGTTACTTATTCTTTCGCAGTGTATTCTCTTTCTCTATGAATCTGTCTGCTTCTTATTTGAGTTGGAGCTTTAGAGTGTGTTTCCAAAGATTGCGGTCTGCACAGCTATTTCTTCCCAGGCTGTAGGGTTTATGTTCAGTCTTCAAGTCGCATTTACAAATGTCTACAAATCAAAGTTTTGGGCGCCCCCTAGTTCTTTTGCCATCCGCTAGTTATCCATAGAGTATATCTTTTGGCAAGCCACACTGTATATATCTTTCATACAGTGTACATGGCCAAGCAAGCGTAACCTATTTTATTTGAGCGGGGAGTAGATGTTCGGGAGACCTGTGCGAATCATGACCTCCACGTTTGTCACTTTATCTTTCCAGGTGATACCAAGAATATGAGATAGACATCGCATATGGAATGCATTTTGCCTTCTCTCATGCTTTGCATAGGTTGTCCAAGATTCACTGCCTTAAAGAAGTATACTAATGATGCAGGCAATGTAAACTGCAGCTTTTGTTTTGTCAGTTTACTGTTTTGCCAAAACACGCATAGAAGTCGGATGAAGGTGGTAGCTGCCTTACAATGCGGTTGTCAATTTCTCTTTATCATTATAGAAAAAAAATACTAAACAGGAGAAGTTATATATATTTTTTTTAAAAAGTAACAAATAACTAGATACAAGGACGGGGTGTCAGCTTACCTGATCTAATGGAGTCAGTGATGCACTTTCACCGCCATAGTAGGAGTTTCTGTCAAGATGGAGGACCTTCTTCCCAGACACAGAAAGCATGCCACTCAGAATGCACTCCTGCAGTCATACAATTTACTGTTACATGTTACAGTGAAAAGTCTGAAGAATTATTGTTACCACATGTTATACTGTTGGCTTAGGAGTAGGCGATCAATCAGTGGTTAGTGAACTGGACTACAAAGGACAAGTGGTAGGGTTCGATCCCAACTGACGGCTTCCGGGTTCATTCAGTCTTAAAGGGTACCAGATTTTTTCTGGGAAAGTAAAGCGTAATACCGACCACATTACCCCAAAAATCATGTGCCGAAGGTCTGTAAAATTTACGGTCACCAACACCATATTCCCCATCATCATCATCAAGTACCGGGCCTGCTGGCATAGGTGATCATGTCTTTCCACAACTTTCGATCTCTGCAGCTATTTATCATTTCTGCTGTTGACCTTCTGCCAAGCTATTCCTTAAGCTGTCTGTTATTTTTTCTCTTTGCTTCCCTCTATCTCTTCCTCCCTCAATTTTCCAGTTGTTACAATATATTCCAGTTGTTCTCTTCTCATTACATGGCCAAAAAATTATAACTGTTTCTTCCTAATATTGGAAATTAGCTCTCTTTTTGATTTGACTCTCAGAACATCTTCATTACTCTTCTTAGCGGTCCGTGGTACTCTCACATTCTTCTGTAAAACCACATTTCTACAGACTCCAGTGATTTTCTTGTCTATTGTCCATGATTCACATCCATATGTTAAGACTGGTTCTACGTAACATTTAAGAACTCTTTTTCTTGTTTCTATTGTAAAAAATGCATTGCATAGTATCTTCCTCATTTTTTGGAAAGCTGCTTTTGCCTGAGCCATTCTGCATCTCACCTCTTTTGTACATCTTCCGTCTCAGGTTAACAAAGTTCCCAAATATTTAAATTCATTTACCTGTTTTAATATTGTTCCACGTGTCTTTATTTTGCACTGAGGTAATGTCTTTTTCTTTGTTGTTACCTCTGTCTTTTTGCTATTAAAGCTGAGTCCTTTATTTTTGCTTTCTTTCACTATAATGTCCAACATTTCTTGTAACTCATTTTCACTCTTAGCGATTAAGACTGTATTATCAGCATACCTTAGATTATTTATATTATGACCTCCGATTGTTATTCCAGGCATGCCCTTATGGATCTTAAAATAATCTCACTATAAATATTAAACAAATCTGGTGACAGCACACAACCTTGTCTAACACCCTGTTTTATTTGTTGAAACATTCCCATTGGTTTCCAGTTCTTATGGCCGCTGTTTGTTGCCAGTACATGTTCTTTATTATTCTTAGATCTTTGCTGTCTACGTTTATGCTTTCTAAAATGTTGATTATTTTCTTGGTGCTTTACTTTGTCAAATGCTTTGGTATAATCTATGAAACATAGGTATAGATCTGTTTTCACCTCCATGGCTCTTTCTACTAAAGATCTTATGATATAAATGGCATTGCTTGTTCCTTTATCTCTAACAAAACCACGCTGTTCATCGCTAATTTCTGGACTGATTTTGTTTCGCACTCTTCGCATGATGATTCTTAGTAATATCTTAGTCATATGACTCATAAGGCTTATTGTGCGATATTGATCGCATTCAATTGCACCAGATTTCTTTGGTAGGGCTATGAATATTGATTTGAGCATGTCGTCTGGTATATATCCACTGTTGTAGATATCATTTTTCAATATTTTTGTTATTATTTCTATTCCAAAATCACCCATGGCTTCAATCTCTTCTTTAGTTATATTATCTGGTCCAGGAACTTTGCCTGCTTTCATATTACGCAAGGCATCTTCCATTTCTTTTCTGAGTATTTCTGGTCCTTCTCCATTATCCTTAATGTTTACTACCGTTCGTTCATCATTATAAAGATCTTTAATGTATTCTGTCCATCGTTCCCTTATGTTTTTTTGATCAATCAACAGTTCTTCTTCCTTTGATCTTAGACATCCAGTTTTTTATTGCGGTTTCTTCCTGTTAATTCCTCAATTTGCTTGTACATAGCTTTAGCACCTCCATTTTCTTGCATTTCAATCTCTTTGCATCTCTCTTTTAGCCATGCTTCTTTTGCTTCATTGCATTTTACTACAATTTCTTTATTTAATCTCTTATACTCATCTTTATTTCTTCTTCTTGTATCCATTAGCTGCAAAATGTCATCTGTCATCCATTTCTTTCTTGAATTTGTCCTCACTGGTGGTATGAACTCTTTTGATGTTTGTTGCATTGATTCTTTTAGCACTTCCCACTGTTCATCAATGCTTTGTATCTTCTTCTCTATTGCATTGTACCGGTTCTGAATTGTGATTTTATATTTGTCTTGCAGCTTCTGTCTGATTTTAGTAAATCTAAATTTAACTTGATGTTAACTGAGGCTCATTTTGTTGTTTTTAATTTTACTCTAAGCTTTCCCACAACTGGTACATGATCACTATTGCAATCTGCCCCTGGTCTAGTTTTCACACACACCGAACTGTTTCTAAATCTATTGCTTATCATTATATAATCAATTTGATTATGTGCGTTGTCCCCTTGGCTTTTTCATGTCCACAGACGTCTTGGATATTGTTGCTTAAACCAGGTGTTTTCTATCATCATGTGTGTGTGTTCTTGCCCAGTCAATAAGTTTCTCACCTCTTTCACATTCCCTATACTATCACTATATTCTGTGCTCTTTACTTTTTAGGCGATCAAGTCCTTCCACAATTCTCTGTCCACAGTACATTGTATCAATTCTGTGGATGGCTGTTTTCCATGGAGCCGTGATAGCTCAGTGGTTAGTGAACTGGACTACAAAGGACAAGAGGTAGGGTTCGATCCCAACCGAATGCTTCGGTTTCAACCAGCCTTAAATGGGTACCTGATTTTTTCTGGGAAAGTAAAGCGACACGGGCGTAATACCGACACATTACCCCAAAATCATGCGCCGAAGGTCTGAAAAATTTATGGTCACTAACACCATATTCCCTATACGCCACTTGGCGTGACAGGGTTACTTTACTTTTTTTTTTTCTGTTTTCCATGCCAATACACTAGCTATCTACTATCTTTTCTCATTGCCATCTCTGATCTCTCTTTCCCTGTATTTTGCCAGTTGTGACCAAGTATTCTTTCTTCTACTCATGATGAAACTGCTAGTCCAGCTTACAGGTAGTGCATAATAGGAGGTATAATCATTTTCATGATGTGCCCAAAAAATTTCAAAATTTGTTTAAGAACCCCCCCTTTTTGTGTTGACCTCTTTGAGAATTTGGTCGTTAGTCATTTTGGCTGTCCAGGAAACTCAACATTCTTCTGAGAAATTTTAAAATCCCATTTTTAGGCCATTAATCAATCTTTCACAAATCAGCAGTGAAACTCAAGAAAGAACAATATAAAACGTGGCAGAAGACAAAAACAACAGAAGACTACAATCACTATAGACAAGACAGAAATTATAGCAAAAAGATCGTAGAGCAAAGCAAAGGCAGACTTTTGGAAAGCATTTGGTGAAGAATTAGCAAAAACATGTAGAGAAGAACCAAGAGAATTTTTCAAAAGTGTAAAGCAATGAGAGTAAGAAATAATGATTATAACCCAACAACTGTAATAAACGTCAAGAACGGTAGACCAATTAGCAGCAGAAAAAAAAACAATCTAGATGACATGGATATACGACTAATATGCAATCTATACTGGGAGCAAACAGCAATAATAAAATATAACAAAGAGTTCTCTACACCCATTGATATAAAAAGAGGAGTAAGACAAGGATGCATCCTATCACCAAGCTTGTTCAATCTATACACTGAGCAAATCTTTAAAACATCATAGAGATGCCAGGCCTAGAAATTAATGGAAGATAATCAATAACCTAAGATATGCTGACGATACTGTACTACTAGCAGAAAATCCTAAAGATCTACAACAATTACTTAATGAAATAAACATGACAAGCAAAAAATATGGACTAGATATGAATATCAAAAAGACTAAAACTATGATCATAAACAAAGGAAATACTCAAAACCCACAAATGGATATAAAAATTGAAGGAATAGACCTGGCGACAGTTCAGAGCTACAACTACCTGGGACATACTATAACCAATGATGGAAAATGTAAAATTGAAATAAACAAAAGAATAGGTATGGCAAAAAGTAATTTTAATGCCATAAAAAATATACTAACAACAAAACAAATATCAGCAGGGCTGAAACTAAGAATGGCAAAATGTTACATCTTCTCAATATTCCTGTATAGAGCAGAAACATGGACGTTAGACAAGAAAACAGATAAGAAAATTGAAGCCTTTGAAATGTGGATTTATAGAAGAATATGTAGAATTGGATGAAAAGAAAACAAACGATGAAGTTTTAAAACAACTGAAAATAAGAGAACTACTAAATACAATTAAGACAAGACAAATGAAATTTTTGAGGCATGTTAAAAGACACAACAGCCAACTAAAAGTAATATTGGAAGGAAAAATACAAGGTAAAAGAGGCAGACCAAGACTAACATGGACAAGTAACATCAAAAGATGGACAAGTCAAACTATGACAGCCTGCACCATCAAAGCAAGAAACAGAGTAGAATGGCGATCCATGGTAGCCAACCTTCGTTGCGGAGAAGGCACTCAATGATATCCCATTTTGGAAAAAATATAAAGGAAGCAAAAGAGGATGTGTGAAATGTACAGAGGAATATCCCTATTGAGTCAAGTCAAAAACAGTCAAAGTGCCGTTAGAACATCGGAGGGTTTGTCAGAATGGTTTCAGGTTACAACAGGTGTAAGACAAGGATGTGTCCTCTCACCACTCCTATTCATCATATATATGGACACAATAAATCTGGAAACAACCAACAATAAGGAGAAGTCAAATAATAACTTAGAGGTAGAAAACTCCACATCAACGAGCTACTCTTCGCAGATGACCATGCCTAATATATGAGGATGAAAACCTGCTACAACAGCATATAACATATCTAGATAAAAGTTGTACAAATTACAGTATAAAAATTAACACAGCAAAAACAGTGGCTATGAGAATAAGCAAATTAAGACATCAATTAAACATTAAGATCAAAGATAAAGAAATAAAACAAGTAGAGGAATTCAAGTATTTGGGCACAATGTTTACAGAAGATGGAAAAACTAGACAGAGAAATTGGCATGAGAATACAAAAAGCAAATGCTGTCACATTCCAGCTTTCACCATTGTTAAGACATCCAAACATTTCTATGGCAGCTAAACAACAAATGATAGATAGCATTTTCATACCAACTTTGTGCTATGAAAGTCAAACATGGACCCTTTCTAAATCACATTTAAGAAAGATCAATACGTACCAAATGAACCCATAAGAAAAATGGTAGGAACTATAGCTCGTTTCAAATCACGTGCCCAACTTCAAAACGCTATTACTCAGTAACCGTTTGTTAAAAACTGTTGAAATTTTCCAAATGTTATTAGAATGCAAAAGACCCTTTAAATGTATATTTAACAAATATCTTGCAGCTGCAGTTTTCTTAAAGCGGCGAATTTCTTTGATGTTTGTCAAAATTGTAAATTGTGAACCCCTAAATAATAGAAATTACCATAGTTGCTGGTCTATGATTAATTTTCACTAGGTAAAGGTGTGGCCGTAATGGGGAAATAACTGAATAAAACAAAACACCAGGAGAATTATTGTCTTCTCAGTTCGAGGACTGACATAATATCAAGGTATACCTGTATGTCCCATTTTCATAGTTGTGTGGTCCTGAAAAGGACCGTTTGTTGAACTAATTTAAGGTAATATAGGGGCCAACATTTTGGGGGCTATATACTTTCATTCTGAATCAGACGAGTCTAAAGATTAATAACTGTTTGGGTTGAACATTCCACAAACCATCATTTTTCCAATATTCCTCTTCCTGTTTTAAGACGTGGTCTTTACATTTAGCCCAATAATCTTTGTCTATATTTAATAAAGCGAGATTAGCAAGTCTTTACATTGCATATTTTGAATGTTGTATTTCCATCTGCACTTGTCCTTTTAATTTTGCCAGATTAGTTCTATTGGATTTAAATGAGCATGGTAAGGTGGCAGCCTCAAACTTATATGACCGTGCTCTTGGATAATCTTATCTATTTGAAAAATCTTTGTCCTTTGTTTTTGCTTTACTAGAGATAGTAATTCAGGTTTAAGTACATGTTATTAAATTGTATGTGCTCCTTTGTGAGCCATATCTTAATAGCATCTTTTGTACTGGATGACGTCGGGACTTTATCTTCAAGTACAACAATGTTGTGGTACGCTGCATTGTCCATTATTAGGCAAGATGGTCGATCTAGTGATGGGAGAACAGAATTTTCAATCCAATGTCTAAATATGTGACCATTCATCTCAGAGTGATAATCCCGATTGTCTATGGATTTTGAAAGAAAAATGAGCTCTGCATTCTGTATTAGTCCATGTTGTCGACTACCTGCATGAGCAATTATCAAGCACTGTCCTTTGCTGTTAGGTATTAATCTCTTAATCTTTCCATCTGATGACTGCCATTCCATGTTTCATCCAAGTACACAATATCATAACCTTGCTTGCGCACCTCTTTTACTTCACGTAAGTACTTGCTTCTCATGACTACTATATGTGGCTTCTCACAGATGATGTTTCGTCCATTGGAATACTTTCTGAATGTAAAGCCTGCAGCTCTCACATTCCTCCATAATGTAGACTTTGATATTCAATACTGTTGTTCTTTTTCAGCGATACTTTTAATTTTCTTATTGTAACAGTTTCATTTATACCCAACATTTGCGAATATCACTTCTAATAAGTTCACTGTCGAAATTATCCAACATTTTTGCTATTCCTTGTGATTTTGTATATTTTGAACATTGACGGTCACGTGCTTGAATCCAGCGATTAAATGACCGTTTAGATAAATCCAAAATGTGTCTTGTCCTATTCTCAGGGTTTTCTAAAGAATGAAATAGCCTTCCTTGTTTAGCCTCTTTGCAAAAATAGTCATACATTTTTGTTGCGATGTTTTGTAAACTGCAGAATTTCATTTTAAGACTCATGATAAATGTTATTGTTCCATGTCTCCACCTCTGAATGAACGGAAATGGAACACACAATTTCTCGTGTTTTTACAAGTGTCTAATTGTGTCAAAAAACCACGGTGAAAGCGTGCAAACACGTCAATTTTACGTGTATGGATTTTTACTCGCTATTTTTAACTTAAAATACTGTAAACATTAAGTTTTGACTACATCAATGGGTCGTTATAATTTATATAAATCAAATAAGCAACAATAATAACCAAATGTTTTTTTTTTAATGAAATTAATTCCCTGTTGGGTTCTAATCATTATAACTTTACATGCAAATTTTTGAACAACTTACAACAAGCGGTTAAAAAGCTATCGATTTTAAAAGTTGGGCACGAGTTATGAAACAAGCTATAAACCCTGCCAACAATATACATAACACTTAAATGGTTTGGCCACCTGGTCAGAATGAATCCTCACCAATCACCATCCTCTCGAGAATGCATGAAAAAAGACCAAGAGGAAGACCAAGAAGAAGATGGATAGATGCAGTGACAGAGACATGTAACAACAAAGGAAAATCCCTAATTCAGGCAGTTCGACCAGTGCAACAAACAACAAATGATATAAACCACAACACCTTTTCGGTACCAGCGAGAAAGAGAAAAGAAAGAATCATCATCTTATTTCTTTGCCTAGTGTCCATGATTCACTTCCATAGGTCATAATTTGTTCAACATAGCACCGATGAACTCTCTTTCTTGCTTCTGTTGATAAAGACTATCTTTTTAATGCAAAAGGTCTTTTTAATTTTCTGAAATGCTACTTTGGCTTGTATTAAGAAAATTATACTAACCATCTAATCTGAAAATAATCAACGCTATTTCTCATAATTATGTTTACAGCAACATCGGCCAGACCGTGCAAGTTTTAACCAGACATTACGATCATGTGGTCAATTACCACCTCAAACTACATATTCTTGAAATTTGACAGTTTACTGCTGGCAAGCATTCCCCTACCTCCCCCATACCTACCTAATTACTACTTCCAGTCAACCCTGAGTGTTGAATTTGCTTCCTTTGGCGTTGGTTTTTTTTCTGTTTCAGTAACAAGAATGATGGTATCATGTGGCAGCTGTTTGTTTTTAATATATATTTGGCCAATTTTAAATAAATTCATTTTTTCCCTTATAGTCTGTAACAGACTAAGGATTTGTCTCTACCAGACTAAAGATTTGTCTCTAACAGACTAAGGATTTGTCTCTAACAGACTAAGGATTTGTCTCTACCAGACGAAAGATTTGTCTCTAACAGACTAAGGATTTGTCTCTAACAGACTAAGGATTGTCTCTACCAGACGAAAGATTTGTCTCTAACAGACTAAAGATTTGTCTCTAACAGACTAAGGATTTGTCTCTAACAGACTAAGGATTTGTCTCTACCAGACTAAAGATTTGTCTCTAACAGACTAAGGATTTGTCTCTAACAGACTAAGGATTTATCTGTAACAGACTACGGATTTGTCTGTAACAGACTAAGGATTTGTCTGTAACAGACTAAGGATTTGTCTGTAACAGACTAAGGATTTGTCTCTACCAGACTAAAGATTTGCCTGTAACAGAATACGGACTTGTTTCTACCAGACAAAGAATTTCTCTGTAACAGACTAAGGATTTGTCTGTAACAGACTTCAGACTTGTCTCTACCATACTAAGGATTTGTCTGTAACAGACTAAGGATTTGTCTGTAACAGACTACGGATTTATCTGTAACAGACTACGGATTTGTCTGTAACAGACTAAGGATTTGTCAGTAACAGACTAAGGATTTGTCTGTAACAGACTACGGATTTATCTGTAACAGACTACGGATTTGTCTGTAACAGACTAAGGATTTGTCTGTAACAGACTAAGGATTTGTCAGTAACAGACTAAGGATTTGTCTGTAACAGACTACGGACTTGTCTCTACCAGACTAAAGATTTGTCTGTAACAGACTATGGACTTGTCTCTACCAGACTAAAGATTTGTCTGTAACAGACTACGGACTTGTCTCTACCAGACTAAAGATTTGTCTGTAACAGACTACAGACTTGTCACTAACAGACTAAGAACTAGTCACTAACAGACTAAGGAATAGTCACTACCACAGACTAAGGAATAGTCACTACCAGACTAAGGACTGGTCTCTAACAGACTAAGGACTAGTCACTACCACAGACTAAGGACTAGTCACTACCAGACTAATGATTTATCTCTAACAGACTAAGGAATAGTCACTACCAGACTAAGGACTAGTCACTACCACAGACTAAGGACTAGTCACTACCAGACTATGGACTGGTCTCTAACAGACTAAGGACTAGTCACTACCAGACTAAGGACTAGTCTCTAACAGACTAAGGACTAGTCACTACCAGACTAATGATTTATCTCTAACAGACTAAGCACTAGTCACTACCAGACTATGGACTGGTCTCTAACAGACTAAGGACTAGTCACTACCACAGACTAAGGACTAGTCACTACCACAGACTAAGGAATAGTCACTACCAGTTTAAGGACTAGTCACTACCACAGACTAAGGACTAGTCACTACCACAGACTAAGGACTAGTCACTACCACAGACTAAGGACTAGTCACTACCAGACTATGGACTGGTCTCTAACAGACTAAGGACTAGTCACTACCAGACTAATGATTTATCTCTAACAGACTAAGGACTAGTCACTACCAGACTAATGATTTATCTCTAACAGACTAAGGACTAGTCACTACCAGACTAATGATTTATCTCTAACAGACTAAGGACTAGTCACTACCACAGACTAAGGACTAGTCACTACCAGACTAATGATTTATCTCTAACAGACTAAGGACTAGTCACTACCAGACTAATGATTTATCTCTAACAGACTAAGGACTAGTCACTACCAAAACTAAGGACTAGTCTCTAACAGACTAAGGACTAGTCACTGCCAGACTAATGACTAGACACTACCAGACTAATGATTTATCTCTACAGACTAAGGACTAGTCACTACCAAAACTAAGGACTAGTCTCTAACAGACTAAGGACTAGTCACTGCCAGACTAAGGACTAGACACTACCAGACTAATGATTTATCTCTAACAGACTAAGGACTAGTCACTACCAAAACTAAGGACTAGTCTTTAACAGACTATGGACTAGTCACTACCAGACTAAGGACTAGTCTCTAATAGACTAAGGACTAGTCTCTAACAGACTAAGAATTTGTCTCTAACAGACTAAGGACTAGTCACTACCAGACTAAGGACTAGTCTTTAACAGACTATGGACTAGTCACTACTAGACTAATGATTTGTCACTAACAGACCAAGGACTAGTCACTACCAGACTAAGGACTAGTCTCTAATAGACTAAGGACTAGTCTCTAACAGACTAAGAATTTGTCCCTAACAGACTAGGACTAGTCACAACCAGACTAAGGACTATTCACTACCAAACTAAGGACTAGTCACTACCAAACTAAGGACTAGTCACTATCAGACTAAGGACTAGTCTCTAACAGACTAAGAATTTGTCCCTAACAGACTAAGGACTAGTCACTATCAGACTAAGGACTAGTCACTACCAGACTAAGGACTAGTCACTACCAAACTAAGGACTAGTCACTACCAGACTAAGGACTAGTCACTATCAGACTAAGGACTAGTCACTATCAGACTAAGGACTAGTCACTACCAGACTAAGGACTAGTCCTATCAGACTAAGGACTAGTCTTTAACAGACTAAGGACTAGTCACTACCAGACTAAGGACTAGTCTTTAACAGACTAAGGACTAGTCACTGCCAGACTAAGGACTAGTCACAACCAGACTAAGGACTATTCACTACCAAACTAAGGACTAGTCACTACCAGACTAAGGACTAGTCACTACCAGACTAAGGACTAGTCACTATCAGACTAAGGATTTTTCTCTACCAGACTAAGAATTTTTCCAGGCTATGGACGTGCTAATAACTTTTTAAAGTTGGTATGTTGCATTATGTGATGGTTTTGTTATGTAATCAAGGGTCACAATATCCCTTAGTTAAGCAGAGAAATGGTTATCTTCTCCAGATAATTAATGCAATGTTAACATAACCGATTGCTGTTACCTCCTGGGGCACATAGTCAGGACCAGTCATACGTACACAAGAAAGATGTGCTTTATCTCTATTTCCTTTTAATTGTTCATAATTTATACCTTTTGTCTAGCCAAAACATGACTACAGAGTAAGCTGACTTCCAATTCTAATACACATCAAAGGCCCTCGCTATGCTTTGGACCTGCTTGGGTTTCATCATTCATGCCATGTCTTCATTACTCCTTTTAGATGCTGTATTCTCATAATTCTCTATATTCTTCTTTTGAATGCTGCTTTTGTGCTATTTTGCATTTTATTTCCGAGTTACATTTCTCATCTGAAGATATTATTTATTGAATTATTCAAAGCCTCTTTTCATATTGTAACTTTGTTTCATTTATTTGTATATTAATCCCACAGTTTGAGTTTTGTTAACTATTATCACGTTACAAGCATTACTTGTGTAATATCCTCCTGTGTCTTTCAGTGTATTACTGTGTAAGAATTATCAACGAGGATAAGTAATGATAGTTAACTCTTTCCTTGCGGAAGCTTTTTATCGACGCAACGGAAGAGATTTTAGAGACAAAATTGTTCATGGTTTTAAGAATCAATCTACATATTTATATTTATCTAGCATATAACATATTATATATGAATGTTTAGATAATTGAACAAGATATTAGAATTCACCAATATCACGATGATACAAGACATGTAAAACAAATATGGTCTGATGGCGTTCACACTAATAAAATTTAGCGTGGCGCACCATGCGGCGGAACGTACACAACCGAAACGGAAATGGCGCACCATGCGGCAGATCGTAGGGAAAGAGTTAAGTAAGTAATGAGTAATCTATCTATTGAACCTTTCGAGCTGTAGCCGGCCCATAGGGAGTAGACCAAGATACTCCCTCTATTATCTGAATTTTTGTTCTAGCAGTTTTCAATTCTTTTAAAGATATTTTATCAAATCTCGCCATTTGTCTCTGTTCTGTGCAAGCAACTCTATCTCACTAAGGGAGCCGATTCCTGCTGCTCTGATTACAAAATCAGTAATAGATGAACAATAATAATTTTTATTTTGTGTTCACCAGCTTTGACCTCTGATGAAGTCCCTAGCAAAGAGGAACTGAATTTTGAGTGTAAATCCATTTTTCCCTGGCAGCCGTGTACACAGGGGCCCCTCGTCGCACAGGCAGATAACTACGTCTTTGGAGGTGCTAATTTTTTTTTTCCGTCGATGAGTAATTGACGTTTCAAGCCGAGCCTCGCTGCTGAGACCAATGGTGGTTGCTGCAGAGACAAATCATAAATAAAAATCCCAACTGGTGCAGCCAGGATTTGAACCCACAACCTTTCTGTCTCAAGGCCGGCGTCTTGCCTCGAAACTAACCAGTCCACCCTCCCCCAAAATAATTTGATTTATATATCCCAATCAATTATCTTATAAACAACTTATAATAATAGTAAACTGCTTGCTTGCGTTCACTCGATGACTAAAGAAAAAGTGAGATTTCTTCACCATCTGCCCTTAGAAGGATGTTAAGTGAGTGTGGATGTGTTATGTTGAGGTTTGCAGCAGAACTGTGATGATTTGTACTTTCAGCCCAACACATCCTACTTCATGCCATTTTTGAGCACCAGGTTGCCTTCCTTCACACTCACTTGGCCAGACTAGACTGAATAGTCTGTGACTAGGGGCACCACAAAGAGGTGGTGTATGGTCTGAACACTTCTGATACATTAATCCAAGCATGCCATTAGCTATGAGTCGCTGATAACTTTCAGATCTGTTGCTTTTGGACACCTCTTCCACCTAATTACTAATCTATCTACTGACCTTTCGAGCCGTAGCCGTATACTATGAGGTGTACTAAACATTACTTTTATGCTCTTATAATAACTATGAGGTGTACTAAACATTACTGTTATGCTCTTATAACTATGACTATGAGGTGTACTAAATATTACTTTTATGCTCTTTAATAACTATCTATCTCTCGACCTTTCTAGCCATAGCTGGCCCATAGTGATAGGGCATAGACCCAGATACTCTTTCACTTATCTAAATTTTTTATTCTAGCAGTTTTCAATCCTTCTAAAGATATTTTATCAAATCTCACCATTTGTCTCCGTTCTGTGCAAGCAACTCTATCTCATGTTTCTGGGTGTTCGGTTGGATCCAAAATGGAGGATTTGTTTTTCTCCTACTTGGTATAGAACCGTGATCAGAGGTTTAGTTTAACAAGCCGCTATCGTAAAAACGATTTTGTTAATGAAACATAGACCTGATACAGAATGTGTAAATTAGTAGTAACTACTAATAGTATCCCATAAATTATTTTATTACTGACCAAGAGAAAGAAAATAGAATTGAAATTATAACATAAAATAACATGAATGATGCATAATGATGTGGTATTGCTATACTATATACCAGAAAAGGATTTAAGTATGTAAGAATGTAATAAAAAATCCTGCAATGAATTGCTGCAATGATGATTACTTATTATTTGCTCCCATCAACACTTGTATTACATCTATTGACCTTTCGAGCCATAGCAGGCCCATATGATAGGGCATAAAACCAGATACTCTTTCACTTATCTAAATTTTTATTCTAGCAGTTTTCAATCCTTCTAAAGATTAGATATTTTATCAAATTTGCGACATTTGATAAATTAGATCAAATAACCAAGACAAGAATTATTATAATTTATTATATTATATCTTATTTTCTTATAAGCGATAGTGATTACGCAAAAATAAAGCGATTTGAAAAATTAGTCTGGTGTGACGTGTTCTGTTGTTCTAAGTAGTTAAAATAAGTAATTGTTATAAATATCATCCTAGAAGTAGAAAAAAAAATTAATTATTAAGTACTTGAGTAAACTACTATAAACTTCTTACTATTAAAATTGACAATCATCACATCCGATCAGTCAGACAAAAAGATAAATTAATTTGATGAAATCAATCTCAAGTTTAATTTTTAAAAGACGCAACCAGTGTTAGTATATATATTAACCAGACATCTTAGCCGTGAAAGTGAAGGAATGCCACACAAACGTGTGATGAGTGTGATGGTGATGATTCACTTTCACTACACGGATGATAATCAGATCATTGCAAGAAAAACCATAATCCCACTGACGACTCACGACGACTGCTGTTCTGCCAACTCAAATTAACTGATTTTAGGGGATTATGACAATAACATAGTTGTCTACATTACCTTCAGGCCCGTGCCCATGACGACGACATCGTAGGTCTCATCCATGACTAATTTATTGAATTAAAAAGAAGAAAATGCGAGAACAAGTGCAAGTCTAGCTACACCCACTGATGATGTTTCACCGGAGGAGGGAACTACCGACAAGATGTCCACTTCCTTCACGCGCAGTGATACAAGACTTCTACACAAATTACCGAAATAAGCCGAAATCTGCATCTTTTAATTAATTTTTGCGAAATGGCTTAATAAATAGCTCCAGCCGAAATAGCATTTCAGAAAATGGAAAACGTGTCTTGTGCAACAAATCTATGTAAAAAGAAGTGAGAAGGAGAGTTCTTCGGTGCCGTATAGAGCCAATTTTGACCTATGAAAGTGAATCAAGGACAGTGGACAGTACTGTAGTGGACAATAGTATGGCATTTCTCAGAAGAATGTTGAAAGTTCCATCGTGGAAGACCATCGTGGAAATTTTCAAGATGCCAACACAAAAACGGAGCTCCTAAAAGAAAGAAAGAAAGAAGAAAGAAAGAAAAGAAAGAAAGAAAGAAAGAAAGAAAGAAAGAAAAAAGAAAGAAAAAAAGAAGAAAAAAGAAAGAATCAACATTTTTCAGGCACTTCATGAGAAAAGGAAAGTTGGAGTACTTAGTTACAACTTGCAAAGTTCGGGAAAAGAAAGGTTGCGGACGACAAAGAGAGAATATACTAGATAGGTTGGTGTCATCGCATGGAAAACAACAGATCGCTGTCAACAACAGATTTAATACGATTCCCTCATCACCATCGATTGCCGTCTCCGCAACGAAGGTTGGCTACCATGGAGCGCCATTCTGCTCTGTCTCTTGCTTTGATGGTGCAGGTTGTCATAGGCTGATTTGTCCATCTTTGATGTTACTCGTAAATGTTAGTCTTGGTCTGCCTCTGCCTCTTTTACCTTGTATTTTCCCCTCCAGGATTACTTTTTAGTAAGCTGTTATATCTTTTAACATGGCCCAAAAATCGCATTTGTCTTGTTTGAATAGTGTTTAGTAGTTCTCTTTTCATTTTTAATTGTTTTAAGACTTCATCGTTTGTTTCTTTTCCTTCCATCCAATTCTACCTATTCTTCTATATACCCACATTTAAAAGGCTTCAATTCTCTGTTCTGTTTTCTTGTCTAATGTCCGTGTTTCTGCACCATATAGGAATATTGAGAAGATGTAACATTTTGCTATTCTTAGTTTTAGCCCTGGTGTTATTTGTTTTGATGTTAGTATGTTCTTCGTGGCATTAAAATAACTTTTTGCCATTCCTATTCTTTTGTTTATTTCAGTTGTACATTTTCCATCACTGGTTATAGTATGTCCAAGGTAGTTATAGTTCTGAACTGTCTCAAGGTCTATTCCTTCAATTATGATATCCACTTGTGGGTTTTGAGTATTTTTCCTTGTTTATGTTAATAGTTTTAGTCTTTTTTATATTCATATCTAATCCATATTTTTAGCATGTCATGTTTATTTTCATTAAGTAATTGTTGTAGATCTTTAGGATTTTCTGCTAGTAGTACAGTATCGTCAGCATATCTTAGGTTATTGATTATCTTTCCATTAATTTGTAGGCCTGGCATCTCTATGATGTTTTTAAAGATTTGCTCAGTGTATAGATTGAACAAGCTTGGTGATAGGATGCATCCCTGTCTTACTCCTCTTTATATATCAATGGGAGTAGAGTTCTCTTTGTTATATTTTATTATTGCTGTTTGCTCCCAGTATAGATTACATATTAGTCGCATGTCCATGTCATCTAGATATATCTCCTTTAGGCATTCTATAAGTTGTTTGTGATGTACTCTATCAAAAGCTTTGGTGTAGTCTATGAAGCAGGAATATATTGGTTTGATTACTTCTGTGTAGTTTTCGATTAATCTTCTCATGCAGAGTATGGCTTCTTTTGTCCCACTATTTATCCTAAATCCAAATTGCTACTCATCTATTCAGTATTGATTTTATTCTGAATCCTTCCTTGTATAACTTTTAGCAAGATTTTTGTAACATGGCTCATTAAGCTTATCATTCTAAAGTCACTGCATTAAACTGCACCATTCTTTTTAGGCAGTGCAATGAAAGTCGATGTTTTTAGTTCATTTGGTATGTATCCTGTATGGTATATGTTGTTGCATATGTCTGTAATCACTTCAATGCCAAATCTTCTAGTGCCTGTATCATCTCTATCTGTATGCTGTTAGGTCCTGCTGCTTTTCCCTTTTTCATTGTTTTTATAGCTTTTTCCACCTCAGATTTTAAGATTTTATAGCCTGGTGTACATTTTATAACTGGTTTCTTGTCCCTTTGATCATGAAATAGTTCTGTTATATATTCCTGCCATCTATCTATTATATCTTTATTGTCTGTTAGCATTTTTCCTTTTTTGTCTGCAATGCATCCACCTTCTGTGGCTTTTTAAATTTTTATTAGTCATTCTCTTTATTTCTGTGTGCATTCCTCTTAAGTCTTGTTTGCTTTCTATAGTTTCACGATTCCCTGTTGTTAGAAAATTGTGGAATGATATGATCGCCTACGCCAACAGGTGTGGCACGTGATGATGATAATGAGAGTGGGACGGGAGTTTGAGCGGATAGGGGATGTCGCGACTGCAGTTAAACTGATTCCATGAATATAGAAAACCGACAAAATAATATCAAGGCAGAGGGGAAAAGTGAGGGGGAATTCAGTTTATAGCTATATTTGGAATTCTCACAGCGGGTGATGGAAAATGCAATGTAAAATTAAGAAGTGTATATCTGTCTACGGGAGACGCGATAGCTCAGTGGTTAGTGAACTGGCCTACAAAGGACAATAGGTAGGATTCGATCCCAACCGACAGCTTCCGGGTTCACCCAGCCTTAAATGGGTACCGGAGTTTTTTCTGGGAAAGTAAAGCGGCACGGATGTAATACCGACCCCATTACCCCAAAAATCATGTGCTGAAGGTCTGTAAAATGTATGGTCACTAACACCATATCCCTATATGCCACTTGGCGTGACGGGGGCTCTTTATTTACTTTTTACTATATCTGTTTACTGTCCTTTCGAGCTGCGGACAGCACATGGGGCGGAAGTTATAAGCTCTCTATGTACAACGAACTTAATTATCAGTTGTCAGACCCGCAGTGGTTTATCTGCTTGATATCATTTTATGGGAGCGAAGGCGCGATTCACAGCACCGGAAGTGGAAGTTGTCAGGGATCCACAGCTGATGGGTTACGCTAGGATCGGTGCACCAGAAACATTCAGACCCTGCTCCACCTCTTCGTGGTGCATCAAGTAACAGACTAACCTGTCTAGTCTGGCCAAACGAGTAGGGATCGAAGAGAGAGGACTACTCGGTACTCAAAAATATCGTGACAAAGTCGGATGTATCTAGCCGAAAGGCGCAAATGTCACAGTTATTTTGCAAACCACAACGCAAACACGCCAATTTAAGGTCCTTTTAAGGGCGGACGAGGAAGAGGTGTACTCCTTTAATCATTGGACAAACGCAAGCAAGCATATCATTTTGTGTTTATTTTACAACAACTTATTGAAAGTCACCTTTGTACAAGGTAAACAAGGCAGACAGAAAACAAAGAAATGAGTGGCGACAAATAAAATATGGGCAAGAGAACATATGAAAATGTGTAACACCAAATCAGTTTAAAAACAAAACAAACTATCTTTACGGCATTACCCCATGACTGTGGTTTGTCGGGGGAGGGGAGGGGGAACAGGGAGAGGGGGTGGGGGACTTATAGGACCGGAGAATAAAGGTCACATGTCAAGTGCAGTCGCCACGAGGTGTTCAGGTCTGAGATTTGCCCCCCCCCCCCCCCCCCCGATTAAAAAAAAACCGTTAACCCACCGGGATTCCGTTCTCCAAGCTTGGAGCCCAACAAGTTATCGATTCGACCACCCACTCTTAAGCAAACCACCTTCTTCTTGGTCTGCCCCTGATGCGCCGCCCAGTAACCATTAAAAAAAAAGTAAAGTACCCCCCGTCACGCCAAGTGGCGTATAGGGAACATGGTGTTAGTGACCATAAATTTTACAGACCATCGGCACATGATTTTTGGGGTAATGTGGTCGGTATTACCGTCGGTTGGGATCGAACCCTACCTCTTGTCCTTTGTAGTCCAGTTCACTAACCACTGAACTATCGCGGCTCCCGCCAAGGAACTATACCATCCATTACTGTTCTTTCCAGCCCGCTGTGTCTTTTGACGTGACCATAGTATTGTAATTTCCCCTGTAGAATGGTGTTTGTAAGCCAGTTCTTGTTCATGTTTACATCCTTTCCTCTCTTCTTCTTACCCTCCTCATTTCCCTTTCAGCGTCGAGAGGGCTGTTATGTTTCCTAGTGTTTCTAATATTCAATCAATCCATCTTTTGCTCATTTGTTCACCTCTGCTGCTGTTATGTTTCCTAGTGTTTCTAATATTCAATCAATCTATCTTTTGCTCATTTGTTCACCTCTGCTGCTGTTATGTTTCCTAGTGTTTCTAATATTCCATCAATCCACCTTTTGCTCATTTGTTCACCTCTGCTGCTGTTATGTTTCCTAGTGTTTCTAATATTCCATCAATCCACCTTTTGCTCATTTGTTCACCTCTGCTGCTGTTATGTTTCCTAGTGTTTCTAATATTCCATCAATCCATCTTTTTCGTGGCCGAAAAATTGTGGGTTTGGTGATCTCACAATGTTTATTGAAGGCTCGTTGTGTTGTTGTTGTTTTTTTTTTTTTTATCTTTCTGCCTTGTCACGTGGCCAAACCATTTTACCTGTTGTTTCCTTATGTATTTTTGGCGGGGGCTATTCCTAGCTTTTTTCTCAGTTTTTCATTTCTGATCTTATTTCTCAGACTGTTTCCTGTCATTCGTCTAACACATTTCATCTCTGTAGAGGTTATTTTTCTTATTGTTCTTGCATCTAGGGTCCAGGTCTGGCACTGGTATTAGAACGTTGGGATGAAGATTGTATTGTATAGTGCTCGTTTTTCCTCCAGAGTTATTTCCTTGTTGGACAATTGTGGTGATAACTGTCCGATGATTTGACAAGCTTTGTTGCATCTTGATTCTATCTCTGCTGTTTGAGAATTATCGTTTGTCATTAGACTACCTAGGTATTTGAATTCCTCTACTTGTTTTAGTTGTCTGCCTTCTATAGTTATGTTGATGTTCTATTTATTTTTGGCGACATTCATGACTTCTGTTTTGTTGATGTTGATTTTCATGTTGTATTTTGTACCTGAGATGTTGAGTTTATTTAAGTGTTCTTGTAGATCTTCTATTGTTTCATGTATTAGTGCCTGAACGTCTGCAAATAAAAGCTCGTTGATCTCCTCTGTCTCTGATGGGTTGCATATAATAGTGGTTGATTAAAATATATTATTACTACTTTAGTTTTTCTATCGAAATGTTATTATGCTCTCTGGAATTTGGTGCTCTTGGTTGTGTGCCTCATGGAATGTTGTTCATTTTTCTTCATTCACTATGTACCGTCTCCGCATCTAAGGTTGACTATCCACGGATCGCCATTCCACTCTGTCTCTTGCTTTGATAGTGCAGGTGATCATAGGCTGACTTGTCCATCTTTTGATCTTTGGAATGCTATACCTCTTGGAATTGTGCACATCTTGGAATGTTGTACATCTTATAATTCTGTACCTATAGGAATGTTGTACCTCATAAAAGTTGTATCTTTTGATATGTTGTACCTCTTGGAATGTTGTACCTCTTAAAATGCCCTACCGCCTGTAATGCTGTACCTCTTGGAATGTTTGTACCTCTTAAAACGCTTTACAGTCTGTAATGTTGTACCTCTTAAAATGCTTTACTGCCTTTAATGTGGTACCTTTTAATATGCTATACCGCCTGTAATGTTGTACCTCTTAAAATGATCTACAGCCTGTAATGTTGTACCTCTTAAAATGCTCTACAGCCTGTAATGTTGTACCTCTTAAAATGCTCTACCGGCTGTAATGTTGTACCTCTTAAAATGCTCTACCGGCTGTAATGTTGTACCTATTAAAATGCTCTACCGCCTATAATGTTGTACCTCTTGTAATGCTCTACCGCCTGTAATGTTGTGCCACTTGTAATGCTCTACCGCCTATAATGTTGTGCCACTTGTAATGCTCTACCACCTATAATGTTGTGCCACTTGTAATGCTCTACCGCCTATAATGTTGTGCCACTTGTAATGCTCTGCCGCCTATAATGTTGTGCCACTTGTAATGCTCTACCGCCTATAATGTTGTGCCACTTGTAATGCTCTACCGCCTATAATGTTGTGCCACTTGTAATGCTCTACCGCCTATAATGTTGTGCCACTTGTAATGCTCTACCGCCTATAATGTTGTGCCTCTTGTAAAGTTGTACCTCCTGGAATCTTGAATATGGCGTGCCCTTGGTATGTAGCATTTCTTGGAAAGTAGGTTTGACCATATTGTTCAAACACGTTTTTTTTCGGAACTAGTAAGAAATCGGAAGAGCAAAGACTAAATAATCCCTCTTGCAAATCTAAGTTGTTAGAGCTGTTTGCCTATATAAGTAATTGTCATGTATATAGTTCATGTAAACACTTCAATTCAGCTCGAGATATCACTAAACTAAAGTACACAAATGTACAAGTAACATTTCCATGAAGCATAAGTTATGAGTCATTATCAACTCGCAGTCAATGAAATCCGATAATTTAATCTGTTTATAATAATTTGTATGCATAAATAGTAGCACTTTTCTTGTCTAAACTCCAAATTTATAATTTAAATTGTTTGTATGATTTGTTTATGATTATACAATGCACAGTTTTATACTTAAAATAATTGTTGATTATCTGCGGTATCAATAACATGGCGACCTACTTTGTTGACATCTAAAGTTTCCCTACCCTCAAACTAGCGGACAGTTCCTGGCAGTGGTCACATTTACATCAAGTCAATCGAGTATTTGTGATTCCTTATTCAAGCTTTTAGTCATGGCTTTAGTTCACTGATGTTTAGGACATCAATGGCAGACCACAAGCGAATACCAAGAGATGCTTATCGCGGAGCTTGTCCAGGGACGACACAGCCCAGCTCCAGCAGCCCTGGCTCCACCAGCGATCACATTCGGCGGGCGTCAAGGAGTCCTGTTGCCATAGAAAATGTTGCAGTTGCTGAGGCTATTGGAGAAGGTAATCTAAATTTATATAATATTTTTACGATTTCCAAATGAGGCTTCTTTAGAATAAGTAATTGTGTGATTTGATTTTGATTGTACGTTCCGTTTAAAGAGGAAGCGAGCGGTCACTACCGACTTACTTTACTGGACGAACGGTACTTAACTTTACCAACACTAAAGTCTAATCATGACTAATGAATAGAATGACTTCCTTATATAAATTATTATTATGGTTATGCCCTATATAAAAAAATATAAATAAACTAAACCAAACAGGCCAAACCGATCGTGTCAGTATACCGAGTGTACACTTCATGTCAACGACGGCACAGTCACTGTGGGGTGTGGTGTGCGTAAAACTATGACCAATAAGTATAAATAAAAAAAAATACATTGTTATTTACAGTCATTTTTAAACACTTACTGCCCTTGTGACTGTCTTGTTATACTATAACTGTACTTACTTCACTGTTACTGATCCTGCACACTGTGACTAATCCTGTACACTGTGACTGATCCTGTTATCTGTGACTTATCTTGTACACTGACTGATCCTTGGTAACACTATGACTGATCCTGTGAACTGTGACTTATCCTGTACACTGTGACTGATTCTTATTCTATTCTACTGCTATTTGTAGAAAGAGAAGTATGCTCCCAATTTTGTTTTCCATCAGTGTCATTATCTCCCCTTATTTGCCATCCATCATTTATATTGTTTGCCTGTAAGAAATGTGATTTGGAGTTATGGCTGCTCTTCTAGTAAAAGTAATAAATAATGTTCAAAAAGCAAAAACTCTGGGTTGGAAAAATGATTGTGGTTATTGTTCCTTTTAACATCCCTGTTTTCGTTTCAGGGGGATATATATTGTAAATATTGTACCAGGTATGTCGAACACTCCTCTTTGGACAGAAGGGATCTTCATTTACATAGAGATAATGTACTGGCTTAGTGATAGAGTGAACATGGGTAGAGTGAACATGGGTTAAAATGCAGCTTCATCTTCTCACATTGACCCAGTTGAAAAAAAAAATGGGTACATGGCTCATTGAATTGAGGAAAGTAACGACACCATTGAAAATTACTGGCCCTTCTCACCCCCTTTTTTTTCCAAGATTATGCGGCTTAATAAGCTGGAATCTTATATTTTATTCTCATATACATTATTTATATATATATATATATATATATAAAAGTAAAGAGCCCCCGTCACGCCAAGTGACGTATAGGGAATATGGTGTTAGTGACCATAAATTTTACAGACCTTCAGCACATGATTCTTGGGGCAGTGTGGTCGATATTATGCCCGTGCTGCCTTACTTTCCCAGAAAAAAAATCCGGTACCCATTTAAGGCTGGGTGAACCCAGAAGCCATCGGTTGGGATCGAACCCTACCTCTTGTTCTTTGCAGTCCAGTTCACTAACCACTGAGCTATCACGGCTCCCATATATATATATATATATATATATATATATATATATATATATACACAGTGATATTATGAGTCCAGAAATTAGTGGTGAACATGAATTGCACAATATCTTCTTCATTTTTTGAAAAGCTGCTTTTGTCTGAGCCATTCTGGATCTCACCCCTGTTGTACATCTACCATCTGAGGTTAACATTGTTCTCAGATATTTAAATTCAATTACTTCTTTTAATATTGTTCCACTTGTCTTTATTGTGCATTGCGGTGATGTCTTTTTCTTATATATTTATAGGCCTTTATAACAAAGAAGAGTTGAGGTCTTATCATTATTAATATCATCATGTGATAATCATCATGTAATCTTTAGACTATAAGACACAAAGATCTTAAAATTTATCTTTGTCAGATCACTATACATCAAGTCTGCTTCAACAAGTCTTTTTTGATGATGCAAGACCATCTTCTCCACTAGAGGGGGCAACAAGTCTTAGCCCAGTAAGGTAAGTATAAATGTGAGAATGTAGCCGAAGTAGCAGGTTCTTCTGTGAGATGGTTAGAGAGTTGATGATATCATTGTTGTTAATATAAATATGAGAATCTACAGAGAGTTTATGACATCATTGTTGCTAATATAAATATGAGAATCTACAGAGAGTTGATGACATCATTGTTGTTAATATAAATATGAGAATCTACAGAGAGTTGATGAAATCATTGTTACTAATATAAATATGAGAATCTACAGAGAGTTGATGACATCTTTGTTGCTAATATAAATATGAGAATCTACAGAGAGTTGATGACATCATTGTTGCTAATATAAATATAAGAATCTACAGAGAGTTGATGATATCATTGTTGCTAATATAAATATGAGAATCTACAGAGAGTTGATGACATCATTGTTGTTAATATAAATATAAGAATCTACAGAGAGTTGATGACATCATTGTTGCTAATATAAATGTGAGAATGTACAGAGAGTTGATGACATCATTGTTGTTAATATAAATATGAGAATCTACAGAGAGTTGATGATATCATTGTTGTTGATATAAATATGAGAATCTACAGAGAGTTGATGACATCATTGTTACCAATATAAATATGAGAATCTATAGAGAGTTGATGACATCATTGTTGCTAATATAAATATGAGAATCTACAGAGAGTTGATGATATCATTGTTGTTAATATAAATGTGAGAATCTACAGAGAGTTGATGACATCATTGTTGTTAATATAAATATGAGAATCTACAGAGAGTTGATGATATCATTGTTGCTAATATAAATGTGAGAATCTACAGAGAGTTGATGACATCATTGTTGTTAATATAAATATGAGAATCTACAGAGAGTTGATGACATCATTGTTGTTAATATAAATATGAGAATCTACAGAGAGTTGATGACATCATTGTTATTAATATAAATATAAGAATCTACAGAGAGTTGATGACATCATTGTTGTTAATATAAATGTGAGAATCTACAGAGAGTTGATGACATCATTGTTGCTAATATAAATATGAGAATCTACAGAGAGTTGATGACATCATTGTTGTTAATATAAATATGAGAATCTACAGAGAGTTGATGACATCATTGTTGTTAATATAAATGTGAGAATCTACAGAGAGTTGATGACATCATTGTTGCTAATATAAATATGAGAATCTACAGAGAGTTGATGACATCATTGTTGTTAATATAAATGTGAGAATGTACAGAGAGTTGATGACATCATTGTTGTTAATATAAATAGGAGAATCTACAGAGAGTTGATGACATCACTGTTGTTAATATAAATGTGAGAATCTACAGAGAGTTGATGATATCATTGTTGTTAATATAAATATGAGAATCTACAGAGAGTTGATGACATCATTGTTGTTAATATAAATATAAGAACATATTGAAAGTCACAGGCTTTACTCCCACAATGCTAAGGAGATGCATTTTTATCCTGAGACAAAAGAAAGCTTTGTTTTGTTAACTAAATATTTAAACTTCTAAGTGTCCAGATCATTAAGAAAGTAACAGGGTGGTCTATAATAGGTGCCATTGGGTGGGGGGGGGCTGGTTGTTCTTGAGGCAAGACACCAGCTTCAAGACAGAGACAGAAACAGAGAGGTTGTGGGTTCAAATCCCGGCTGCACCAGCTGGGACTTATATTTATGATTTCTTTCTGCGGCAACCACCCCTTGTCTCAGCAGTGAGGCCCGGCTTGAAACGTCAATTACTCATTGACGGAAAAAGACATGAGTACTTCCGAAGACGGAGTTATCTGTCTGTGCGGTGAGGGACCCCTGTACACACGGCTGCCTGGGAAAAACAGATTAAAATGCTAAATTCAGTTCCTAGTCTCTAGGGACTTCATCAGAGGTAAATCTGACGAATGCAAAAAAAAAAAAAAAAAAATAAAGGTGTCATTAGTTATGTGACGCAAGTGACAAGCAGGAGTTACGTGTCACTCTCTTTGGTACAGAGCCAGCAGGAATTACAATTAATGTTTGATATGACCTATTTGGAAAGATTAGAACATCACTCTTGACTAAAAAAAATAGGTTGCAGCATCCACGATATATCCGTTTTTCTGTACATTTGCAAAACATGAATCCTTACAACAGCAATACAGAAGAAAATACCAGCTTTGGAGATGAAATGTTTTTTGTAAGGTTTTGGGGATTTCTTACTTCGATCGTATCACAAATGGAAAAGTTCATAAAAGGATACAACAAGTAATCAAAGAACATGATGATCTTTTGACTATTGTGAAGAAATGCAAAATGAAATGGATTCGCTGTGTATCTCGATCGTCTGGCCTAGCAAAGACCATTCTACAAGGAATTGTGAAAGGAGTCATGAAGAAGAGACAGGTAGCGAACGAAATGAGAAGATAACATACAAAAATGGACAGGCTACTTTGCATTCTTTGAGAGAATGATTGAAGATGGAGAGAAACTGAGGCCATCAGAGACGCTGCAACACTGGCTACTCAACACAAAAATAACATGCACAATAAATTGGTGATTCTGACTGATGCACTGTCAGTATTATCAGCTCTAAAAAGCCCCAAGAACAATGAACTAGATGACTTGAGAACAACCCTGGACCAACTATGCAATAACTTCCAGAGAGTAGTCATTCAGTGGATACCATCACACTGTAATATACATGGGAACAAACGCGCAGACAAATTAGCTAAGGAGGGAGGGAGATTACCACAAGAGAACCATCAGCTCAGTTATGATGAAGCCAAATCCATCCTCAAGGGTCAGTTCCATGAAAAATGGAAACGATAACACCCAAAGTATAATGAGAGTGACGGATACCACCAACTATCAAGAAGGGATCAAGTCATCATACTTTGCCTACGCACTGGCCACAATAGAATGAGAAATCACATGTTCACCAAATTCAAAATAGGTACAACCAGCCTATGCCACTGTACACAGGACAATATGACTACATAACATGTTCTACAGGATTGCCCACAGTACACAGACCTGAGAAGAGCAATGTGGTCCACGCCCACCTCCCTGGAAGAAAAACTATATGGGGCAATCGATTCGCTTAAACAAACAGCTGACTTCATGAGAGAGTCTGGAATCCTACTCTGATTGAGTCTTGATCACAGAGAGAGAGAGAGAGAGAGGGAGAGGGAGATGGAGGGAGAGAGAGAGAGAGAGATGGAGAGAAATGGAGAACATTGATGGAGTCTGTCAGTTGTGCCCAAATGATCCACAGGGTCATGGGAAGAAGTTTGAGAGGGAAGTGGTCATTGAAGGGGAGATAACTGGTCTGCTTATCCTGTTAAATACTGAAACCATCTACACAGAGAATACATCAGTGTCTTCACCAGCTTGTGAGCACCATTGGGGCTGCCAGAGATGCAAACATGCCTGTCCTGTGAGCTGTTAACTAATTCTGTTATTCCTGTAATCATTAATAAAATACACCTTTGGCTACCAAGGACATCCTGTCAGAGGACAGTGGAGACAGATAGTATGGGCCAGATATAGGGCACACTGTGAAGGACATTCATGAAGTGGAGGGAATTGTGTTGTTGCTTTGCAGGATGTACCAGCCACTGATTGCTTTGTTGGTCTGTGGTCTACACAAATATGGACCACAGAAACAACCCTGCATGACAAACGATGGGGAACTGGTTAAGACCTCAAACATGCCATCTTGTTCATGACCCTCTCTGGTCTAAATATCTAAAAACATAGCAGTAGCTGGCCACAGAAGAAGGTCTGTGGTCACAGAAAAGTAGAAGAAATATATTCTTTTTCTTCTGCAATGATGACTCATTCAGACTAGGATTCCAAACTCTCTTATGAAGGCTGCTGTCTGTTTCAGTGATTTGGGTGCACTGTAGAGTTTCTCTTCCAGGGAGGTGGTGTAGGCCACATTGTGGGGATATCCTCAGGTCTGTGCACTGGGGACAATCCTGTAGAACATGTTTTGTTGTCATGCCATTCAGTGTACACTGGCATTGACTGGTAGTTCCTATTCTGAGTTTAGTGAACATGTGGTTTCTCATTCTATTGTGGCCAGTACATTGTTGAAGTATGATGACTTGATCTCTCCTTGATAGTTGGAGGTTTCCATCCCTCTTGTTATATTTTTGGAGAAATATATTCTAAATATTTTTCTTTTTTTTTTCTACAGAAAATCCTTCAGTTTGTCATTGGTAGATGCCCACATCTCAGCCTGTTTGAAGGAAGTGACGGAAAATGAGGTCAAGTCCAGCAAAAACAACCAAGGCTCGGAGAATGGTCGTCTAGGTCCCCCCGAGTGCGTTTTTGATGTTGTAACGAACGTGGGCACTCTAATTGTGGACACAGATAAGCTTGGGGTAATTGTTTACAACATATCATGTCTTTCATGTTTATATTTCTTAAGTAATTCTCTTCTCATTCGACAACAGAGCACAACAGCAGTGCATTTTTTAGTTTCAGAACTGGATTTCCTTCTTCTCTTCTTCTCTGCATTCACTGGTTCAATGGGTGTGGATGCATTGCATCGCTAATTTATGGTAATATCACAATTAGTATCTGCGCTATTCAGTCTATGGACATCCAACTATGGCTTGAATGAGTAGATTTGCTTAACAATTTGTGCCTGGACAGCGACCAATTTTCGGCACAACCTTTTCTATTTTCAACTACCTTTTTACTATCTTTAACGTGCGTGAGTGCACACAGGACCTCCTATTTTTCGCCATTTTCTGAGAGGGCTACACATTGGCTCTCACTACCCAAAGAGGGCTGGACATAGGATCTCACTACCCAGAGAGGGTTAGATATAAGACCTCATTACCCAGAGAGGGCTGGACATAGGATCTCACTACTCAGAGAGGGCTAGACATAGGATCTCACTACCCAGAGAGGGCTAGACATCGAATCTCACTACCCAGAGAGGGTTAGATATATGACCTCATTACCCAGAGAGGGCTGGACATAGGATCTCACTACCCAGAGAGGGCTAGACATAGGATCTCACTACCCAGAGAGGGCACACATCAGATCTCACTACCCAGAGAGGGCTACACATCGGATCTCACCACCCAGAAAGGGCTACACATCACATCTCACTACCCAGAGGGGGCTACACATCGCATCTCACTACCCAGAGAGGGCTACACATCGGATCTCACTACCCAGAGAGGGCTACACATCGGATCTCACTACCCAGAGAGTGCCACACATCGCATCTCACCACCCAGAGAGGGCTACACATTGGATCTCACTACCCAGTGAAGGCTACACATCAGATCTCACTACACAGTGAAGGCTAGACATCAGATCTCACTACCCAGAGAGGGCTACACATCAGAGATCTGACTACCAGAGAAAGCTACACATCAGATCTCACTACCCAGTGAGGGCTACACATCAGATCTCACTACCCAGAGAGGGCTACACATCAGATCTCACTACCCAGTGAGGGCTACACATTGGATCTCACTACCCAGAGAGGGCTACACATCAGATCTCACTACCCAGAGAGGGCTACACATCAGATCTCACTACCCAGAGAGGACTACACATCAGATCTCACTACCCAGTGAGGGCTACACATCAGATCTCACTACCCAGAGAGGGCTACACATCAGATCTCACTACCCAGAGAGGGCTACACATCGGATCTCACTAACCAGAGAGGGCTACACATCAGATCTCACTACCCAGTGAAGGCTACACATCAGATCTCACTACACAGTGAAGGCTAGACATCAGATCTCACTAAACAGAGAGGGCTACACATCAGATCTGACTACCCAGAGAGGGCTACACATCAGATCTCACTACCCAGTGAGGGCTACACATCAGATCTCACTACCCAGAGAGGGCTACACATCAGATCTCACTACCCAGTGAGGGCTACACATTGGATCTCACTACCCAGAGAGGGCTACACATCAGATCTGACTACCCAGAGAAAGCTACACATCAGATCTCACTACCCAGAGAGGGCTACACATCAGATCTCACTACCCAGAGAGGGCTACACATCAAATCTCACTACCCAGAGCCCAGGGGAGGTTAGAGCCACATGGATTCAATTAAAAAAAAAGGAAAAAAATTTCCACCACCTGTAGTGGGGATCGACGTCTTAAACATCCCAACATAGAAAATGTGATTACAACATTCAACATCATTGCGACTTTTGTTACATTTCTTGGGTCTGTTAGGAGGACAATAGGGCTGGAGGGTAAATACCACATTCTTGATCCTGTTGTAATTCAAACGCTTTCATCAACTTTGTCCCAATACATCATCAACTGTTCCTATCCATCATCCTCTGTCCCCATGCATCCTCTATCCCCATCCACCACCATCCGTCCTCATCCATCATCTTCTGTCCCATCCATCCTTTCTTCCCATCCATCCTCAGTCCCCATCCACAATCTTCTGTCCCCATTCATCTTCTGTTCCCATCCACCATCCTCTGTCCCCATTCTTCCTCTGTCTCCATTCTTCCTCTGTTCCCCATTCTTCCTCTGTTCCCCATCCATTCTTTGTCCCTATTCTTCCTCTGTGCCCATCCACCTTCCTCTGTCCCCATCCATCATCATCTGTCCCCATTCATCCTCTGTCCCTATTCTTCCTCTGTGCCCATCTACCTTCCTCTGTTCCCCATCCATCATCCTCTGTCCCTATCCATTCTTTGTCCCTATTCTTCCTCTATGCCCATCCACCTTCCTCTGTCCCCATCCATCATCTGTCCCCATCAATCATCCTCTGCCCCCATTCCTCCTCTGTCCCCATTCAAAATGCAGCAAAAACTATGGGATCATAATCTAAACAGAGAGGGCTACACAATTCTTTCTGATGACAAGGGAAAAACATTGGACGATCGAGAAAAGTAAGAAAAAAAATTGGGAGATGAATGAGAAAGAGACTGTACAACATTGAGTCAAAAGGCAGGAACTTGTAGCATCATCATCATCAAGTACCGGGCCTACTGGCGTAGGTGATCATGCCTCTCCACAACTTTCGATCTCGGCAGCTATTTATCATTTCTGTTGTTGACCTTCTGCCAAGCCATTCTCTTAAGCTGTCTGTTATTTTTTCTCTTTGCTTCCCTCTATCTCTTCGTCCCTCAGTTTTTCCAGTTGTTACAATACATTCCAGTTGTTCTCTTCTCATAACATGGCCAAAAAATGATGATTGTTTCTTCCTAATATTGGAAATTAGCTCTCTTTTTGCTTTATCCTCTCTCAGAACATCTTCATTACTCTTCTTAGCTGTCCATGGTACTCTCAACATTCTTTTGTAAAACCACATTTCTACAGACTCCAGTGATTTTCTTGTCTGTTGTCCTATCGTCCATGACTCGCATCCATATGTTAAGACTGGCTCTACATAACATTTAAAAACTCTTTTTCTTGTTTCTATTGTCAAAAATGGATTGCATAGTATCTTCCTCATTTTTTGGAAAGCTGCTTTTGCCTGAGCCATTCTGCATCTCACCTCTTTTGTACATCTTCCGTCTGAGGTTAACAAAGTTCCCAAATATTTAAATTCATATACTTGTAGCATACTGGATCAATTATAGAATGGTTGAGATGTGCAAAAGGCAAGCACATAGATAAACAGACTGACTGATTTATTCATTGTATGTGTTTTGTTTGTTTTGTTTCTTTTACTCTTTCAGGTTTTCTTGTAAGGTTTTGACTAAATTAAATGTTAGTTTAAAAGAAAGATTCATTGCATCTTTATTATTACTTGCTGCTTCACTCTTATAGTCATTAACAAAAATTTCTTTGCTTAATTCCTGTGGGTTCTATATCCAAATTTACATTAACAATTAATACTAAATTAATATTTTTAACAGCTGCATTCAATGCTCTATTCAGGGGGAAGGGCTTTTGAAGACAAACCACTGTTACCTAGCAGTCACCAACAAGTAAATTTAAGGTTATAGGAAATACCCAAACACTAAACCATGGGCAGGGTAGGCTTGGCAGACCATGTTAGCAATCACCCAACAAGAAGGAAAACTCCTATATCAATCCAAGATGCAGCCTGCTGAACGCAGAGTGTTTAAGACACAACACAGACTTAGGGGAAAAAATTAGGACACACAGGCACATGTATTGACCATGCGCCTAACTTTCCTTTCACCACCATGGCAACAAATCACCATGGCAACAACACGACAGCAGATCAAAATCTGTTTGTCTCGGAGGAAGACCATATATAGGTCAAAACATCATTTTTTGTGTTGTTTTCCTATGTCAAGCTGTGTTCTATTCATTGCCAGATCAAAACCACATGATCAAAAGACCTGAACAGGGGATTGGTTCATCTCGAGGCAAGACGCTGGTCTCGAGACAGAGAGGTTATGAGTTTAAATCCTGGCTGCACAAGATTGGATTTTTATTTACAATTTGTCTATGTGGCAACCACCTCTGATCTCAACAGCATTCAGGCCTGGCTTGAAACATCAATTAATTATTGATGGAAAAAATATGAGTACCTCAGAAGACGGAGTTATCTGCCTGTGTGGCGAGGAGCCCTAGTGCACACAACCGCCAAAGAAAAACAGATTAACAGGCAAAATTAAGCTCTTAGTCTCTAGGAACTTCACCTGAGGCGAAAACTGGCAAACACAGCAAAATTAAAAAAAAAAAAAAAAGCCTTATAGCAGAAGGAGAAGAAATTAAAAGGAAAAATGAATAAAAAATTCAATTATATTTAATTTTTCCCCATCTCCATTTTGACTTTCCCCAGATTACCAGTCACTCAAACTTTAGCAGCATCAAAGCAACATGTTGTGTTTATGAAGGTATGGCCTGTTACTGAACTAAAGTGTATCTGATCTAGTTTATAAATCCTTCATGTTAATACTTGTCCTGTTAGCTTAAATGAGTTACACACCAAGTACTTGTGTGTTGACATTGTCACTGTCTGTTGATTATTGTCTGTTGGTTATCTTAACCATAAGAAAAATGGTAGGAACAAAACCCTGCCAAGAATATATAGAACAACAACAACTTAAATGGTTTGGCCACCTGGTCAGAATGAATCCTTACCAATCACCATCCTCTCGAGAATGCAAGGAAAAAGACCAAGAGGAAGACCAAGAAGAAGATGGATAGATGCAGTGACAGAGACATGTAACAACAAAGGAAAATCACTAATTCAGACAGTTCGAGCAGCTCAAAAACGACAAATGATATAACCACGACACCTTGCCGGTACCAGTGCGAAAGAGAAAAGAAGATGTTCGGGGTTTGGTCTTCATCTACTAGTGTTCTGTATTCTAATCAGATTATCAGTTTGTGATTATGTTCTTATTCTTCGGCATTCAGTTCTTGTGATTGTATACACTTGACTCTTTGTCCTGTTTCACAATGGAGGCGTAATGACTTCATAATTACACACAATGAGCTGGTAACATGGTCAGTCCTCGTATATTCGTGTGTCCTGATTTTCCCCCTAAACCTATGCCATGGCTGACACAATCTGTCTTTGGCAGGCTGCATCTAAAGTGCTTGTGTTCAAGTCAGTAGGTGTGGCATAACTACCTATGTTCATAGTGAAAGGGGGCAGATGGTTGTTTATTGTTCAAACCTGCTTTGATATCATCTCAAGGTGACATTTTAGTTCTAATCTAGGAAATTTTACAACATTTATGAATGAAGTTGTACTGAAACTAGTACATTACAGAAACTAGTACATTTTACTGAAACTAGTACATTCTACTGAAACTAGTACATTCTACCAAAACAAGTACATTCTACAGAAATTAGTACATTCTACCGAAACTAGTACATTCTACTGAAACTAGTACATTATACCAAAACTAGTACATTCTACAGAAATTAGTACATTCTACCAAAACTAGTACATTCTACTGAAACTAGTACATTACTGAAGCTAGTACATTCTACTGAAACTAGTACTTACTGAAACTAGTACATTCTACTAAAACTAGTACATTCTACTGAAACTAGTACATTATACCGAAACTAGTACATTCTACCTAAACTAGTACATTCTACCGAAACTAGTACATTCTACTGAAACTAGTACATTCTACTGAAACTAGTACATTGTACCGAAACTAGTATATTCTACCAAAACTAGTATATTCTACCAAAACGAGTACATTCTACAGAAACTAGTACATTCTACTGAAACTAGTACATTCTGCCAAAACTAGTACATTCTGCCAAAACTAGTACATTCTACTGAAACTAGTACATTCTACTGAAACTAGTACATTCTACTGAAACTAGTACATTCTACTGAAACTAGTACATTCTACCGAAACTAGTACATACTACTGAAACTAGTACTTACTGAAACTAGTACATTCTATCTAAACTAGTACATTCTACCGAAACTAGTACATTCTACTGAAACTAGTATGTTCTACCAAAACTAGTACATTCTACAGAAACTAGTACATTCTACCGAAACTAGTACGTTCTACTGAAACTAGTACATTCTACTGAAACTAGTACATTCTACTGAAACTAGTACATTCTACAGAGACTAGTACATTCTACAGAGACTAGTACATTCTACCGAAACTAGTACATACTACTGAAACTAGTACATTCTACTGAAACTAGTACATTGTACCGTCATCCTCATGTGCCATACCGGTTAGCGTAATCCATCATGTCCTTCCAAAGTTTTATATCCACATTGTGGGCCTCGGTAGCCTAGTTGAGAAAACCACCAGACTGGGGCTACTGACGCTTGGACAACCTGTGTTAAATTTCCACTGGAAGCAGTGTGAGTTGTACTTGTGGTTGAAAAAAATAATATCCCCATGGTAGACCCAGCCGCTGGCAGAAATGGGCATAGGGTAAAACTCTGGGAAGTTGGAGAATGCCGCCTTGCATTGTGAGTTTCAATGCTTGAAGTGACACTGTCCAGAAGTTTTCGAACACTTCTGGGTAGGCGGCTGATTACATATGGGTGAAAACTTGCATGGTAAGATGCTGATTCAAGTCTCGTACTTTACCTTTACTTATCTATCTACAGTGCAGCGTATCAGTTCTGTTGTTGACTGTTTTCCATGCCATGACACCAAGCTATCTAGTGTCTTCTCTCTTTGTCGTCTGTGATCTCTCTTTCCCTGTATTTTGCCAGTTGTAACCAAGTATTCTAACTTTTCTCTTCTCCTGATGTGCCAGAAAATTGTTTGTTTCATTCTGATGTTTTTTAGGAGCTCCCTTTTTGTGTTTGTCTCTTTGAGAATGTCCTCATTGGTCTTTTTTAGCTGTCCAGGGAACTCTTAACATTCTTCTGAGATATCCATTCTCAGTGACTTCTAAATCGTCTTTTCATTTGTATGTCTACTGTCCATGATTCACTAGCATAGGTCAGATTTGTCTCTGTATAGCACTGATGAACTCTTTTCTTATATCTATTGACATAGACTTGTTGCACAAGAAATTTGTCATTTTTAAAATTTCTACTTTAACCTGAGTTATTCTGCTTTTTATTTCTGTGGTGTATCTTCCATCTGATGTTATTATTGTGACCAAGTATTTGGCTCTCTGCACTTGTTTCAGATTTGTTCAGTTTATTTTTATATTGTGTGGTGATGATTGTTTCTTCGATATGACCATTACTTCTGTTTTCTTACTATTCAGACTGAGACCAACAAAAGTGTCAATGATGAACAGCTGTGCCATGCCGAAGTCGGATGTGTTGGGCCAAAAGGCGCAAATATAACAGTTATACTGTAAACCACAACACAACGCAGACACGCCCACTTAACGTCCTTTTAAGGGCGGATGATAACGAGGTATACCCCCTAAGTCATCGGGCGAACGCAAGCAAGCAAGCAACAGCTGTGCAAGGAACACATACATCTTATATATATCTTATACCAACCTCCCCTTATTTTTGGAACCCTTACCATTTATTTCTCACCTGACTGCTTGGTCAGTGAGAAAAATAGGCTGTCATCCTGCCTACAAACTTTAGTTCAGTCTGTAGCTGACCAAGCTTCTGGACCACAGGGAAGTGACTTTTTAAAAATAATTTTTTGAGTATCTAGCAGATTAAGGCCATGTAGTTAGATTTCTGTGTACATTCTTATATATATTTTTGTGTTGTTGTTTATTGTTCCAGCTGAAGACCAACTTGGCCGAAACATTGTCAGACTTTCGTTTTGTTTCTCACCTACGTAAAGCTGTTACCATACCACTTAAAAAAAAAAAATTAAAGAAAAATTATCATTATTATCATCAGCTTTACAGCAGCTTCACATCTCTGTGCATCTTGGTGCCTTTACTCCTGTGCAAGGAGTACTCTGAAGTCCCAGCGCACTCAGTTTGCCAGTTGGCATGATGTTGAAAAAGTTTGGTCTTGTTTTTTGAACAGTCCTCATATTAACCAAATGTCTGTCAGTTTTGTCATGTGTGTTTTCATGTCTTCCATTGGTAATATTATTTTTGTCACAACAGGCAAGTGGGTGTACGAACTAATGCTGGCCTCCAAAGGTGTCATGCAATTAGGATGGTGTACTGCCAACTGCAAGTTCTCTCAAGAAGTGAGTGTGTGTGATTAATTTACTTCTTCTTTCTTCACTTCCTCCTGTAACCTCCCATTTGGGTTTAGAATGAGATAGAAAGATCTAGTTTCCAGCCTTCTATAGTTCGTTCACAAATTCGTGCCCACAGGGTTGATCATTTATCTCGGAAACTGTTTTGATGAATTTCTGTATTTCTTTTTCATAAAATCTTATTTCATATAAAAACATTTAGCTTCCAATACAGTTAGCTTCCAAAACATTTAGCTTCCAATACAGTTAGCTTCCAATACAGTTAGCTTCCAAAACATTTAGCTTCCAATACAGTTAGCTTCCAATACAGTTAGCTTCCAAAACAGTTAGCTTCCAATAAAGTTAGCTTCCAATACAGTTAGCTTCCAAAACAGTTAGCTTCCAATAAAGTTAGCTTCCAATACAGTTAGCTTCCAATACATTTAGCTACCAATACAGTTAGCTTGCAAAATGACGTCTGTGGGTGATGTGTTACAAACAAAGAGCAATAACTGAATTTCTTTTGACGGAAAATGAGAACATCACTAGTATTCTTAGGCACTTCAGAAATGTGTTTTCTTATTGTGAGTTTTCACTTGTTAAGTGAGTGTTGTATTGTATTGCTAGATCAAGTGAGTGTTGTTGTGTTGTGTTGCTAGTTCAAGTGAGTGTTGTTGTCTTGTGTTGCTAGTTCAAGTGAGTGTTGTTGTGTTGTGTTGCTAGTTCAAGTGAGTGTTGTTGTGTTGCTAGTTCAAGTGAATGTATTGTGTTGTGTTGCTAGTTCAAGTGTGTTGTTGTGTTGCTAGTTCAAGTGAGTGTTGTTGTGTTCTAGTTCAAGTGGATGTTGTTGTGTTGTGTTGCTAGTTCAAGTGAGTGTTGTTGTGTTGCTAGTTCAAGTGAGTGCTGTTGTGTTGCTTATTCAAGTGAATGTTGTTGTGTTGTGTTGCTAGTTCAAGTGAGTGTTTCTTAGTCATCAGATCTTACTGCCCAGCAATCAGTTGAGGGTAAAGCCATGAAAAAACCATGAATTCGAAATGAAAAAGTCTCACCTCCTTTGGCAGGATTCAAACTCAGGTTTCCTGTCCCAAGGCTAACATCTTATCTCTAGACCACCCTTCAACAAACACTTTCCAAGCTGTTCTGTTTCTTGCCATTCTTTTAATTTCATTCCATGTCTTTCCCATCATATTCATGACTGCTTCCACCTGTTTTCTCCTAGAATATTTTGGTCTTCCTCTTTATCTCTTCCCCTGGGGATTCCAAAAAAGGGCCTGTCTTGCAATACTCTCAATTTGGCTTCTGTAGTGTGTGTTCTATCAAGTGCCATCGTCTTCGTTGTACCTCTTTGTCCACTGGTACTTGACTGGTCCTTTTCCATAATTCTATGTTAGTGATTTTGTCCTGCCATTTCCATCCTTTTATTCTGTGTAAGCATCCATTGAAAAGATCATGTATCTCCGTGGTTGTCACTTTGATATAGAGAATTGGCAGTGGATAAAAGCACTGTCAGTCATTGGGTATATAAATTCTTCATCCATGGATATCAAAGCAGTCTGCTGTACCAATCATGCTCACAGTGATACCTGCAAACCTCTGTTCAGATAGCCTAAATTGGGACAGTTGGAGAATCACAACACAACAGCTTGCTGCTTGACTTGACATATCCATAGGTGGTATATTCCAACTTTATATTAAACATCATCAAGTACTGGGCCAACTGGCGTAGGTGATCATGTCTCTCCACAACTTTTGATCTCGACAGTTCTTTATCATTTCTGTTTTTGACTTTGTGCCAAGCCATTCTCTTAAGCTGTCTGGTATTTTCTCTCTTTGCTTCCCTCTATCTCTTCGTCCCTCAATTTTTCCCAGTTGTTACAATATATTCCAGTTGTTCTCTTCTCATTACATGGCCAAAAAATGATGATTGTTTCTTCCTAATATTGGAAATTAGCTCTCTTTTTGCTTTGACCTCTTTCAGAACATTTTCATTACTCTTCTTAGCTGTCCATGGTATTCTCAACATTCTTCTGTAAAACCATATTTCTTCAGCATCCTGTGATTTTATTTGTCTGTTGTCCTATTGTCCATGATTCACATCCAAATGTTAAGACTGCCTCTACATAACATTTAAGAACTCTTTTTCTTGTTTCTATTGTCAAAAATGGATTGCATAGTATCTTCCTCATTTTCTGGAAAGCTGCTTTTGCCTGAGCCATTCTGCATCTCACCTCTTTTGTACATATTCCATCTGATTTCTATTGTTGTTGTGGCGATTTATGATTGTACAAAGAAGTTACAACGGTGGTTTTCTGTTGCCTTCCGTCGTTTTGTTTACGGTTGACTCAGCTAGCCTTTGACTAAAAAGTTTCACCCACAAGGCAGTGGGGTTGTTTTACTTCGGGGTACCCTCCCTTAGCCTTTTACTCTCCCAAGATTACCTGCAAGGCAGCAGGGCAACTACAGGTTGTACTTGTTTACTGCATACAGTAGCAGGTAAAATGACCTGACCATAATTTATATTAAACACTGAACTAAAAAAATGTGTTGCATCACTTATTGAAAACCCTTCCTATATTTTTATAATATCAGTTTTAGAACACATATAAGGTTACGTAATTTTGGTATTTCATTTGCTTCAGGAGGGTGTTGGTGACACCAGGGATTCATATGCATATGATGGTAGTCGACTCAGGAAATGGAATGTAACAACAAAAAAATATGGCGAGGTAAATACACCTTATATGTAATGTAACTGTCACATAATCGGCCATATGGAGTGTCTGTGTCTAATGTGTTAATTGTAACTTGTCATTATTAACTGTGTGAAGTTTAAGTAGTTTTCTGTGCTCAGGAATAATTACTATTCTTTACTATCTGCCACTAAAAAGGCTCAAAATTGGTATACGTTGTGTTGTGTCTTACAGCAAACTGAGATATTAGCACCTTTTGGTCTAAAGGTTTATATCAAGCTGTGATATTAGCACCTTTTGGTCTAAAGGTTGATAGCAAAATGAGATATTAATACCTTTTGATATAAAGGTTTACAGCAAACTGAGATATTAGCACCCTTTGATCTAAAGGTTTACAGCAAACTGAGATATTAGCACCTTTTGATCTAAAGGTTTACAGTAAACTGAGATATTAGCACCTTTTGGTCTAAAGGTTTACAGCAAACTGAGATATTAGCACCTTTTGGTCTAAAGATTTATACCAAGCTGTGATATTAGCACCTTTTGGTCTAAAGATTTATATCAAGCTGTGATATTAGCACCTTTTGGTCTAAAGATTTACAGCAAGCTGTGATATTAGCACCTTTTGGTCTAAAGATTTATATCAAGCTGTGATATTAGCACCTTTTGGTCTAAAGATTTATATCAAGCTGTGATATTAGCACTTTTTGGTCTAAAGATTTATATCAAGCTGTGATATTAGCACCTTTTGGTCTAAAGATTTACAGCAAGCTGTGATATTAGCACCTTTTGGTCTAAAGATTTACATCAAGCTGTGATATTAGCACCTTTTGGTCTAAAGATTTATATCAAGCTGTGATATTAGCACCTTTTGGGCTAAAGATTTATATCAAGCTGTGATATTAGCACTTTTTGGTCTAAAGGTTTACAGTAAGCTGTGGTATTAGCACCTTTTGGTCTAAAGGTTTACAGTAAGCTGTGGTATTAGCACCTTTTGGTCTAAAGGGTTACAGTAAGCTGTGGTATTAGCACCTTTTGGTTTAAAGATTTATATCAAGCTGTGATATTAGCACCTTTTGGGCTAAAGATTTACAGCAAGCTGTGATATTAGCACCTTTTGGTCTAAAGATTTATATCAAGCTGTGATATTAGCACCTTTTGATCTAAAGGTTAAAACCTATAAATAACCATGTGTTGGGAAATACCCAGATTTTGAAATTTTGCCTCAGTTTGTGTATGTTTTTGTGTGTTTATGTCCTGTAATCATGACATCCAATGGAAAACTGGTGATCTCCCTACTTCACCTTGGATTATTTCAAAGATTGCAACAGCTGAGGATTGTAAGTGAACTTAATTTCCATAAGAAATAGTATGTTTACATTAATGTTTCATTGTTTTGGGATCGACTTGTCTGTTAATTTTTCAATCTTCATTTTCCTCTTTCTTCAAATTATAAATATTTACCAAAATGATTTTATGTCAAACAAATATTATTTCCATTTTTTGCAATATTCCAACTTCAATTTGGCATATCTCTCTCTCTCTGCGATCAAGACTCAATCAGAGTAGGATTCCAGACTCTCTCTTGAAGTCAGCTGTCTGTTTAAGCGAATCGATTGCCCCATATAGTTTTTCTTCCAGGGAGGTGGGCGTGTATTCTTTACATAGGCGAATCAGGATGCCGTCATGGTGAAAGATGCCGAGAATATCTGTATGACATCACTCAAGCTGCAGGCACCCCAATAGCATCCAAGTTACTGGCCTGATGTCATATTCTTCTGACAGCCACAGCTGATTCACTTTAGAGAATATTCTGATTGCCCGTATGGATTGCCTCACCCCATGGGGCCTCAATGTATCACTTTCTCATGGGTAATCTAGTACCCACCTCCCGTTCATTTATCTCCCCCCCCCCCCCCCACTATCTCTTCTCCTTTTCTCCCTCCCTTGCTCCTGTTTTGGCCCCCTACACCCTGACGTAATCTTCTTGGCTGATATTCGATAATCCACATATTACGCCTTATTTATTGCCATGTCATCTGAATAACACTCTTTTTCACTCCATATCTACATTACCCTCTCTCTAGTGATTACCTGTGTACGCTCTACTACCTCTCACACCAATTCTACATTTTATTTATCTTGTCCGACTTCTCGTCTAATCAGTGACTGATTTCCTACCCCCCTCCCCACTCCCACTTCCTCGCCCCATTGGACTCTCAGGCATCTATCCACTCGCTCGGAGCTTTTTGGATCAGCATGAGTTAAGTCTCGCTTTAATTTTATGTCTGTTTTAACTCACCAATTTTCACATATTATCAATTTTTATCCTCCAATATGTAGCACAACTTTCTTTTGTTTCACCGTTTCATCTCTTATCCCTCTGTTTATTTCTCCTTGAATTACCTGTTCCGATCATCCTAGATGTAGTCATCTTTATTTTGTTGTTTATTTGTGCTGTTCTTATTTTCGGAGGCAGGCCGCATGTAGGCCGAAACATCAGTATTTTGTTTTGTTTCTTTTTTTTTATAAAGCTGTCACCTTACCGTATAGGAGTATACGTTACACCCCACTACCTGCTGCTGATGACCTCTCTTTCTTTCTTCTATTGACATAGACTTATTGCATATTCTTTTTTCATTTTCTGAAATGCTATTTTGGCCTGAGATGTTCTGCTTTTTATTTCTGTGGTGCATCTTCCATCTGATGTTATTATTGTGCCCAAGTATTTGATGCGTTGCACTTGTTTAAGATTTATCCTTTTTATATTTAAGCTCCTTAATGGTGATGATTGTTACTTTGATATGGCCATATTTCTGTTTTATTACTATTCAGACTGAGGCCTTTCTTATTGCTTTCTTTTACTATTAAGTCTTTCATTTCTTGTAGTTCATTCTCTGTCTCTGCTATTAAGACTGTGTCATCTGCATATTGCAAATTGTTTATGATGTGACCATTGACTTTAATTCCTTTTTTGTCTACCATTGATCTCATAACTTTTTTGCTGTAAAGTGAAAACAAATCTGGCAACAGAACACAGCCTTGTCTGACTCCTTGTTTTATAAATTGAAATTGTCCTGTTTGGTTGTTATTTCGTATAGCTGCTGTTTATTGCCAGTACATGTTTTTTATGATTCACAGATCTTTGCCATCAATGTTTAATTTCTCCAGCATATTGATTATTTCCACATTCTTTACTTTGTCAAATGCTTTTGTGTAGTCTATAAAGCACATATATAGATCTTTCTTTACCTCTATAGATCTTTCTATCAATGTTCTTAAGATGTATATTGCATTATTGGTGCCCTTTCCTTCCACAAATCCACATTGTTCCTCACTTATTTCTGGTTTTATTTTGTTCCTTACACGTCTCATGATGATTCTTAGTAATATTTTGGTCATATGGCTCATGAGACTAATAGTGCGACGGTCTTCACAATCAGTGGCACCTGACTTCTTCGGTATGGCTACAAAGATAAATTTTAGTAGATCTTCGGGTATGTGTCCAGTGTTATATATGTCATTGTGTAGTTTTGTTATGACTTGTACTTCCAGCTCTCCTACTGCATTTATCTCTTCGACTGTTATATTGTCGGGACCTGGAGCTTTGCCTCTTTTCATGTGTTGAATTGCATCCTCCACTTCACTCTGCATTATTGATAGTCCTGTGTCTTTGTTTGAATTGTTTAGCTCTGGTCTTTCATCATCATAGGGTTGACTGATATATTCTGTTCATCTTTCCATTGTCTTCTCCTGTCCCATTATTATATTTCCTTCCTTTGATTTCACACATCCTGAAACTTTGACTTCTTTTCTTGCTGATATATCAACCAGTATTTTGTCTTTGATGTTTCTCTTTCAGCCCTGGATGTCAGGAGATGTGATTTCATGTGCTATAGACTGTGATGATGGCATCATTTCATTCTACAGGTATGCCTGTTCTTGCCTTGACAAGTTCTCATGACTTTACCTCACATTCATATTTAATTTGCTATTTGTATTTTAAAATTGCAATAAAGTCAAGTGGAACAATATTAAAACAGGTAAATGAATTTAAATATCTGGCAACAATGTTAACTTCAGATGGTTGGCGTACAACTGAGGTGAGATGTAGAATAACTTAGGCAAAAGCAGCTTTCCAAAAAATGAGGAAGATACAATGCAATCCATTTTTGACAATATCTATCTATCTATTGACCTTTCGAGCCGTAACCGGCCCATAGGGCGTAGACCAAGATACACCTTCTCCTATATGAATTTTTGTTCTAGCAGTTTTCTTTTAAAGATATTTTATTAAATCTCGCCATCTGTCTCTGTTCTGTGCAAGCAGTTCTATCTCATTGAGGGAGCCGATTCCTGCTGCTCTTGCCTCTCTCATCAATGTTCTTCTCAGTGTCTCCCTGGGTCTTCCTCTTTTTCTTTTACCTGTTGTTTCCCATATGAGGGCTTGCTTTGCTATTCGATTATTATCTCTTCTCATCACATGTCCAACGTATGACCATCGTCTTTTCTTTATTACTGAAGATATTAGTGGTTGATTGGCGATTTCTCTAATTTCCTCGTTTGTTTTGAATTCGTTTTTGACAATAGAAACAAGAAAAATAGTTCTTAAATGTTATGCAGAGGCAGTCTTAACATTTGGATGTGAATCATGGACAATAGGACAACAGACAAATAAAATCACTGGATGCTTAAGAAATATGGTTTTACAGAAGAATGTTGAGACATAGCATGGAACAGCTAAGAAAAGTAATGAAAATGTTCTGAGAGAGGCCAAAGCAAAAAGAGATCTAATTTCCAATATTAGGAAGAAACAATCATAATTTTTTGGCCATGTAATGAGACGGAGGGAACAGCTGGAATATAATGTGAAAACTGGGAAAGTTGAGGGACGAAGAGATAGAGGGAAGCAAAGAGTTAAGATAGCAGACAGGTCAAGAGAATGGCTTGGTAGAAGATGAACAACCAAAATGATAAATAACTGTCAAGATCAAGAGTTGTGGAGAGCCATATTCACTTACGCCTGTAGGCATGGTACTTGATGATGATTTTTGTATTTTCTTTGAGAATTTCCTTGTTTTTTTTTTTTAGCTGTCCAGGGAACTCTGAACTTTTTCTTTTGAGAAATCTCATCTTTGTGCCCTTTAATAGTCTTTTCACTTGTTCTACTGTCCATGATTTGCTTCCATAGGTCAGAATTGGCTCTACTAAGCATCAATAAACTATCTTTCTCGCTTCTATTTGACATAGACTTGTTGTAGAAGACATTAACATTTTTTTTACCCACAATGCATTCTGTTTATCATAAATATTGTAACTTATTTGTATAGAAAGTTGTAAGTACCTTTGTTATCTTAACAGAATATCACTGTTGTAGGAAGGTTAAAGGTCAATGCCACATCCTAGTTTAGCTACAGCTATTCATGTTTGTGACCAGATTTTAAAAACAAGTTTGACAAAGAAGTTATTCATTTTCTGTTTTTGATCTGTTAGATTACAATACCTCTCTTTGATTCACGTTCTTACTGGAACCTGGTAGAAATTAACTACTGCTAAAGTGTTACATTTTGAGGTCGGAAATTAAGATTTTCCTAGAACTTTTGCCGCACAGCTTTGTGTTTAGCCAAGCAGAGTAACAGGAATCAGAATCTGTAATCATTTCCTGGGTTAGGTTAGATTTATGGCCTCAAATTCAGCCCAGTCATGCCATGGCTACTAGAAGTATTACGCTGTCTATTGACACTGTGGCGTAAGTCTGTCAATCCAGCTATATGTTTGGCTTCCTCTTAACGTCATTCGCTGGCTATTCCATGTTACAAAGATTTATTTAATGTCTGCACTGACAGCTCTGGAGATTCCCCCCATCATAAGGAAAAAAAAGAATTTCATGAAAATTAGCAAAATTAGATAAAAAAAAAAGCTCCTTTTGTACGATGGAGTAGTACTTTTTATGGTGTGCACGTTTTTGTCTGATCGAACATCAAAGGAAACAAATCCAATGCTCAAGGGTCACCAGGAGTTGTAGTTAGGAGGGTATAGGGAGGGGGGGGGCAGGGATGTTTGCCTGCAGCAAACTAAAATTTCAGCAATTTGTTTTTTGATGTAGTAATTTTGACAATGGTGTCATAATGTAGGGTTAATTTTTTTGTCTTGTGTTTCGTGTTGTCCACAGAAATGGTGTGTCTATGGGGGAGGCTTTCACAAAAGTTCGAGTTGGCCCAGGTTATGGCTATTTCCCAGCAGTCAGCCTGTCATTTGCAGAGAGCGTTCAGGCTAATTTTGGTGCCTTGCCTCTCAGATATCCTTTGAGATGTTGTCGCTAGCTATTTTATTTTGAAATGCATGCCTTTCTTGTTCTTTTTTGGTTCTACCTCTTTCATTGCTGTTCTTTTACTGTTGTACCTCTTTCATTGCTGTTCTTTTACTATTCTACTTCTTTCATTTCTGTTAGTTTTACTATTCTACTTCTTTCATTACTGTTCTTTTACTATTCTACTTCTTTCATCACAGTCCTGTTCTTCATTTCCTCTTGTTTTTACTACAAGTAATGCTAAACCATGACACAAAGAACTTGAAATTGTAACAAACTTTGAATATCTGAGATCTGTAACTAACAATGGAGACTGTCAGAAGGAGATCAAAAGAAAATTAGCAATAGCAACACAAACATTAAATACCATGAAGAATATGTGGCACAATATCAAGGCAGTAAAATTTAAACTAAATGGGGCAACATATTGTTGTGAATCATGGACAATCTCACAAACAGCAGAGAAGAAAACTGTTTATTTTGAAACAAAATGTTACATACAGAAATATACTTTGGATAATGAAAAAAAGCAATGAAGACATAATACAAGACCTAAACATTGAAAAGAACTGACTCATAAATAGTATCTTAAAAAGGAAATTAGTATACTATGGCCACGTTAAAAGATAACCGTCCGGTAAGAACAATAATGGAAGGCATGGTTCCTTGGCGACGAGGCAGACAGACCAAGAGGAAGGTAGTTTCAAGACATCAAGAAGACCTTGAACATGACAACAGAAGTGGGAGATCTGGGTGGAGACAGAGATTCTTTCAGATGGGCTGGGATAAATGTAACATTCTGTGGGAGATCTGGCTAGAGACAGAGATTCTTTCAGATGGGCTGTGATAAATGTAACATTCTGTGGAAGATCTGGCTAGAGACAGAGATTCTTTCAGATGGGCTGGGATAAATGTAACATTCTGTGGGAGATCTGGCTAGAGACAGAGATTCTTTCAGATGGGCTGTGATAAATGTAACATTCTGTGGAAGATCTGGCTAGAGACAGAGATTCTTTCAGATGGGCTTGATAAATGTAACATTCTGTGGAAGATCTGGCTAGAGACAGAGATTCTTTCAGATGGGCTGTGATAAATGTAACATTCTGTGGAAGATCTGGCTAGAGATAGAGATTCTTTCAGATGGGCTGTGATAAATGTAACATTCTGTGGGAGATCTGGCTAGAGACAGAGATTCTTTCAGATGGGCTGGGATAAATGTAACATTCTGTGGAAGATCTGGCTAGAGACAGAGATTCTTTCAGATGGGCTGTGATAAATGTAACATTCTGTGGGAGATCTGGCTAGAGACAGAGATTCTTTCAGATGGGCTGGGATAAATGTAACATTCTGTGGGAGATCTGGCTAGAGACAGAGATTCTTTCAGATGGGCTGTGATAAATGTAACATTCTGTGGAAGATCTGGCTAGAGACAGAGATTCTTTCAGATGGGCTGTGATAAATGTAACATTCTGTGGAAGATCTGGCTAGAGACAGAGATTCTTTCAGATGGGCTGTGATAAATGTAACATTCTGTGGAAGATCTGGCTAGAGATAGAGATTCTTTCAGATGGGCTGTGATAAATGTAACATTCTGTGGGAGATCTGGCTAGAGACAGAGATTCTTTCAGATGGGCTGGGATAAATGTAACATTCTGTGGGAGATCTGGCTAGAGACAGAGATTCTTTCAGATGGGCTGTGATAAATGTAACATTCTGTGGGAGATCTGGCTAGAGACAGAGATTCTTTCAGATGGGCTGTGATAAATGTAACATTCTGTGGAAGATCTGGCTAGAGACAGAGATTCTTTCAGATGGGCTGTGATAAATGTAACATTCTGTGGAAGATCTGGCTAGAGACAGAGATTCTTTCAGATGGGCTGTGATAAATGTAACATTCTGTGGAAGATCTGGCTAGAGACAGAGATTCTTTCAGATGGGCTGTGATAAATGTAACATTCTGTGGAAGATCTGGCTAGAGACAGAGATTCTTTCAGATGGGCTGTGATAAATGTAACATTCTGTGGGAGATCTGGCTAGAGACAGAGATTCTTTCAGATGGGCTGTGATAAATGTAACATTCTGTGGGAGATCTGGCTAGAGACAGAGATTCTTTCAGATGGGCTGTGATAAATGTAACATTCTGTGGAAGATCTGGCTAGAGACAGAGATTCTTTCAGATGGGCTGTGATAAATGTAACATTCTGTGGGATATCTGGCTAGAGACAGAGATTCTTTCAGATGGGCTGTGATAAATGTAACATTCTGTGGGATATCTGGCTAGAGACAGAGATTCTTTCAGATGGGCTGTGATAAATGTAACATTCTGTGGAAGATCTGGCTAGAGACAGAGATTCTTTCAGATGGGCTGTGATAAATGTAACATTCTGTGGAAGATCTGGCTAGAGACAGAGATTCTTTCAGATGGGCTGTGATTAATGTAACATTCTGTGGAAGATCTGGCTAGAGACAGAGATTCTTTCAGATGGGCTGTGATAAATGTAACATTCTGTGAAAGATCTGGCTAGAGACAGAGATTCTTTCAGATGGGCTGTGATAAATGTAACATTCTGTGGAAGATCTGGCTAGAGACAGAGATTCTTTCAGATGGGCTGTGATAAATGTAACATTCTGTGGAAGATCTGGCTAGAGACAGAGATTCTTTCAGACGGGCTGTGTTGAATGCTACATTCTGTGGAAGATCTGGCTAGAGACAGCGATTCTTTCAGACAGGCTGTGAAAGGATGACATTCTGCAAAGGATACGCAACCTGATAAATCTGCAAGGCTCTCATTTATAATTAAGATAATCTTCATTCTAATCTGTTGATGATTGTTTCTGTCTAAAATTTCATCATTTGCTTTAATCTCTACTCATTGTATACTAACTCTCCTCTTTGTTTTCTACATTACTTTTTCAGCAGTAAATTTTGTTTCTATAATTCTTTAAAGCTTGTTCATATTTTACTTCTGTGTCCCTGATAGTTCCTTACCATAACATTTTCAGTCTATGACATCTGCTGCTCGTGACATCTGTCCATGGTATCATCTGTCCATTAACATCGTCTGTCTATAACATCTTGTTTTCATGACATTCTTTATTTGTGACCTTGACTCCTTACACCTTTGATCAGTGATATCATCTGTTCGTTAACTTATGTCCATGATTTACATCAATGTAGAATGTAGGATACGAATACTCTATGTACACATGGACTGAATTCAGACTAATGTAGAGATAAGAGAAATGGACATGCAACCAAAGATCTCATCTACAATTAGGAAGAGAAGATGGACATATGTTGGACATGTGTTGAGAAGTGACAATAAAAGAATTTCAAAATGGGCTCTTATATACGAAACATCAGGATACACTAAAGGAGGAAGACCTAGTGACACACTGAAAATAACACTTATAAGAGAAGCAGATTTGGCAGGCACAAACTCATTTGATAAGATCGAACACCTCGCCCAGAATAGAGATGGATGGTGCAGAATCTACTTGATATAAGTGATGACTAGCGGTTCTGGAAGAATTTAGATCATGAATAATATAGGACTCTTTTTACCACGCTTATTTTTTTTTTCAAGGATTGTATTGTATTGTATTGTTTTATATTGTATTGTATTGTTTTATATTGTATTGTATAGTATTGTATTGTATTGTATTGTATTGTATTGTATTGTATTGTATTAGGGGGACTGGGTGGTCTAGAGGTAAGATGTTGGCCTCTGGAAAGGGAAGGTCCTAGTTTCGATCCCTACTGCAGGCGGTGTGAAACTGTCAGTATTATAATCTGTGATTTCTTCGTGGCTTTACCCTCCCCTAGTCTCTGGGTAGTGAAATCCAGTGTCTCACCCTCTCAGAAGACAGAGAAAAACAGGATGTTCTGTGTAATTTAAAGAACAACTTGATAGTTTAAAGTTGAAAAGAGTAGGCCAAAATGGTCACAGCCCAGGCAAAAATTAAAGAAAATCTATCCGTGTCGAAGACGTATGTGTCAGGCTGAAAAGCACAGACACAACGCATCCACGCCTGCTTAATGAAGGAACGCTAAGAAGAGATATTATAATATATATATGGATATTAAAACATCTTTATATATATATTTTTTTTTCAAATATTCTATCTATTGACCTTTTGAGTCATAGCCGACCCATAGGGCATAGACCCAGATATCTTTCTCTTATCTAAATTTTTGTTCTAGCAGTTTTCAATTCTTCTATAGATATTTTATCAAATCTGGCCATTTGTCTCTGTTCTGTGCAAGTAACTATCTGATTGAGGGAGCCGATTCCTGCTGCTCTTGCCTCTCTGATCAATGTTCTTCTCAGTGTCTCTCTGGGTCATCCTCTTCTCCTCTTACCTGTTGTTTCCCACATGAGGGCTTGCTTTGTTATTCAGTTATTATCTCTCCTCATCACATGTCCAACATGATATTATATTGCCAAACAACAATTAAATTCTCCTCACATTCTGTGCAAGCAACATTTTGTCAATAATTTTGGCTACTGTTCGTTATATATTAATTGTTGGCCCCAAAAAAAAAGTGTTTTCTTTGACGGAGCCTCCACATATCCAATTGATGATTATAAACCTTTACAGAGCCCAAGAGGGATAGAAGTAGCCCAGGGTGAACTTTTGTTTACTTATCTTCACAACTTGTTGCCAAAATTGATTGAGAATGACCAGGTCTGTAACATTAACATCTATCATTATATCTTATACAGTAATAAGCATTTTCAACTCCAATGTTAAATCAGTCCTATTATATGGCTGTGAAACATGGAGAACAACAAGAATGATAATCACGAAGATATAGACCTTCTGTTAGTACCAGTCAAATACCAGTGGACAAAATGAAGACGATGTCGCTGAATAGGTCACACACTGCAGAAGCCAACAGAGAGTATTACAAAACAGGCCCTTTTTTGGAATCCCCAAGGAAAAAGACAAAGAGGAAGAGGAAGACCAAAATATTCTTGGAGAAGACATGTGGATGTAGAGATGAAGATGATGCGGAAGACATGCAAGGTTCTTAAAAGAATGACAAGAAACAGAATGGCTTGGAGGGTGTTTGTTGAAGACCTATACTCCACAGGGAGTTGATTGGTAGAAGAAGAAGAAGAAGATAACATCTTATGCCAATGATAGTTTCTTACCAAAAGGTTTTCTGTCTATGATGACATCTTCAGCTCATGACATCAATCCATGATGTCATTTATCCATTAACATCTTTCCATGGCCTCATCTATCTATTAACACATTTTCTACAATGGGATCTGTCGCCATGCCTGTTTTTCTTAATTTTTAAAAACTTTGAAATAATCTATTTATTGTCCTTTCGAACCATAGCCGGCCTATAGGGCGTAGACCAAGATACTCCTTCTCTTATCTGAATTTTATGTTCCAGCAGTTTTCAATTCTTTTAAAGATATTTGATCAAATCTTGCCGTTTGTCTCTGTTCTGTGCAAGCAGCTCTATCTCATTGAGGGAGCCAAATATTGCTGCTCTTGCCTCTCTCATCAATGTTCTTCTCAGTGTCTCTCTGGGTCTTCCTCTTTTCCTCTTACCTGTTGTTTCCCATATGAGGGCTTGCTTTGCTATTCGGTTATTATCTCTTCTCATCACATGTCCAACATATGACCATCGTCTTTTCTTTATTACTGAAGATATTAGTGGTTGATTGGCGATTTCTCTAATTTCCTCATTTGTTTTTGAAATAATAGCGAGAAAATAAATAAAAATTGATCTAAAAGAAACTGTTTGTGCAGACAATTTGCTTAGGAAGTAGAAAAAGAGGTTAATTTTCTCTTTCAATGCTGAAGGTCTTTATCAACGAAATTGTTCATGGTTTTAAATATCAATCTACATGTTTTACATTTATCTATCACATAACATATTATATACAAATTTTTAGATAATTAAACAAGGCAATAGATTTCACCAATACTAAAAAGATACAAGACATATAAAAAAGAATACAGTATGATGACGGTTTACTCAAATCAAATTGACAGACTCACTATGTGGCTAAATATACGTGAACAAAATTGGCATAACATACAGTGCGTCAAAACGTATGGAAAGAGTCAAGATAATTATGAGATTTTAGTGGAAATAATTGTGAAAAATGTCAATAAATTAAAAGCCACAAAACGTGGTTCCTGGATTTCTTGTGTCAGCTACTAGAGCAGCATTTTATGGCTTTTGGTAGTGAATACGTTAATATTTTCTGTCTAATATCATCTGTCAATGACATCCTTTATTAATGGCGCTAGCTTATTACATCTTTGATCAATTATATCATCTGTCCATTAACTTCTGTCCAGACTATCATCTCACAAAGACATCTTTTATTCGTGACATCGACTCATGACATCATCAATCCATAGCATCTTCAATCCATAAAATTTTTTACCCTTTTATATCTTTCTGTAACATCTTTTTTATATACCATCTACCACTGACATGGCTTTGACATCAATTATTCTTGAAATTTTATCATGACTTAATTTACTCAAAATATAATCAACCCATAACACCTTATGTACTTGACATCTTCTTTCATTGATGTCTATTTAAAACATCTTCTATTCATAATATCTTCAGCCCATAACATCTTCAACTCATAAAATCATCTCATGATTCTTTCTATCCATTATATCTTCTACCCAGAATATCTACTCATGATTCTATTATCCATTATATCTTCTACCCAGAATATCTTCTCATGATTCTTTCTATTATCCGTTACATCTTCTACCCAGAACATCTTCTCATGATTCTTTCTATCCATTGCAGAATAGGACAAGCAAAGGCAGAATTCCGACAAATGAAAAACATCCAATGTAACAAATCATTGTCAATTAATGTTAAAAAATGTGTCCCACAGTGCTACATCGAACTTGTTCTTCTATATGGAAGCATGACATGGATGATAAGTAAGACAACAGAAAGATCATTAGATGCAGCTGAGATGTGGTTTATCAGAATAATGCTATGAATTCTATGGATAGCAAAAATATTGAGTCATTGAGCTATTTGCCGGTCGGTCATCATCATTGCACCCCGAACATGTCCATAGATGCTCAGATCCCCTCCTTAGCAAGTCTCGCAGTGTCCAGCGACTGACGAATCACTAGCAAAAATAAATCCTCAAAATCATAAGAAAGAGATAATCTACATTTATTGTACATGTCATATGAAAGAAGGCATTGATAATACTATAACAACAGGCAGAATGACTGGAAAGAAGAGCAGAGGAAAATCAAGAGAAAAAATATTGAACAGGTTATCCAAATGACACAACAAAAGATCACTGACCGAAATTATAACACGCATGAAGGATCAAATGGTGTGGAGAAAGATGATTGCCTACACCAGTTGGCATGACACCTGATGATGATGAATCAGCTGTGATATTCGATATGAGTTATATTTAGGTTGTACTTCTGTCAAGAACAAATATGCATGAGAACTAAAATATCCGTGATAAACGACAATGGACAAGGAACTTTAAAGGGAAGAGGAATACTGGAGTTATTGGAGAGTCCAGGGCATGGCAAAGAAAGGTGGTCAAATTTGTGGTTTACGTCATATACAACCCACACAGAAGAAAGCATTTACCAGCTTTCACTTCTGGCAAAGTCCCTAGAGACTAGGAGCTAAATTTTGCGTGTTAATCCATTTTTTACCTGGCGGCCGTGTGCACAGGGTTCCCTCGCCACACAGGCAGATCACTCCCTCTTCGGAGGTGTTCATATTTTTTTTCTATTGATGAGTAGTTGACATTTCAAGCTGGACCTAACTGCTGAGACCAGCCGTGGTTGCCACTGAGAGAAATCACAAATAAAAAAAATCCCAACTGGTGCAGCTGGGATTCAAACTCACAACCTCTTTTTCTTGAGTCCGGCGTCTTGCCTCCAGACCAACCATTTCCCCGGAAAAAGGTTTGAGTTAAGTGTTACCAACTGGCAGGTAATGTATGTTAGTTGGATGGGGGTTGCTGGTCAATGCTTTACTATTGCCCTCATGCCAGATTTTTTCAACTCTTTTCAGCTGGAGCGACATCGAAGTGTAGGTAGCAAAGGGGACTTTCCTTTGCCAGCTTTGACAGATCAACGATCTCACAAGTCCACTTTGGGTTTAGTAGCATCCCACATTTTTCACAAACTGGCTCCTCTGCTGGTAACATTTGTTGTTGCAATAATGTAATTTACCTCAGTAATGAAGGTGTTTACCTCAGTTTGAAGTTGTTTACCTCAGTAATGAAGTTATTTACCTCAGTAACGAAATTGTTTACCCCAGTAATGAAGTTGTCTACCTCAGTAACGATGTTGTCTACCTCAGTAATGATGTTGTCTACCTCAGTAATGAAATTGTTTACCTCAATAATGAAATTGTTTACCCCAGTAAATAAGTTGTTTACCTCAGTAATGAAGTTGTTTACCTCAGTAATGAAGTTGTTTACCTCAGCAATGAGGTTGTCTACCTCAGTAATGAAGTTGTTTACCTCAGTAATGAAGTTGTCTACCTCAGTAATGAAGTTGTCTACATCAGTAATGAAGTTATTTACCACAGTAATGAAATTGTTTACCTCAATAATGAAATTGTTTACCTCAGTAAATAAGTTGTTTACCTCAGTAATGAGGTTGTTTACCTCAGTAATGAATTTGTTTAATTGTTGTATGGTCAGTATTACAAATGTTATTTATAAATAAAAGCAAAGTAAAGATCGCTTCAACCTTTGCTAGGCGTATGGGGAATGTGGTGTTTGTTATTTTTCCACAACCGCAGTACATTTTTTGGTGCTGTAATGGTAAAGTATGAAACTTAAATCGGCGTATTAGCATGCGAGTTTTCACCCATATGTGCTTGGGCACCTACCCAGAAGTGTTCTGAGACTTCTGGATAGTGTCGCTTCAAGCATCAAAACTCATGATGCGAGGCGGCATTCCTCACCTTCCCAGAGTACTACCCTGGTACCCATTTCTACCAGTGCCTGGGTCACCTATGGGGGTAATTTTTTTTCCAACCATGAGTATGGTTCACACTTCTTCCAGCAGGAATCGAACATGGGTTGTCTGAACGTTGGTAGAACAGTCGGGTGGTTTTTCCAACTAGGCTACTGAGGCCCCTTTTTTGGTGCCGTGTTCAGTATCATGCCAGGCTGTCTTTCCTCTTCTTCTTCTTCTTCTCAGCTCCCTGTGGAATATAGGTCTTCAAGAACAACACTTTACAAGCTGTCCTGTTTCTTGCCATTCTCTCAAGATCCTTCCCTATCGTCCCCATTCTCTTTATCTCTGTTCCCACATGTCTTCTCTAGGTATATTTTCATCTTTCTCTTTGTCTCCTCCCCTGGAGATTTAAAAAAAGGCCTGTCATGCAATACTCTCAGTTTTGCTTCCTCAGTGTGTGTCCTGTACAGCGCCATCATCGTCGTTGTATTTCTTTGTTCACTAGTATTTGACAGGTAAATAGTAAAGTAAAGATTGCCTCTCCTGCTGGTTAGGTGTATGGGGGGATATGGTGTCAGTGACCATATTTTTCTAAGACCGCATCACATATTTGGGTAATGTGGTCGGTATCACACCAGGCCACCTTCACTTCTCAGAAAAGTCTCTGGTACCCATTTTTAGAGGCTTGGTGAACCCAGGAGCGTTCACCTTCCCCCCATTTCCCATCCTTTCTGTCTACCACGGGTTTCGAACACTGTACGTCAGCTTTTCAGCCAGCGGAACAGTAGTTTTAGCCGCACGCTTTTTGTAGAGAATTCTTTATGTGTTTATGTGTCTTTTATAGATAATTCCTTATCTGATTATGTATATTTTATAATCTGATTAGATAGAATGAGATAGAACTGCTTGCACAGAACAGAGACAGATGGCGAGATTTGATAAAATATCTTTAAAAGAAAACTGCTAGAACAAAAATTCATATAGGAGAAGGTGTATCTTGGTCTACGCCCTATGGGCCGGTTACGGCTCGAAAGGTCAATAGATAGATAATCTGATTATGTATATTTTATAGATAATTCCTTATGTGATTATGTATATTTTATAGAGAATTCCTTATGTGATTATGTATATTTTATAGATAATTCCTTATGTGATTATGTATATTTTGTAGAGAATTCCATATGTGATTATGTATATTTTGTAGAGAATTCCATATGTGATTATGTATATTTTGTAGAGAATTCCTTATGTGATCGAGATGTGCTTGGTAAAATTTATGCTTGGGCTGTGTGACCACCACCACTGGCAGGGTGACCAGGTCTATATCCACAAACTCTTGGACTTGTTGTGGATGTTGATGCAGGTAAGGTTGAATGAGGCTTGGGGATTTCATGAACAAAATCACTCCTCTTTAGTGCCAAAGTTGTGGTGTCGAAGCTGTAGAATCAAAGCTGTAGCATCAAAACTGTGCAGTTAAAGCTGTAGCATCAAAGCTGCAGTGTCAAAGCTGCAGTGTCAAAGCTGAAGCGTCAAAGCTGAAGCGTCTTTGCTGCAGCATCAAAGCTGAAGCGTCTTTGCTGTAGCGTCAAAGCTTTAGCGTCAAAGCTGCAGCGTCAAAGCTGCAGCGTCAAAGCTGTAGCGTCAAAGCTGTAGCGTCAAAGCTGTAGCGTCAAAGCTGAAGCGTCTTTGCTGCAGCGTCAAAGCTGAAGCGTCTTTGCTGCAGCGTCAAAGCTGAAGTGTCTTTGCTGCAGCGTCAAAGCTGAAGCGTCAAAGCTGAAGCGTCTTTGCTGCAGCGTCAAAACTGAAGCGTCAAAGCTTTCGCGTCAAAGCTGAAGCGTCTTTGCTGCAGCGTCAAAGCTGAAGCGTCAAAGCTGAAGTGTCAAAGCTGAAGCGTCAAAGCTGAAGCGTCAAAGCTGTAGCGTCAAAGCTTTAGTGTCAAAGCTGAAGCGTCAAAGCTGAAGCGTCAAAGCTGTAGCGTCAAAGCTGTAGCGTCAAAGCTGTAGCGTCAAAGCTGCAGCGTCAAAGCTGCAGCGTCAAAGCAGCGTCAAAGCTGTAGCGTCAAAGCTGTAGCGTCAAAGCTGTAGCGTTCAAGTTGTAGTGTCGAAGCTGTAGCATCAAAGCTGTAACGATCTAAATCCCCTTGAGAACACTGGCTACAGACAATCTCCCTCCATCCATCCTTATTGCTGAACTTTTTCTTGATTTTATATTCAGTTTTTACTTATCTAGCAGCAGTTAGTACTTATTTAGCATCACTTTTTACTTACTTAGCTTCAGTTAGTACATATTTAGCATCACTTTTTACTAATTTAGCATCAGTTAATACTTTTATAAAGCATCACTTTTTACTAATTTAGCATCAGTTAATACTTTTATAAAGCATCACTTTTTACTAATTTAGCATCAGTTAATACTTTTATAAAGCATCACTTTTTACTAATTTAGCATCAGTTAATACTTTTATAAAGCATCACTTTTTACTAATTTAGCATATACTTTTTTACTATTTAGTTTGACATTTTTTTCCTTTTTTAGATTCAGTTTTTACATATTTAGGTGTTAGCGTCAGTTTAAAAAAATTATTTAGGATCACAATTTTACTTATTAGCATCACATTATATTTTTCCGTTCAGTATCACATTTGTAAATAACTATCAGTATCGCATTCGTTTTCTTTTACTTATTAGTATCACTTTTTTCTTCTTATTAGTATCACTTTTTTCTTCTTATTAGTATCACTTTTTTCTTCTTATTAGTATCACTTTTTTCTTCTTATTAGTATCACTTTTTTTCTTCTTATTAGTATCACTTTTTTTCTTCTTATTAGTATCACTTTTTTTCTTCTTATTAGTATCACTTTTTCTTCTTATTAGTATCACTTTTTTCTTCTTATTAGTATCACTTTTTTTCTTCTTATTAGTATCACTTTTTTCTTCTTATTAGTATCACTTTTTTCTTCTTATTAGTATCAATTTGTTTCTTCTTATTAGTATCACTTTTTTCTTCTTATTAGTATCACTTTTTTCTTCTTATTAGTATCACTTTTTTCTTCTTATTAGTATCACTTTTTTCTTCTTATTAGTATCAATTTGTTTCTTCTTATTAGTATCACTTTTTTCTTCTTATTAGTATCACTTTTTTTCTTCTTATTAGTATCACTTTTTTCTTCTTATTAGTATCACTTTTTTTCTTCTTATTAGTATCACTTTTTTTCTTCTTATTATTATCACTTTTTTCTCATTAGTATCACTTTTTTTTTCTTACTAGTATCATTTTTTTGAAGTTAAACTGTAGCTCAATGTTGTGGTCACATTCTGACATACTACATTCTAAAATAGTTTGTTTTGTAAAACAAATGATCAATTTTATAAAATTAAAATTATGAAATTTTTGTTGTAGTTGCTGTGTCATGTTGTTTTCTGCCTTGAATTTTTTTGTTTGATATGTATAGTTTTTGTGTGCTATACCCGATGAAGGCTTTTGTCGAAACATTGTAGCATATCTTATCTTTCTGCTAAGTTTAGCTGCTCAATACCTTTTTACATTTATTTTATATATCCAAAGAATGGCCTTTCGCCATAAGATATCTTGTAATTTAGTCTCAAATTCCTGGAATAATTCTAATTATAGCATACCACAATTATTTTCAGGATCCAGAGATTCAAGAATGTATGGAGCATCTAATGATATCTTTGCTGAATGGCTACCGTTGTCACCCGTTCCACGCAGAATTCAAATACCCTGTGAGTAACGGCATTCGTGGCTATTTGTATCAGTTTTAATGTGGACATCAGTTTGTCACCAATCTATTAGTTATTGGGGGCCTTGGTAGCCTAGTTGGGAAAACCACCCGACTAGGCTACCGATGTTCAGACAACCCATGTTCGATTCCCGCTGGAAACAGTGTGAGTTGTACTTGCAGTTGGAAAAATAAAATAACCCTTCGGTCTACCCAACCACTGGCAGAAATGGGTACCAGGCTAACACTCTGGGAAGGTGTTGAATTCCGCCTCACATAGTGAGTTTAGATGCTTGAAGCAACACTATCCAGAAGTCTCTGAACACTTCTGGGTTGGCGGCCAATCACATATGGGTGAAAACTTGCGTGCTAAGACGCTGATTCAAGTCTCGTACTTTACCATTATCTTTTAAATATTATACTCATTTGTTTCCTCTGCCTTCACTCATTCTCTAGGTAGTGAGATCCCATATTTAGCCTTCTTTCTTATCTTTCTTATCTTTCTCATATTCTCTGTTTCTTACTTTACCTTACCTTTACTCTAAAGCTCCAACTCAAACAGGAAGCAGACAGATTCATAGAAAAAGAGAATACACGTGGAAAGAAAAGAAAAAAATAAGATTTCTAGGGGTGCTGTAAAATCCATAGTCATCTGCGACTGATGGAGGATGCTACATCTGACATGCATATCATATGATGAGACTTAGGAGGTTGGTGTCAAGGTTTTTTTGTCAGCGCTATTGAGTTTGTTTATCAGAGCAGAAGCTATTTACAGTGTTTTCGCAAGTGTATAGCTGGTGTGCTTCATACAGGAGAACATGCTGAGGTGGGGATCTCACCAGTTTTGAGTTTTCCATTGTGCAGTGTAGAAGATCTGTTAACTAAACTAAACTAAACTAAGCTAAGCTAAGCTAAGCTAAGCTAAGCTAAGCTAAGCTAAGCTTGCTAAACTAAACTAAAACTAAAACTAAACTAAGCTAAACTTAAACTGAACTGAACTGAACTAAACTAAACTAAACTAAACTAAACTAAACTAAACTAAACTAAACTAAACTAAACTAAACTAAAACTAAAACTAAAACTACATGTAATAAAGAATATTGCTTTTTAAATGTTATAACAAATTTGATGCAGTAAAACTGACATGATACTTATTAATTTGGATTTTTGTTGTTTATCTTTCTAATTTAGAAAAAGTATCTGGCCTTGACATTTGCAATATTAAAGCATCCAAGAACAAGGAGACATCTTCTGACCTATGTGATATATCCTTGCTATGTGTCACTATTCAGTAGTTTCAGTCATTTTAAATAGTGATTCTTGAATTTTGAAACATATGTGTCAAAGTTAAGCTGTGAAGTATTTCACATCTGCAGCCATGCAATGCACAAATAATAGCTGCTTCATTTTTTAATGTTTATTTGTGTGTTCTCTTATTGAAGTATTTAAGATGTGCTCTCATACTGAAGTATTTAAAATGTTCTCTGATTTTGAAGTATTTAAGATGTGCTCTCCTATTGAAGTATATAGTATGTGCTCACTTATTGAATTATATAGCATGTTCTCTCATATTGAAGTATTTAGGATATGCTCTCTTATTCAAGGATTGAGGATGTGCTCTTTTATTGAAGTATTTAGGATGTGTTCTCTTATTGAAGTATTTGGGATGTGCTCTCTTATTGAAGTATTTAGGATGTGTTCTCTTATTGAAGTATTTAGGATGTGCTCTCTTATTCAAGTACTTAGGATATGCTCTCTTATTCAAGTATTTAGGATGTGCTCTCTTATTCAAGTATTTAGGATGTGCTCTCTTATTCAAGTATTTAGGATGTGCTCTCTTATTGAAGTATTTAAGATGTTCTCTGCTACTGAAGTATTTAAGATGTTCTCTTCTACTGAAATATTTAAGATGTTCTCTCATACTGAAGTATTTAAGATGTTGTCTCTTATTTAAGATGTTCTCTCTTATTGAAGTATTTATGATGTTCTCTCTTATTGAAGTATTTAAGATGTTCTCTCCTACTGAAGTATTTAAGATGTTCTCTCTTATTGAAGTATTTATGATGTTCTCTCTTTTTGAAGTATTTATGATATTCTCTCTTATTGAAGTATTTAAGATGTTCTCTCCTACTGAAGTATTTAAGATGTTCTCTCCTACTGAAATATTTAAGATGTTCTCTCTTATTGAAGTATTTAAGATGTTCTCTCTACTGAAGTATTTAAGATGTTCTCCCCTACTGAAGTATTTAAGATGTTCTCTCCTACTGAAGTATTTAAGATGTTCTCTCTTATTGAAGTATTTAAGATGTTCTCTCTTATTGAAGCATTTAAGATGTTCTCTCCTACTGAAGTATTTAAGATGTTCTCTCCTACTGAAGTATTTAAGATGTTCTCTCTTATTGAAGCATTTAAGATGTTCTCTCCTACTGAAGTATTTAAGATGTTCTCTCCTACTGAAGTATTTAAGATGTTCTCTCTTATTGAAGTATTTAAGATGTTCTCTCTACTGAAGTATTTAAGATGCTCTTCCCTACTGAAGTATTTAAGATGTTCTCTCTTATTGAAGCATTTAAGATGTTCTCTCCTACTGAAGTATTTAAGATGTTCTCTCCTACTGACGTATTTAAGATGTTCTCTCATACTGAAGTATTTAAGATGTTCTCTCATACTGAAGTATTTAAGATGTTCTCTCCTACTGAAGTATTTAAGATGTTCTCTCATATTGAAGTATTTAAGATGTTCTCTCCTTAACATTTTCAACATTTGACCGAGTGAAGTTTCCTGTGTTCATGCACATTAAAGCACCAGATGACCCCAATCTGGCTAAACTGATACCTGTTGTCTGGTGGGACAAGAACGTTAAGGTAGCTTTGTACACACAATAGTTATTATACGAACATAGTGTGTACACACAATAGCTATAATACAATATTCTATACACAAAAGTTCTGATAAAAATAAAAGTTATTATTATCATCATCAAGTACCATTCCTGCTGGCGTTGATGATCATGTCTCTTCACAACTTTCGATCTCAACAGTTATTTATCATTTCTGTTGTTGACCTTCTACCAAGCCATTCTCTTAAGTTGTCTGGTATCTTTTCTCTTTGCTTCCCTCTATCTCTTCGCCCCTCAACTTTCCCAGTTGTCACAATGTACTCCATCTGTTCCCTTCTCATTACATAGCAGTCAAAAAATGATGATTGTTTCTTCCTAATTTTGTATTTTAGCTCTCTTTTTCTTTTGGCCTCTTTCAGAACATTTTCTGGGCCACTGCAAGAATTACAAGCCAGTAAAATTTATACAGGAAACAACATTGCAGATATAGACAATACTTCGGGCGAACGAAAGATAGAATATTTTCATTACTCCTCATAGCTGTCCATGGTATTCTCAACATTCTTCTATTCTATTCTATACACAAAAGTTATGTTAAAACACATGTTGCAGAATGTAACTTTTGTGTGTATTCTGTACACAAAGTTATGATAAAAACTAAAGTTATTATAAGAGTATTAAAACAATCTTTTGTACACAATTGTTATTGTCAGAACATTAAGGTAATCTTTTGTACACTCAATAATTATTATAAGTATATTAATGTGATCTTCTATGATATCTTCTATATGTGTATAATAGTTATTATAAGAGCATAAAAAGTAATATTTAGTACACCTCATAGTTATTATAAGAGCATAAAAGTAATATTTAGTACACCTCATAGTTATTATAAGAGCATAAAAGTAATATTTATTACACCTCATAGTTATTATAAGAGCATAAAAGTAATATTTAGTACACCTCATAATTATTATAAGAGCATAAACTCTAGGTTGCAATATATATATGTGGGTGACATTTTCACGATCTATTTATCTATCTATTGACCTTTCAAACCTTAGCTGGCCCATAGGGCATAGACCAAGATATTCTCTTATCAAAATTTTTTTATTCTAGCAGTTTTCAATTCTTTTAAAGATATTTTATAAAATCTTGCCATTTGTCTCTGTTCTGTGCAAGCAGCTCTATCTCATCAAGGGAACCGATTCCTGCTGCTCTTGCCTCACTGATTAATGTTCTTCTCAGTGTCTCTCTGGGTCTTCAACTTTTCCTTTTACCTGTTGTTTCCCACATGAGGGCTTGCTTTACTATTCGGTTATTATCTCTTCTCATCACATGTCCAACATCTTTTCTTGACTACTGATAATATTAGTGGTTGATTGGTGATTTCTCTAATTACCTCGTTTGTTTTGAATTCGTTCCATGTTATACCAAGTATTTTCCTTAGATATTTATTTTCGAATGCGTTCAACTTTGTTTCTATATCTCCTGTTGTTTTCCAGCTTTCTCACACATACGTAAGGGTTGATAGTACATTTGATTTGAATAATCTAAGTTTTGTGTTTGTGCTGATGAGTTTTGATTTCCACAACTTTTCAAGGCTTCTGAAAGACATTGCTGCTTTAGCTATTCTGATTCTAATTTCTTTACTTGTATCCCCTTCTCGATCAATGTGACTTTCAAGATAGATAAAGTGATTGATCTCTTCCACTCGTTTATTTTTCATGTATATTTTGTCGTCTGTTGGAATTAAACTTTTCATGACCTTAGTCTTTTCATGATTGATCTCAAGACCAATTTTGCTGGCTATTGATGATAGTTCATTTGTGTTGTGTTTTCACGAAACCGTCGTAAAAATTACTACCACTTAAATGTTACGCGTGGGTTCCAAAAACAGTATTTTCTTTAAACTTCTATGTGTACAGTATTTAATATAAGAATGTTAAAGTGATCCTCTATGTGTACAATATTTATTATAAGAATGTTTAAGTGATCCTCCATGTGTACAGTATTCATTATAAGAGTGTTAAAGTGATCCTCTATGTGTACAATATTTATTATAAGAATGTTAAAGTATTCCTCTATGTGTACAGTATTTATTATAAGAGTGTTAAAGTGATCCTCTATGTGTACAATATTTATTATAAGAATGTTAAAGTGATCCTCTATGTGTACAGTATTTATTATAAGAGTGTTAAAGTGATCCTCTATGTGTACAATATTTATTATAAGAATGTTAAAGTGATCCTCTATGTGTACAGTATTTATTATAAGAATGTTAAAGTGATCCTCCATGTGTACAATATTTATTATAAGAATGTTAAAGTGATCCTCTATGTGTACAGTATTTAATATAAGAGTGTTAAAGTGATCCTCCATGTGTACAATATTTATTATAAGAGTGTTAAAGTGATCCTCTATGTGTACAATATTTATTATAAGAATGTTAAAGTGATCCTCTTTGTGTACAGTATTTATTATAAGAGTGTTAAAGTGATCCTCCATGTGTACAGTATTTATTATAAGAATGTTAAAGTGATCCTCCATGTGTACAGTATTTATTATAAGAATGTTAAAGTGATCCTCCATGTGTACAGTATTTATTATAAGAATGTTAAAGTTATCCTCCATGTGTACAGTATTTATTATAAGAATGTTAAAGTGATCCTCCATGTGTACAGTATTTATTATAATAATGTAAAAGTGATATTAGTAAACATAAGAAGTAGCACAATAAATGTTAACATTGCATATCAGAAAATATAAAATTAATCCAAACCAGGTCAGTGTTAATGTTTTGAGTTTACGAAAAATTCTGTTTTTGAACCACATATAAAATGGCCAGTGATAGTGATAGTCAATTTAGTTTAGCATTTAGGTATAAACCTGAAAGTTGTATTTTCAGAATGATTACAGTAACAGTACTGTAAACAATGTGGTTGTGTCAGAGACAAAAGAGGAGCAGCATGCAAGGGAGAAGTTCACGCAGAGCTGTGAGAGATTGGGTGAGAGAGTTGAAGGTGGGTGTAATATATTATCTCATCAATGTATAGATGATCTCATATATGTATGTTGATCATCCCATATGTGATCCCATATGTGTATGGTTTAGTTTAGTCAAAAGATCATCTATGTTGCGCTCGAACAGGTTTATAAGTGCTCAGATCACTTCTGAAGTATATTCTCAGTGTGTAGCGACTAACAATACTGGTTTGTGTTGGTTGATAATTCTTCTATGACTTCCTGTGTACCGCTCCCATCTGGCTATCCCGTGACATGATGTTGATGCAGTCTGTTCATGGTTGCGGATTCAGAATAATTTTTTTTCGTCAGTTTTTCATCCACCATCCTTGAGGCATTCCTCTTCTTTTTCTTCTACTTACATTTCAAGATGTCAGTATTAAAAGGCTCAAAGAAAGCATTCATCAGCTTAAGACTTGTAACATCACCATACAGTTCGTCATGTATTGTCACACTCGACAGGAAAAGTAGGGAACAGAACCCGGTCGTGGTTAATGCTGAGGTCAACGGTCTCATCTGCGATAACACCGATGAGAAAGATGCAGTCATCTATACAGACAGATCTGTAAGACGACACGAAAGAAGTGCATGGGAATTTACAGCGCGCTCAGCAGGCAGAATGGCCAAGGAAGACAGTGGTGCATACGCCATGACCACAAGTAGCATGACAATGGGGGTGATGGCAGTGACCAAGGCATTAAAATGGTTAGAGTCACAAGACTACACCCATGCATGTATACTGAGTGATTCGATGAGCATGATAAAAAAAGTGGAGGCGGGCTTTGTACGCATGCAATGGGTAGAGTCGTGGCAGAAATCCAAAATACATAAGGTCACCTTTGTCTATGTCCCTGGACATGCGGGAGTACGGGGAAATGAGAGAGCGGACAGGTTGGCTAGCTGTGCTGTCGTTGAGGATGGGCAACCGATGGATCGGGCGGACATCATCAATGCCCTCCGAGATGTGGGAAGAGCACAGGACTTCGACAAACACAGATCAACGTCACTTCTTCGGATGATGGAAATGGGAGTTAAGATGGGCACAGCCAGAAATGAGAAACTTGGTGACCGTGTAAGAAGACTTATCAACCAACATAGAACTGGAGTCGTCAGTCGCTGGACACTGAGGGAATTGCTGAGGAGGGGATCTGAGCACCTATGGACATGTTCGGAGTGCAATGATGATGACCCGCAAATAACTCAATAACAGTTCGTCCCAATATGGTACTAGCAATGGTCATAAGAACCTACTTTGCTCATCATATCTTGAGGATAATTGTAGTGGATGTTCAGCAGTCATTTTGTCTGTGCTACAGTCACATTCATGAGTGGTTCCTCTTGAGGTATTCAGAATGTCAGCATGGTCCATGGCACTTCCAAACTCATCTTCAGCCAAACTGGCAAAAAGCCTGTCTGCACACTCATTATCTCTTACATCTGCATGCCCTGGCATGAAAATGAAGCATACTTTTGTTAGACCACAGATTCTAACCACTGCCATTGAGCCCATTCATTTGCAATCTTCCTGAACTAATTCATTTAGGTCCTGAGAAAACACATATGTATGTTCTTGTCTCAAGTCATGTCAGTGTCACTGAAGCATATGCTTATTGATCATCCTATAAGTGATTCCATATGGGTATAGATCATCTAATATGTATATTGATCATCCTGTATAAGTTTATGTTCTCCCAAATATATATATATATGTGATCCAATATGTGTATAGATCATCCCAAATATGTACATGTGATCCTATATATATATACAGATTATCACATATGCGTACAGATCATCCAATATTTGTATATGTGATCCCATTTGTATATAGACCATCCCATGTGTATATAGAGCATCCCATATGTGTATAGATATCACATAATTTTAAAGATCATCCCATATGTATAGATCATCCCATATGATATGTATAAATCATCCCATATGTATATAGATCATCCCATGTGTGTATAGATCATCCCATATTTGTATAGATCATCCCAGATATGTATGGTTATGGTTATGGTTATTCAAAGGCTCTGGTATCACTGCGAATGAATGGAAATCCATAATTGCTCAACCGCCCGTGCCAGTGGAATCATCCGAATTAACATCTCATCGAATATCCAAACAAAGAAAGGCAGTTGCTGTCCCCATCGTAGCAAACACAGCACACGTTAAAAAACATAAGGTGCATTATAGCACAGACAGTGGACGCATTTGAACTGTCCTCCATCATACGATATCATCATACATTGTAAGCAATCTAAATATATAAATACCATCCGATGAAACACACAGCTCACGTGTGCACAGAGCACTACTCAGTAGCTCTGGCAGTAAGCCGGACTTGGAATATGAGGAAACTGCAACAAGGACACTTTTCAGACAGTACCTCAACAGTTCCTGTCGTCTGTCTGCCATATTGACCAGAAGTCCCCCATATATATATATATATATATATATATATATATATATATATATATATATATATAAATCGTCCCATATGTGTATAGATCATCCCATGTGTGTATAGATCATCCCATGTTTGTATAGATCATTCCATGTGTATATACTGGGTAATTTCAGAAAGCTGATTAATTATTATATATGAAATATGTAGGAATTTTACATTTTAAAAAATGTGGGCAGGACATCAACTTAATTTTGCTATTTAGTATCTCATAAGTGTCTTTATAATACCATAGATGAGTAGATTATCAAGTCACATGTCCTTTACAGAATGTTATATTCACCGCAACTCATCTGACAGAATCTCTGTCTCTAGCTAGATCTACCACAGAATGTTCCTTTCACCACAGCTCGTCCGAAAAAATCTGTCTCTCTCCAGATCTCTCACAGGATGTTGCATTCACCACAACCTGTCTGAAACAATCTCTGTCTCTAGCCAGATCTGCCACTTCTTCTGTTGCCATGTTCAAGGTCTCCTTGATGTTTTGAAATCATCTTCTTAGTCTGTCTCCGATGCATCGCCCAGGAGCCATGCCTTCCATTATTGTTCTTTCTAGCCCGCTGTGTCTTTTAACGTGGCCCTAGTATTTTATTTTCCTCTGTAGAATGGTGTTTATAAGCCAGTTCTTTTTAATATTGAAATCTTTTAATTTGTCTTCATTGCTCTTTTTCATATCCAAGGTATCTTAAGAATTTTTTTGTAGCATTTTGTTTTGAATGAATTGATTTTCTTCCTTGCTGTTTGTGTGATTGTCTATGATTCACAACCAGATGTTGTTATTGGGAAGTTAATGTTCTTAGTAATTTCAATTTCACTGCCTTGCTGGTATTGTGCTACGTGTTCTTCATCATGTTTAATTTTAGTGTTGCTATTGCTAATCTTAAGAGAGAAAATACTGGATAGCTTGGTGTCATGGCATGGAAAACGGTCAACAACAGAATTGATACGACGCACTATAGACAGAAGATTGTGGAAGGACATAATCGCCTACTCCAACCAGTATGGCACATGATGATGATGATGATTGCTAATCTTGCTTATTTTGATCTCTTTCTGGCAGTGTTCATTGTTCGAGAATAATGTTTTTGAAATCATTTATAAAATTAGAAGTTTCTTGATAATTTCAGAATTGAAATGTAAAAACTGTTACGTTGTTATTATTTTGTAGCTGACATATTCTGTTGTGTACTTAGTTCAGTGCATATATTGCATATTGATATGAAAGTTCATTGCATATATGTTGTATGCTGATATTAGAGTTAAATGCATATGTTGTATGTTGATATGAGAGTTAAATGCATATGTTGTATGTTGATATGAGGGTTCAAATAACAGAACACAATATAACAACAAAATAACCTCTGCTGAGATGAAGTGTGTTAGACGAATGGCGGGAAACAGCTTGAAAGGCAAAATCAGAAAGTGAGAAAAAAGCTAGGAATAATCCCCACCATAGAATATATAAAGAAACAACAGATAAAATGGTTTGGCCACGTGACAAAGCAGAGTGATCTAAAAACAAAATAACGAGCCCTCAATAAACATTCTGAGAACACCAGACCCAAGGGTTGACCACGAAAGAGATGGATTGACAGAATAATAGAAGCACTAGGAAACATAACAGCAGCAGAGGTGAACAAAAGAGCAAAATACCGCAAATTATATCTCCCCTTGACGCTGAAAGGCAGATGAGGAAGGGAAGAAGAAGATGAAGAATAACAGAGTGGGCATGTTCTGACTTTTTAGAAGCAGTGATCTCTGCAAAATTTTGTCCATTTTGGCACGCAAGGTTTCCTGTTTTTGAGATTGTGGTTCTGCCCTATGTGCCGTCTTCGGCTCGAAAGGACAATAGATAGATAGATAGATTATCTGTCTAAGTAAAGTAAAGATTCCCTCCACGCCTTGCTAGTCGTATGGGGAATATGGTGTAGGTGACCATATTTTTCTATGACCACGGCACATTTTTGGGTGATGTGGTTGGTATCATGCCAGGCCGCCTTTACTTCCCAGAAAAATTTCTGGTACCCATTTTTAGAGACTGGGTGAACCCCAGAGCCTTGTCAGTCTGAAATAAAATTCCACCACTGCAGGGGATCGAACCCGGACCCTTCTGGTCAGGAAGCGAGCTAACCACTCAGCCACCGAGGCTCCATGTTCTGACTGCTCAACCCAAAAAAGGGTGATTATTATTGGGTGGAAACACAATTCTCCTTTGGGTTTCATGTCAGAATAGACTAGAGATTACTGGAGTGTGCTGCCATTAGAGGGTTGGCATGGAGCTGGTAGAGAGGGTTGGCATGAAGCTTATGCAGGAAGGTTGGCATGGAGCTGGTAGAGAGGGTTGGTATATGCTGGTACGAGAGAGTTGGCATGGAGCTGGTAGAGAGGGTTGGCATGGAGCTGGTAGAGAGGGTTGGTATATGCTGGTACGAGAGGGTTGGCATGAAGCCTATGCAGAAAGGTTAGCATGGAGCTGGTAGAGAGGGTTGAGATAAGCTGGCATGAGGGGGATTGGTATAAGCTGACTTGAGAGAGTTGATATAAGCTGGAACAAGGGGGTTGGGATATGCTGGTATGAGAGCATTGGTGATAAGCTTGTGCAAGAGGGTTGGCATGGAGCTGGCACTGCAGGGTTGGCATGATGGTGCAAAAGAGTTGACATGGGTCTGACATTGGAGGGTTGGCATAGAACTGATGCAAGAAGTTTGGCATGGGCCTGGTACTGGATAGGTGTTATGATGTTGGTGCAAGAGGTTTGACATGGACGCGGCACAGATGGGTAGTTATAGAGCTGACACAGGCACATTATTGACATGCATTTTCCTCATTCATAACCTAATATTGTCATACTTGTTTGTTTGTTTATTTGTATTTGATAGAACTTGAATCTATGCAAGTGGAGCTCCTGAAATGTCTCTTGATAAACAGTGATTGCTTTGAGGTAAGTGATTGTGGATTGTAGAGATTCCCTATCAAACTGATCCACAGTAATGTTTAATAGATTGCAATTCTTAAAGTCTGACACTGGAGGCAAAGACGCGCCTCACAGCAGCAGAGCTGGAAGTTGTCAGCGACCCACAGCTGATGGCTTGTGGTAGGATCGGTGACCCAGAACTATCCAGACCCTGCTCTACCTCTCCATGGTGCCCCCAGAAACAGAATAACCTGTTTAGTCTGGCTAAGTGAGTAGGGTCATCAATAGCCAGCAAAATTGGGCTTGAGGTCAATCATGAAAAGACTAAAGTCATGAAAAGTTTAATTCCAACAAGTGACAAAATATACATGGAAAACAAACCAGTAGAAGAGATCGATCACTTTATCTATCTTGGAAGTCACATTGATCGAGAAGGGGATACGAGCAAAGAAATTAGAATCAGACTGGCTAAAGCAGCAATGTCTTTCAGAAGCCTTGAAAAGTTGTGGAAATCAAAACTCATTAGCACAAACACAAAACTTAGGCTATTCAAATCAAATGTACTATCAACCCTTACGTATGCGTGTGAAAGCTGGAAAACAACAAGAGATATAGAAACAAAGTTGAACGCATTCGAAAATAAATGTCTAAGGAAAATACTTGGTATAGAATGGAACGAATTCAAAACAAACGAGGAAATTAGAGAAATCGCCAATCAACCACTAATATCTTCAGTAATAAAGAAAAGACGATGGTCATACGTTGGACATGTGATGAGAAGAGATAATAATCGAATAGCAAAGCAAGCCCTCATATGGGAAACAACAGGTAAAAGAAAAAGAGGAAGACCCAGGGAGACACTGAGAAGAACATTGATGAGAGAGGCAAGAGCAGCAGGAGTCGGCTCCCTCAATGAGATAGAACTGCTTGCACAGAACAGAGACAGATGGCGAGATTTGATAAATATCTTTAAAAGAAAACTGCTAGAACAAAAATTCATATAGGAGAAGGTGTATCTTGGTCTACGCCCTATGGGCCGGTTACGGCTCGAAAGGTCAATAGATAGATAGAAGTGTGTAGGGATCGATGAGGGAAGATGATCCGGTACTAAAAAATGTTGTGCCCCTGGTACCAAAAAATTTTGTGCTGAAGTGGATGCCTTGGGCCGAAAGGAGAAAATATCACAGTTTTACTGCAAACCATTACACGAGGCAAATTCCCCCACTTAACGTCCTTTTAAGGGCGAATGACGAAGAGGTGTGATCCTTTAGTTATCGGGTGAACGCAAACAACAAAGTCTGTTACTGATGTTTGGTATTCTTAATATAATCTACATTTTTTTGTATCAACTTGATATTTAACAAATGTTTGAAGTTGTAACATTTTGCTGTGGTTTTGTTCACTTTTGGCATTTAAAGTAGTTGGAAATTACTTGTGGTAGAAAGTAAACATTTGATCAAGTTAAGAAGACACAGTTTGATGCTTTTTATGTTAATTTTCTATTCTGTACAAAATTGGAATTTTTGCATTTTCTGCTTTACTTTACCATCCTGATTCTTGTTTTGGTATATTATAAATCACATTAGTAAATCACATTAGTAAATCACACTTGTAAATCAAACAAGTAACTGGCACTAGTAAATAACACTAGTAAATCAGAGTAAATCATATTAGTAAACCACAGAAGTAAATCACACTACTAAATCACACTAGTAAATCAGAGTAAATCACATTACTAAATCACACTTGTAAATCACACAAGTAAATAACACTAGTAAATCAAAGTAAATCACATTACTAAATCACACTTGTAAATCACACAAGTAAATCACACTAGTAAATCAGAAATAATCACATTACTAAATCACACTTGTAAATCACACAAGTAAATAACACTAGTAAATCAGAGTAAATCACATTAGTAAATGACACTAGTAAATCAGAGTAAATCACATTAGTAAATGACACTAGTAAATGACACTAGTAAATCAGAGTAAATCACATTACTAAATCACACTTGTAAATCACACAAGTAAATGACACTAGTAAATAACACTAGTAAATCAGAGTAAATCACATTACTAAATGACATTTGTAAATCACACAAGTAAATGACACTAGTAAATCAGAGTAAATCACATTAGTAAATGATGCTAGTAAATCAGAGTAAATCACATTAATAATGACATTTGTAAATCACACAAGTAAATGACACTAGTAAATCAGAGTAAATCACATTAGTAAATGACACTAGTAAATCAGAGTAAATCACATTAGTAAATGACACTAGTAAACGACACTAATAAATCAGAGTAAATCACATTACTAAATCATACTTGTAAATCACACAAGTAAATGACACTAGTAAACGACACTAGTAAATCAGAGTAAATCACATTACTAAATCACACTTGTAAATCACACAAGTAAATAACACTAGTAAATCAGAGTAAATCACATTAGTAAATGACACTAGTAAACGACACTAGTAAATCACATTAGTAAATTACACAAGTAAATGACACTAGTAAATCACATTGAGAAATCACATGAACTCAAAGTTGACATAAATATGAGATAAGAATAATTCTCATCTTGTTGATATCATTTTGTTTTCCAGGGAAAGACCTCCAGAGATTTCTTTTTGGACAAACTGAGAATATTCCTTAAGGAAAACAGTGGATTTGGCCGGGTAGCTATTTCTTATTCTACTTCTATCTCTTCTTCTTGATAGACATAATAGTAGATAAAAGCAACAAGAAAGGTCTCAGTCTGAATAGTAAGAAAACAGAAGTAATGGTTACATCGAAGAAACAATCATCACCATCATGCAGCATAAAAATAAACAAGACAAATCTAAAACAAGTGCAACGTTTCAAATACTTGGGCACAATAATTACATCAGATGGGAGATGCACCACAGAAATAAAAAGCAGAATAGCTCAGGCCAAAATAGCATTTCAGAAAATGAGAAATATCTTATGCAACAAATCTATGTCAATAAAAATGAGAAAGAGAGTTCATCGGTGCTATATAGAACCAATTCTGACCTATGGAAGCGAATCATGGACAGTGGACAAACAAATGAAATGACGATTAGAGGCCACAGAGATGGGTTTTCTCAGAAGAATGTTGAAAGTTCCCTGGACAGATAAAAAGACCAATGAGGAAGTTCTCAAAGAGGCCAACACAAAAAGGGAGCTCTTAAAAAACATCAGAAAGAAGCAATCAACATTTTTCGGGCACATCATGAGAAGAGGAAAGTTGGAATACTTGGTTGCAACTGGCAAAATAAAAGGAAAGAGAGATCACGGACGACAAAGAGAGAAAATACTGAATAGCTTGGTGTTATGGCATGGAAAACAGTTAACAACAGAACTGATACGATGCACTGTAGATAGAATATTGTGGAGGGACATGATCGCCTACGCCAACCAGCATGGTACATGATGATGATAATCTTCTCTTCATCTTCCTCCTCTATTTTTTCCCCTATTCACCATCTTTTTCTCCTCCTTTCCCATATGGTTTTTATTCTCTTTCATCATCATTGTCATCTCATTATGTTCTAAATTTGTCTGTCTTTTGTATGTTTTTGTCATATTTGTAAACACATAAATTTTATGCCCACACATAAAAATGTTCATTACTTTATGTGCCAGAGTCTGTCAAATATTTTTGTAAAAATGTAATATTTTATGTCTCAACCACAGAATATTCTGAAAATTTCCCTGCTTGTTGTATGCCTTCTGATCCTTCTTTGTTCTTATCCCTTTATTGGCTTGCATCATCATCAAGTACCGGGCCTGCTGGCGTAGGTGATCATGTCTCTCCACAACTTTTGATCTCAACAGTTCTTTATAATTTCTGTTGTTGACCTTCTGCCAAGCCATTCTCTTAAGCTGTCTGGTATTTTTTCTCTTTGCTTCCCTCTTTCTCTTCGTCCCTCAATTTTTCCAGTTGTTACAATATATTCCAGTTGTTCTCTTCTCATTTCATGGCCAAAAAATGATGATTGTTTCTTCCTAATATTGGAAATTAGCTCTCTTTTTGCTTTGACCTCTTTCAGAACATTTTCATTACTCTTCTTAGCTATCTATGGTATTCTCAACATTCTTCTGTAAAACCACATATTTTCAGAGTCAAGTGATTTTCTTGTCTGTTGTCCTATTGACCATGATTCACATCCATAATGTTGGCATATTGGCTTGCAATTCCCTTGAAAATATGACATTTTTTTTGCTGTTTTGGATATTATTCAGTTATCCAATATTTTTTCCCTGGACAGCTAAAAAGACCAATGAGGAAGTTCTCAAAGAGGCCAACACAAAAAGGGAGCTCTTAAAAACATCAGAAAGAAGCAATCAACATTTTTCGGGCACATCATGAGAAGAGGAAAGTTGGAATACTTGGTTACAGCCGGCAAAATAAAAGGAAAGAGAGATCGCGGGTGACAAAGAGAGAAATTACTGGATAGCTTGGTGTCATGGCATGGAAAACAGTCAACAACAGAACTGATACAATGCACTGTAGATAGAAGATTGTAGATGGACATGATTACCTACGCCAACCGGTATGGCACATGATGATGATGATCCAATATTTGGATATGCTGATTATACAGTCTTAATTGCCAAGAGAGAAAATGAGTTACAAGAAATGTTAGACATTATAGTGAAGGGACATAAAAATAAAGGACTCGACCTTAACAGCAAAAGGGCAGAAGTATCTATCAATAAAAAAAAAAGACTTCACCACAATGCACAATAAAGACAAGTGGAATAGTATTAAAACAGGTAAATGAATTTAAATATCTGGGAACAATGTTAACCTCAGATGGTAGATGTACAACAGTGGTAAAATACAGAATGGCTCAGACAAAAGCAGCTTTCCAAAAAATGAGGAAGATGCTGCACAATCCATTTTTTACAATAGAAACAAGAAAAAGAGTTTTAAAATGTTAATTAGAGCTAGTCTTAACATATGGATGTGAATCATGGACAATGGGACAACAGACAAGAAAATCACTGGAGGCTGTAGAAATGTGGTTTTGCAAAAGAATGTTGAGAATACTATGGACAGTTAAGAAGAGTAATGAAAATTTTCTGAAAGAGGACAAAGCAAAAAGAGAGCTAATATCCAATATTAGGAAGAAACAATCATCATTTTCTTTGGCCATGTAATGAGAAGGGAACACCTGGAATATATTGTGACAACTGGGAGAGTTGAGGGATGAAGAGATAGTTGGAAGCAAAGAGAAAAGATACCAGACAGCTTAAGAGAATGGCTTGGCATCATCAAGGTCAACAACAGAAATGATAAATAACTGTCGAGATCGAAAGTTGTGGAGAGACATGATCACCTACACCAGCAGTCATGGTACTTGATGATGATGATTCATCTGTGTGCCCATTAGTTTATGTCTCCTATAACATTTTAACAACAGGTAAAAGAAAAAGAGGAAGACCCAGGGAGACACTGAGAAGAACATTGATGAGAGAGGCAAGAGCAGCAGGAATCGGCTCCCTCAATGAGATAGAACTGCTTGCACAGAACAGAGACAGATGGCGAGATTTGATAAAATATCTTTAAAGAAAACTGCTAGAACAAAAATTCATATAGGAGAAGGTGTATCTTGGTCTACGCCCTATGGGCCGGTTATGGCTCGAAAGGTCAATAGATAGATAGATAACATTTTATCCTTAATCGCGGAGATCAAAATGCCTAACAGCAGCAGAGCAAATCAGAACTGATGGCTTGCGCCAGGATCAATGAACCAGAACCATCCAGCCTCTACTCCACCTCTTCGTGGTGCGACTAACAAAGTTTAGTCTGGCCAAGTGAGTTGAGATTGAGAGGGAAGGCAACCCAGTGATCAAAAATGCAGTGCTGAAGTTGGAATTTTTTTTTTTTTTTACGTTCACCAGCTTTGACCTCTGACGAAGTCCCTAGAGACTAGGGACTGAATTTTGCGTGTTAATCCATTTTTCTCTGGCAGCTGTGTGCACAGGGGTCCCTCGCCGCACAGGCAGATAACTCCGTCTTCGGAGGTACTCATATTTTTTCTGTCAATGAGTAATTGATGTTTCAAGCTGAGCCTCACTGCTGAGACCAGGGGTGGTTGCTGCAGAGAGAAATCATAGATAAAAATCTGGTATAGCCGGAATTTGAACCCACAACCTCTCTGTCTCGAGGACAGTGTCTTGCCTCGAGACCAACCAGTCCCTCCAGTTGGATGTTTTAGGTTGAAAGTTGCAAATATCACTGTTCTACTGCAAACCACAACTCAATGCATAAACGCCCACTTAACATCCCTTTAAGGGCAGATGGTAAAGAGATTTATTTCTTTAGTCAATGTGTGAATGCAAGCATGTTCAACTATTTATCTATCTATTGACCTTTTGAGCCGTATCCAGACCATAAGTCAAAGACCCAGATACTCTTTCTCTTATCTAAATTTTTATTCTAGCAGTTTTCAATCCTTGTAAAGATCTATTATCAAATCTCGCCATTTGTCTGTGTTCTGTGCCTGCAACTCTATCTCATTGAGGGAGCCGATTCCTGCTGCTCTTGCCTCTCTGATTAATGTTCAACTACAGAGTACATTATAAATGCTGTGTGTCAGTCTCTGTGACATTTTATGTTCAGTCTCAAAATATTCATTGTGAGCCCTGTGACTGAGTGGTTAGTGTTCACACTTTCTTATCACAATAGTGCAGGTTCAATCCCCAATAGCGGCAGATTTCTTTTGGATTCACAAGGCTCCAGAGTTCACCCAGCCTCTAAATATGGGTGCAAGAGATTTTTCTTGGAAGTAAAGGTGGTCTGGCATGATACCAAACACATCCACAAATATGTAGTGGTCATGGACAAATATAGACACTAACACCATATTCTCTCTATGCTTAGCAAGGAGTTTATATTTGCCTCTTCTCTAATTCAATGTAATTTACCAGTAAGTTTATATTTGCCTCTTCTCTCATTCAATGTAATGTACCAGTAAGTTTATATTTGCCTCTTCTCTCATTCAATGTAATATACCAATAAGTTTATATTTGCCTCTTCTCTCATTCAATGTAATATACCAATAATTTTATATATGCCTCTTCTCTCATTCAATGTAATATACCAGTAAGTTTATATTTGCCTCTTCTCTCATTCAATGTAATATACCAATAAGTTTATATTTGCCTCTTCCCTCATTCAATGTAATGTACCAGTAAGTTTATATTTGCCTCTTCTCTCATTCAATGTAATATACCAATAAGTTTATATTCGCCTCTTCTCTCATTCAATGTAATATACCAATAAGTTTATATTCGCCTCTTCTCTCATTCAATGCAATATACCAATAATTTTATATTTGCCTCTTCTCTCATTCAATGTAATATACCAGTATGTTTATATTTGCCTTTTCTCTCATTCAATGTAATGTACCAATAAGTTTATATTTGTCTCTTCCCTCATTCACTGTAATGTACCAGCAAGTTTATATTTTTGTAAAATATGTTGTACCCAGTCACAGAATGTCCAGTGCTCCCTGCCAGTCAGCCTGTGCTTCTTTCACCGCCTGGTACAAGCTCTCAGACATTACTGGGATGAGTTCAGCATTGCTGATCCCAACTTTCTGCCCAGTACAGGTAAACTGTCCAGTCATAAATTTTGTATATATATTTTTTTTGGGGGGGGGGGGGGTGATATTATTCTCTAATTTCCTCCACAGCTGCTCATTTTCATCTCAAAGTGACATTTTATTTCTAATCTTGAAAATTTTGAAACATTTATATAAACATGTCTGGAGTCTCATACATTCCACTCGTTCTTAAAGGTGATATTTTATGGGAGTGGTTTCACTTTGTGACACTACACACAGAATGTTAAAACTACTAGCTAAAGTAACTATTTATGTGTGCCTAATATTTCAGTACATAAAACTCATAATAAAGATCACAGACTGGCAAATCTGAGAGTTTCAGGGGAAGGAGTTTTCAATTTTAACCACACAAGTTTTTACATTTTAAGAATCAGCTTCTGCTAATCACTTTGAATGTATAATAGAAGAAGCTTGTGTATTTTCTCCTGTGTGTTACCGGGGCCTCATTATGAGGAAAGTAAAGAATAGTGACACTGTGACCTTCCAGGCAAGTCGTGAGTGGCGACTAAGGAGGTTGATCGATGGCTTGACAAGCTGTCATTGTAAAAAGTATTGTTATGGAAACAGAACCATAGATTTTAGAAGCAGTGATCTCTGCAATATGTGCCATTTTGGCATGCAAGGTTTCTGTTTTTGAGATTGTGGCTCTGCCCTATGTGCCGTCTTCGGCTCGAAAGGACAAAAGATAGTGCATTTTACCTTCGAAAAGCACAAATGAGTCAATCAGATAAAGTGTCAGTGACAAGCAAACAGTATATTGTTACTTGTTGGGTACATTTATTTTAGTTTAAGGACATTTCAGTTTCCTTCCTTTTTCTTTTTCTCTACTTCCTCATTTTACCATTTCTATTGTTGAGAGGGATTCAGAGTTCTAGTTCTTGCTTTTCTCTCGGTTGATGCTGCTATAGAGTGTCTTGATGTTATCACTACAATTCACTGAAAGAAATTCAGTACTGATTTAAAACGTGTGAACCTGGAAGTTGTCGATCAGGATCAAACCCGACATCTTGTCGTTAGTAGTCCAGTTCACTAACCACTAAGCTATCACAGCTTCCCCAAAATTGAACACTCCCATTCCTAATGTTTATTTCAAATATTCATATTTGTATATGTTCTAGTGTTATTTGGTGTGATGCATTCATTCATTCATTGAGTGCCTTCTCTGCATCAACGGTTCCCTACCATTGAGCACCATTCTGCTCTGTCTCCTGCTTTGATAGTGCAGGTTGTCATAGGTTGACTTGTCCATCTTTTGATGTTATTTGTCCATGTTAGTCTTGGTCTGCCGCTTTTACCATGTATATTCCTTCCAAGATTACTTTTCTTAGGCTGCTGTATTTTAACATGCCCCAAATATCTGTGACACATTATATTTTCAATAAAGATTACTTTTCTTAGGTTGCTGTCTTTTAACATGCCCCAAATATCTGTGACACATTATATTTTCAATAAAGATTACTTTTCTTAGGCTGCTGTCTTTTAACATGCCCCAAATATCTGTGACACATTATATTTTCAATAAAGATTACTTTTCTTAGGTTGCTGTCTTTTAACATGCCCCAAATATCTGTGACACATTATATTTTCAGTAAAGATTACTGTTGACAATTTTGATCAAGTTATTATAGTGAAACATTAATATTCAAGAATATTAATTATCCAGACTATGCCCAGGTCACAATGAGTCTGAATAATCAACTTTCTACTGCAGTTTATTTTTATTGACATCATCATCATCAATAACCAGCCACATCAACTATCATCTCTCACTTTTCTCAAATGCTTTGTCATGTCTTATTTTCCCACTTTATCATGTATACCTTCATCTCCTCACTTTGTGATGCTTTCTTTTTACACTTTATCTTGTCTTCTTTTCTCACTGTGATATGAATTTCCAAATCTACCCACTTTATCTTGTCTTCTTTGCCACTTTTTCATGCATTTCCAGATCTTACCACTTTGTTATGCCTATTTCTCCACTTTTTCCTGTATTTCCAGATGTTTCCATTTGTTAAGCTTTCTTTTTTCCACCTTTTCATGCATTTCCAGATCTTTTCACTTTAATCATGCATATCCAGATGTACACACATTGTCATGTTTTCATTTCTCACTTTGACATGCTTTCTCAAATCTTATCACATTTTATGTCTTCTTTTCTTATTGTCATGTGATCTCAGACCTTTTCTCTACCTCTCTCTTTCTTGACTTGCAATAATTATGAAAATAATTTCATTAGTTTCTCCTGTTTGTAATTGTTACAGTTTAGTTATCTCTCATTTTTAAATCATTTCTGTTCCATGTTCATTGTTATCTTTGAGATGATTTAGTCAAAGCTCTATCCACGGGGAAGGACAACTCAGAAAATGCACCACTGCTGCCTAGCAATTGCCATCGGGAGAAGGAAAGGCTATGGGAGAACACCCAGACAGAAACCAAGGGCAGGGTGGACCCAACAGCCCTGGACAGCATCCACCCTACGAGAAGGAAAGGCTATGGGAGAACACCCAAACAGAAACCAAGGGCAGGGTGGGCCCAACAGCCCTGGACAGCATCCACCCTACGAGAAGAAAACTCCTACGTCAAATCAAGATGCAGCCTGCTGAAGATAGAGGGTGCCAGCCACAATGCAAATTTAGGGGAAAAATCAGGACACACGCGTAAAAACGAATACAGGCTGTGCCACCAGCTCATCCATCTTATATTATGATGTTGCTCCAACCCTTCTATCAAAACACAGGTCAAAGAATCAAGTTTGTATGATCAAAAGACTCATTCACTGAAGTAGAACAAGGGGAAAAATAAAACACACGCATGCACGCAAGTGTGTGTGCGACCAGCTCAGCTTATTTCATGATGCTGTTCCTACCCCTCCATCATGGTTCATAACAAAAAGTCAAGACCGTATGATCAAAAGGCTTGCTTGCTTGCGTTCGCCCGATGACTTAAGGAGTGTACCTCGTCATCATCCGCCCTTAAAAGGACGTTAAGTAGGCGTGTCTGCGTTGTGTTGTGGTTTACAGTATAACTGTGATATTTGCGCCTTTCGGCCCAACACATCTGACTTCAGCATGACATTTTTGAGTACCGGGTTGTCTTCCCTCTTCGATCCCTACTCGCTTGGACAGACTAGACAGGTTAGTCTGTTACTAGAGGCACCACGGAGAGGTGGAGCAAGTTCTGGATGGTTCTGGTTCACTGATCCTGGCGCAAGCCATCAGCTGTGGGTCGCTGACAACTTCCAGCTCTGGTGCTGGGAGGTGCGCCTTTGCTTCCATCAAAAGGCTTGAACATGGAAGAAGAATAGATGATTTAACGAGTGAAAATCTGCAGTCATTTTGTTTGTCTCTACTTTCAGAAGCCTTTGTACCAATTCAATTTTTCTGGAATGACTCACGAGACTACCATGAATTTCTGCGTTGCGGTGGTTTGATGAGCCACCTGAATCGTCAGCTGGGGTGTAAGTTCAACAAAATTAAACCTTTATTGGTGATCTATAAATACATTTCAATGATTTAAAATACCTGGGAACAATATTAACTTTCCGGCTTGATGCCGGAGATACTGAGTTTAGTACTGTATGCACACCATGAGCTGTATTTTTCATCCGGATCATGTTTTGATATTCTGATTGCTTAGATGAATGATGATATCATATGACGAAGGCAGTTTGGCTGCATTCACTTTCATGTATTTTTATTTCAGTGTGTATTTTTAGTAACAAAGAAACTAGGTCACATTATTAAGCAAACACATTCTAATTCCAAAAAAGATTAACACTAAACAAAAGCTCATACAATCCCCTATTCAGCAATATATAGTAGGTCTAGCTTCAGATCAAAGATTGACTGCTATGGCTGTGCACAAAAAGCAACTTGAAGTATCCCAAAATATAAAAAAAAGCAAGGACTTCTAAGAGTTAACCGTGTTAGTCCCAAGTCAAAGATATCACAAGGGATAGAAATTTGAAGATGTCACATAGGATAGAAATTTGAAGATGTCACATAGGATATAAACTTGAAGATGTGACATAGGATAGAAATTTGAAGATGTCACATAGGATAGAAACTTATGTCACATAGGATAGAAATTTGAAGATGTCACATAAGATAGAAATTTGAAGATGTCACATAGGATAGAAATTGGAAGATGTCACATAGGATAGAAACTTGAAGATGTCACATAGGATAGAAACTTGAAGATGTCACATAGGATAGAAACTTGAAGATGTCACATAGGATAGAAACTTGAAGATGTCACATAGGATAGAAATTTGAAGATGTCGCATAAGATAGAAATTTGAAGATGTCACATAGGATAGAAATTTGAAGATGTCACATAGGATAGAAACTTGAAGATGTCACATAGGATAGAAACTTGAAGATGTCACATAGGATAGAAACTTGAAGATATCACTTAGGATAGAAATTTGAAGATGTCACATAGGATAGAAACTTGAAGATGTCACATAGGATAGAAATTTGAAGATGTCGCATTGGATAGTAACGTGAAGATGTCGCATAGGATAGAAATGTGAAGATGTCGCATAGGATAGAAACTTGAAGATGTCGCATAGGATAGAAATTTGAAGACGTCACATAGGATAGAAATTTGAAGACATCATATATGATAACAATTTGAAGATGTCACATAGGATATAAATTTTAAGATGTCACATAGGATAGAAATTTGAAGACGTCACATAGGATAACAATTTGAAGTTGAAGATGTCACATAGGATAGAAATTTGAAGATGTCACATAGGATAGAAATTTGAAGATGTCGCATAGGATAGAAATTTGAAGATGTCACATAGGATAGAAATTTGAAGATGTCACATAGGATAGAAATTTGAAGACGTCACATAGGATAGAAATTGGAAGATGTCACATAGGATAGAAATTTGAAGATGTCACATAGGATAGAAATTTGAAGACGTCACATAGGATAACAATTTGAAGATGTGACATAGGATAGAAATTTGAAGATGTCACATAGGATAGAAATTTGAAGATGTCATATAGGATAGAAATTTGAAGATGTCACATAGGATAGAAATTTGAAGATGTCACATAGGATAGAAATTTGAAGATGTCACATAGGATAGAAATTTGAAGATGTCGCATAGGATAGAAATTTGAAGACGTCGCATAGGATAGAAATTTGAAGATGTCACATAGGATAGAAATTTGAAGATGTCATATATGATAGAAATTTATGTCACATAGGATAGAAACTTGAAAATGTCACATAGAAATTTGGAGATGTCACATGGGAAATTTGAAGATGTCACTTGAGAAATTTGAAGATGTCGCATCAAAAATTTGAAGATGCCACATGATGTTTTTAAAGAGGATGAAGATCAGCGTCAAGAATTGTGAGCTTGATGCCAGACTCCTGGAATGAGTTCAAGCTGTTTAAGCTGCATTGGTTTGAGACGAAGAACAGTCCTCAATCTATTGCCTGGTTGTTTATACAGACACAATTATCTATTCCTACTTAACACATTTTGAGGCATGTTAAAAGACATAGCAGCCTACTAAAAGTTATCTTGGAAAGGAAAATACAAGGTAAAAGTGTCAGACCAAGACTCACATGTGTGAGTAACATTAAAAGATGGACAAGTCAGCCTATTACAACCTACACCATCAAAGCAAGAGACAGAGCATTATGACGCTCCTTAGTAACCAACCTTTGATGCGGAGACGGCACTCAGTGATGATGATGACTTAACACTATTTGAAAAAGACAACTGGAAGTTTTTTTAACATATGAAGAGACATAATACCCTTCTAAAAGTCGTCTTGAAAGGGAAGGTATAAGGTAGACGAGGCAGAGGCAGACCAAAACTAAAATGGACTGAAAAACATCAAAAGGTGGACAAGTGAACCTATGACAACATGCACCATCAAGACAAGAGAAGAGTAAAATCGCGCTCTATTGTAGCCAACTTTCGAAGTGGAGATGACACCCAATGAATGAATGAAATTATCTATTGTATGCTGTTGGAGTTTTTGTTTATTTGTTGTACATTGATAACATTGCTGTACATTGATAGATATCGATGGTAAAAGAAAACACGGGATACCAAAATAAACTTTATGTAGAACAATTAGCAGAAAGGGATGAACAGTAAGGTTAAGAACTAAAACAGAGGCTTGTAGTAGATCCTTAGGCATGGATACCTGTGATCTATATGCCAGTCTACTTCCCAGGAATTAACTAACTTTGATTGAATTACTGTGTTATTTTCTTATTAATCAGTCGTACGTTGCCAGATTTATAGCAATCATTTTGTACTGAAATTTATGAATTTGTCTCCTTTTTCTTTTATCGGTAGCTGATGTTTACAATGTCATTGATGATGACTGTTTTATTTATCAGTAGTTGATGTTTACAATGTCATTGATGATGACTGTTTTTATTTATCAGTAGTTGATGTTTACAATGTCATTGATGATGACTGTTTTTTTTAACAGTAGTTGATGTTTACAATGTCATTGATGATGACTGTTATTATTTATCAGTAGCTGATGTTTACTTACATTAATTAGAGTGTTATTATCCACATTAGCTGAGGTCAACCGAGCACAGTGCATTGAAGTACAAGAAGATGGCAGGGTCTTTAAGAAGGCACCAAAAGAGATTGGTGAGTATCACCTGGGTCGATGGTAAACATTTGTTTGTGGTTGATCAGTTTCAAAAACATCATTTCTTTGTTGTTGTTGTCTTGGTGGTTTTGCCTACTTGTTGGCAAGACATGATCCGTGCAACCGCAGACTCAGTCTTGTAGGTTATATTAGATCACATTTTCCATCCATGAACAAATCAGCATATGGTAAAAGAACTAGGAGGGTACCCAGAACTCAGATTTATAGACATATGCAAATGTGACATTAAGACTGTGAACATAAACCTTGCAGCCTGAGAACTGAGAAGACATAGCTGCAGACCGCGATCTTTGGAAACACACTCTAAAGCTCCAACTCAAACAAGAAGGAGACAGATTCATAGAAAGAGAGAATACACAGCGAAAGAAAAGAAAAAAAAAACCATTTCCTAGGGGTGCTACAAAATCCATAGTCATCTGTGACTTACGGAGGCTACATGACTTAACCTGACCTTTGGGTAGTCATATCTGATGTCTAGTCCATCTAAGGTAGTCATATCTGATGTCTGGCCCATCTTTAGGTAGTCATATCTGATGTTTGGCCCATCTTTGGGTAATCATATCTGATGTCTAGGCCATCTTTGGGTAATCATTTCTGATGTCTGGCCCATCTTTGGGTAATCATATCTGATGCCTGGCCCATCTTTAGGTAGTCATATCTGATATCTGGCCCATCTTTAGGTAGTCATATCTGATGTCTGGCCCATCTTTAGGTAGTCATATTTGAAGTCTGGCCCATCTTTAGGTAGTCATATCTGATGTCTGGTCCATCACTGGGTAATCATATCTGATGTCTGGTCCATCTTTGGGTAATCATATCTGATGTCTGGCCCATCTTTGGGTGGTCATATCTGATGTCTGGCCCATCTTTGGGTGGTCATATCTGATGACTAGCCCATCTTTAGGTAGTCATATCTGATGTCTGGCCCATCTTTAGGTAGTCATATCTGATGTCTGGTCCATCTTTAGGTGGTCATATCTGATGTCTGGCCCATCTTTGGGTGGTCATATCTGATGTCTGGCCCATCTTTAGGTAGTCATATCTGATGTCTGGCCCATCTTTAGGTAGTCATATCTGATGTCTGGCCCATCTTTGGGTAATCATATCTAATGTCTGGCCCATCTTTGGGTGGTTATATCTGATGTCTGGCCCATCTTTGGGTAATCATATCTGATGTCTGGCCCATCTTTGGGTGGTTAAAGAAACTTTAATGCACAAAAAAAAACAAGAATAAAGAGCAGAAAAGTAGAATCAAAAGTAATACATTTTTTCAGACTTCATTCTTAATCTCCACTGTCCAGATTTGAATTATATCTGTTGTAAGTTATATTGTGAAGAAGATACTGTGCAATGCATTTTTGACAATGGAAATAAGAAAAAGAGTTCTTAAATGTTATGTTGAACCAGCCTTAACATATAAATGTAAATTATGGACAATAGGACAACAGACAAGAAAATCACTGGAGGCTGTAGAAATGTGATTTTACAGAAGAATGTTGAGAATACCATCGACAGCTAAGAAAAGTAATGAAAAAGTTCTCAAAGTGGCCAAAGCAAAAAGAGCTAATTTCCAATATTAGAAAGAAATAATCATCATTTTTTGGTCATGTGGTGAGAAGGGAGCATATAGTGGAATATATTGTGACAACTGGGAAAATTGAGGGACGAAAAGATAGAGGGAAGCAAAGAGAAAAGATACCAGACAGCTTAAGAGAATGGTTTAGCAGAAGGTCAACAACAGAAATAACTGTTGAGATAGAAAGTTGTGGAGAAACATGATCACCTGTGCCAGGCATTGTACTTGATGATGAAGTTATAATGACCTACTTTGTAAACAGTTTTCTTTATCGTTGTTTCAGGAAAAGGCACTGATGACTACCCAAAACTTGAGATGCCAAGTGGGAACTCTTTGCTAGAGCTGCTTGACTCTGTTGTCCTGCTGTACTACATAGCAGCTCACAAGCAGCTAGGAAAAGTATGCTTTTTTTTGCTGTTTACATCAAATGATTCAGCTGAAAATTTGCATCTTCAGCTATTTACAAACTTCATTCATTAAATTTAATTTTCCTCTCTGGCTGAAGTTGGCTTATAGGGGTGGGTATCATAGTAAAAGTAAAGTAAAGTACCCCCGTCACGCCAAGTGGCGTATAGGGAATATGGTGTTCTATCTATTGTCCTTTCGAGCCGAAGACGGCACATAGGGCAGAACCACAATCTCAAAAACAGAAACCTTGCGTGCCAAAATAGCACATATTGCAGAGATCACTGATCTAAAATCTATGGCGCTGTTTCCATAACAATACTTTTTACAATGACAGCTTGTCAAGCCATCAATCAACCTCCTTAGTCACCTCTTACGACATGCCTGGAAGGTCACAGTGTCACTATTCTTTACCTCCCTCATAATGAGGCCCTGGTAACACACGGGATATATGGTGTTAGTGACCATAAATTTTACAGACCTTCGGAACATGATTTTCGGGGTATTGTGGTCGGTATTACGCCCGCGCCGCTTTACTTTCCCAGAAAAAAAAACCGGTACCCATTTAAGACTGTGTGAACCCGGAAGCCGTTTGTTGGGATCGAACCCTACCCCTAGGGTGGGTATCATAGTTCTCAATAATTGATGATTTGCTGGTAGTTCTTGGTTGTCTTTTAGACACATGGTTGGGCCTTCCCTAGTAATTGTTCTATGTAGCGATTCTCTTAGTCTGCCTTGTTTTCTTTTACCATATGGTTTCCACATGAATGCCTGATGAGAAAGTCTTTCTTCATTCATTCTCAGCATATGAACAATGTATTTCCAATGATTTCTTCTTATAAAGCTCGACACGTATTCTTGTTTAGATTCGTCTCTTATCTGTTCATTTGAAATGTATTCTTTCCAGCTTATGTAAAGGTAAATCCGCATTTCATCTTGCTATATGTCCCTGTTCTGGGCGAGCTCTCAATTGTGGTGGACCTCTCAATCTTAGCAAGGGAGCTGATTATCAACTGTTGTTGCCTCTCGCTTCAGTGTTCTTTATAGTGTTTCTCTAGGTCTGTCTCTTTTCTATATGGATTGCGTAGCTAAAACTTTTGTTTTTTTTTTTTACTTACTGAACTAAAAATTTGTTTAAAAAAAACCTCAACTTTGTTTTTGCATTTATAGACTCCTCATTATTCCATTACTGTAGTCGTCAGGAAGGACATATGATAGGGCTGGAGAATGAAGGCAGCATGTCCTGAGGAGTCACCATTAGGTGTTTGGGTCTGAGTTTATATTTCCTCATAGAAAAAAATGTTTAACCTCTCTTGGATTCGAACCCACATTCTCCTGGCTTGGAGCATGGCAAGATACCAGTTCAACCACCTGTTTTCTTCTGGACATGTCATAGAAGGATTTTATTTATTCCTTAACAAAAAAAAAAACATTTAGGAATGTGCTTGTATTAATGAGAACTTGTATCAATGAGAACTTGTATTAATGAGAACTTGTATTTATGAGAACTTTTATTATTGAGAATTTGAATTAATGAGAACTTGTATTAATGAGAACTTGTATTATTGAGAACTTGTATTAATGAGAACTTGTATTAATTATAAACAGCTGTTTGTTTTCTTCTCAACTGCATTAATTATAAACAGCTGTCTGTTTTCTCAAGTGACATCTTAGTTTTAATCCAGAAACTGTTTCAGTATTTATAGATGTAGATGTCTGAGTTTAGTACATTCCACACATTCTTAAATTGATATCTTATGGGGGGTGGTTTCAATTTGTGACACCACACACAAAACATAAGATGTTTAGCTAAACTAAATATGTTTATGTGCGATTGAAATTTGAGTAGTTCATGCTCATAACTAAAAAGCAAAGATTTGGAAATCTGAGAGTTTCAGGAGATGCAATATTCGATTTTTAACAAGAAAAGTTTTTAATTTTAAAAATAATAGCCTCCGTCAGTCATAGATGACTATGGATATTCCACCGCCTCTAGAAATGTTATTTTTTTTCTTTTGTTTCATTGTATTTTCTCTTTCTCTATGAATCTATCTCCTTCCCGCCTGAGTTTGAGCCTTAGAGTATGTTTCTGAATTAAAATACAATACAGCTTCTTTTAATCACTTTGAATTTATTATCTATCTATCTATCTATTGTCCTTTCGAGCCGAAACGGCACATAGGGCAGAACCACAATCTCGAAAACAGAAACCTTGCGTGCCAAGAAGGCACATATTGCAGAGATCACTGTTTCTAAAATCTATGGCTCTGTTTTCATAACAATACTTTTTACAATGACAACTCGTCAAGCCATCGATCAACTTCCTTTGTCGCCTCTTACGACATGCCTGGAAGGTCACAGTGTCACTATTCTTTACTCATAATGAGGCCCGGTAACACAAGGGAATGAATATATTGTAGAAGAAGCATTTTTATTTTATCTTCCTGGAAAGATACAAATGATCAGTTCAACTAAAGTATCAGTGACAAACAGCTGTGTATAATAATGACAATATTTGAATGGTTCTTATGTTAATTAGAAATTAAAAAAAAAATCACTTCCTGTATCAACGAATGTTTTCAGATGTGTGCTTTAAGGGAGAACATGCAGGAGTTTATTGTCAACTTGGCTGAGACGGAACAGAAGCTTGTGAAGTGTCCAGATGAAGTAAGTTCATGTTCAGCAAATAGTTGAAAGTCTGTATGTTACAGGTAGACTACGAGGCTTCCTGGGAATATGGTGCCCTGTTCACTGGCTTCTTCAGAGGACTCACAGATAAGTGCTGATTTCCAGTGAACTTTTCTGTTTATTTGTTTGTTTTTATTGATATTTGAAGGGATCATGTGATTATACACGCTTTCTATTTGATGTAAATCACTTTGCTTCTTTTGATTCATTGCATTTTGTTACAATTTCTTTATTTAATCACTTATACTCATCTTTGTTGTTGATTGCGCTATTGAACGAGTCAAAACTGGCGGTTTGTTTTCGCTGGTCTGTCATCAAGGACGCTTAATTTATTTAATTTGTAAAAGGCTCACAGTGTATCCGCGTCCTGCAGAGCTATTTACTGGAGTTGGCCAGTTTATAACGTGGAAACGGGTTCTGGACCGTGCGACTGAGTAAGTGCACGTGAGTCTAGATCATCCACAGCATTGACATTCAGCGACAAAATCACCTATGATGCTATGACGACGGTGAGTATTCAGATGCAGCCCAAACGACAACATTGAAGAAGGAAAACACGACAAGGCAAGCGTGGTGGCATTAAACTGTCGAAGTGTGAGAAGCTAGGCCTAAAGTATGTGTGCGTTACATATTGGAATTGTGGGTCCATAAATCAATGACGGCCCATTCTTGATAAGCTACTGTGCGGCGCCAATATAATGGTTTTACAAGAAGCTCTTCTTGGTGACTGGACAGTAAGTACTCCTGGATTTCATTGTTTCTACAATAAATGACACCATGGGCAGGCCATCCTTGTGCACAACAAAATAGTGGCAGCTGAGGTTGATATGTCTGCGTGGGACACTGCAGAATTGCAAGTACATGCGGTTAGGGTGCAGACCCCAGTTCATTTCACAATTGTAAATGTGTATGCCTGTAATGGGAAGGTGAACACACAACAATGGCAGAATCTCTTTGAGTTCGATGAAGAGAACGTCATTTTCTGCGGAGACTTTAATGCTAGAGGAAACCAGTGGGGTAACGTCATAACCAACAAGCAGGGAGAAGACCTAGAGAATGCACTTGAATGATGTGAGGGCAACAAGAATGGCCACTTGAACAGGGGACTCTGATAGTGTCATAGACCTGGCACTGGTGTCTTCCACCTTCGCACCGGTTTGCAGGTGGAGTGCACTGGGGTTCCATGGAAGTGATCACTTTCCATGTGTCCTCCTAATTGAGAAAAGCAGAAATAGAAGACAGAAAAGAAAGCTCCACACATTCCACTACAAGAAAACAGACCAGGACATCTTTAGCAAAATCAGACATAGGAAGCAAAGCGCCCCTCGTAGGAGGCAGGAGAGATGGACGCAGCCACCCTGGTGGAACGTAGAAGTCGAGGAAGCTTGGCGGAGCAAGAGACAAATGGCCAAGACATGGCAGAAAGCCAGAAAGAATGGAAGAACACAACCAGAGCTCTTGAAGCGTCTAAAAGAAGAGGTCGACCAAAAAATGATGAACTTTAAACTATGTGCTAAGCAGGCTAAGGATGCCAAATGGGATGACTTCTGTAAAAAAGTGTGCTCAGAAAAATCGCTAGCCACATTCTGGCGCCTTCATCAGAGCATGAATGGCACAACAAGACACAGAGGCATACCAGACTTTCAGAGCACAGGCCTGATATGGCACAAATCTGATGAGAGCAAAGGGAAGGCCCTGCTTGCCCGCTACATTGAGCAGATGGACCAAAGAAATGAGGCTGTAAGAATGAGGATACGGGGATTGCTGTCAAAATTGTGTAAGGATGTAGTACTGGAAGAAGATCTCACAATCACAACCGATACCATTCGCACGACACTTAAAAGGTCACACAACACTGCTCCTGGTCCAGATGGTGTTCGGTATGATGACATAGGCGATTTAGCTGACAATGACTTGACAAAGCTGGCCAATGAGTTTAATACCAGCCTTCGGAGTAGCCAGATTAAGGAGGAGTGGCTACACAGCTACTTACTACTACTACCGAAGCCAAACAAGGACCATTCTCAGATCAGTGCCTACAGAATCATCACAATACAGAACAATGCGGGCAAGATGCTGGAGAAAATAGTTCCCCGTGTCCTCACCTGTCACCTTGAACAGAAACATGCATTCCCACCCACACTCGAAGGTTATAGATATAACAAAGAGACATGGCTCAATGCAGCAGTCTTTGCCTATGACGTCTTTGAAGACTTCCACAGACGAGAGGAGACATGTGCTGCTGCTATAGATCTGGAGGATGCATACAACAGGGTACCATTTGAATACCTCATGCATATGCTCCTCAAACTGGCGGTGCACCCCTTCCTCATTAGATGGATCACTGCGGCACTGTTTCAGAGGAAGGTGATACTCAGATGTGGATATTGGTCTTCCAAGCCATCCATTTGTTTAGGGCTGCCACAAGGCTCACCATTGTCACCAGTTCTATTTAACGTGTACACAATAACGATCACAGAACAACAGCTGGATGGGAGGGGAAGAACTATGACTTTTGCTGATGATATTCTGGTATATCGACAGGGAAGAGACAGACGGGGAATCGCCTCCACAACGCAAGACGAACTCGATCGCATTTCTTCAGGTGCCTTGGTTAATCCTAATAAAGCATCAGTTTCGTGGTTCTCCCTTAACAATCATATCGTTAATACGACCACACCGGTAGTACGAATGGGAGCTGATGAGGTGACTAGGGACAAGTTGATGACATACCTCGGAGTTAAGTTTGATTGCATCCTGTGCTTTTGGGACCATGTCGACCATGTGATAGCAAAATCCCGCAAAGGATTAGCCACCTTGAAGGTCATGGCAGCTGCCAACATCGAGCAGAGGCTACTTACTCTTCTGTTCCAGGGATTAGTCCTCGCACCAATCGAGTATGCCCTGGCAATTCTTACTGTCAGTATGACTCAAATTGATAGGCTGGAGAAAATACAAAATGAAGCCATGCGCATTATCTTGAGATGTACAAGGGACACTCCCTGTGTAGCAATGAGGTATCTTCTTGACTTTCGAACCATGGATGACAGAATCAAGATCTGGAGAGCACGAGCATACCTGAAGATTAGTACAGATAAAGAGCATCCATTGCACCACATGCTCAACACAGGGAAAGGTGCCAGGCTAAAAAGAGGCAAATCATGGGTGGGCCGAGCAGAAGATGTCATCAAACAGGTCTGTGGGCTTACCAATATCAGCGTTGGTGAGGAATGGATACCAGTGTAATAGTAATTGGTCAAGAGTTGAAATGTAAGGTATATTAGCCAGATGTGTAATATAGGGAATGGCCGGGTAGGCAAGAGTGGAGTTGTATTCATGAAGAGGGAATATAGAAATAGACTATAGTTAATTAAGGATATACCGCCAAGGTTAAGGGTAAGGGTATACCGCCAAGGTTAAGGGTAAGGGTATACCGCCAAGGTTAAGGGTAAGGGTATACCGCCAAGGTTAAGGGTAAGGGTATACCGCCAAGGTTAAGGGTAAGGGTATACCGCCAAGGTTAAGGGTAAGGGTATACCGCCAAGGTTAAGGGTAAGGGTATACCGCCAAAAAGGCGTGCAGTCCGTGGGGAACATGAAGTCCACTGAGTATGGACCGTATGCTAGAAACAGAATTAGCTAGGGTCAAGGTTAAGTGGGGAAGACAGAAGTCTGGAAGGTTCGAGGCGTGATGTGTTAAGTGTGAGTAGTAAACAAAGGAAGGATTAGAATGATTGGTTACAGAGGATGATGGGATAGTAGATGGTAGGGAAGTACAAATAGTGGGGATGAGAGAAAACTGAGCACTCTCTGGCTCTCACCGGTCGTGAACGAATTCAGACATGTTACTAATGGATGGTTTTGTGCATGTGGAAGACTTGAATTATAGTAGATATTGTACAGAGTTGTCATGTAATTAAAATTATTACAATATTGACCACTTGTTATTTCTGCATCAAACAAACCATCGCAACGTTAGCCTATGACATTAGATATCAAATTCGGTGCCGTAACTATAACACCGGTGCCTACGTCATTCAAGGGGACTTTCTCGTGTATTGTCACACTCGACAGGAAAAGTAGGGAACAGAACCAGGTCATGGTTAATGCTGAGGTCAACGGTCTCATCTGCGATAACACCGATGAGAAAGATGCAGTCATCTATACAGACGGATCTGTAAGACGACACCAAAGAAGTGCATGGGCATTTACAGCACGCTCAACAGGCAAAATAGTCAACGAAGACAGTGGTGCATATGTCATGACCACGAGTAGCATGACAATGGAGGTGATGGCAGTGACCAAGGCATTCAAATGGTTAGAGTCACAAGACTACACCCACGCATGTATACTGAGTGTTTCGATGAGCATGATCAAAAAAGTGGAGGCGGGCTCTGTATGCATGCAATGGGTAGAGTCATTGCAGAAATCCAAAATATTTAAGGTCACCTTTGTCTATGTCCCTGGACATGCGAGAGTATGGGGAAATGAAAGGGCAGACAGGTTGGCTAGCTACGTTGTCGTTGAGGACGGGCAACCAATGGATCGGGCGGACATCATCAATGCACTAGGAGATGTGGGAAGAGCACAGGACTTCGACAAACTATGTTAAATTATATTATTATTATTTTAATTTGTTTGCAGTGATACCTGCAGTGATACCGGGGCCTTCCATAACCATAACCATTAGAGAAATCGCCAATCAACCACTAATATTCTCAATAATGAAGAAAAGATGTTGGACATGGGATGAGAAGAGATAATAACCGAATAGCAAAGCAAGCCCTCAAGTGGAAACAACAAGTAGGAAGAAAAGAGGTCGACCCAGAGAAACACTGAGAAGAACATTGATGAGGGAGGCAAAAGCAGCAGGAATTGGCTCCCTCAATGAGATTAATATGCTTGCACAGAACAGAGACAAATGGCGATATTTGATAAAAGATCTTTGCAAGGATTGAGACTGCTAGAAAGAAAATTTAGAAACATGGAAAGAGTATCTGAGTCTATGCCCTATGGGCCAACTACAGCTCGAAAGATCGATAGATAGATATATAAAAACATTTTTTATTTGTTCTCTGCCTTATAAAGCTTACCCTGTTAGGGGTCCTAATTTTTCAAGAAAATTTTATTTTGCAGTGATTAAATTTTGAGCTGCATTTCAGAATAAAATATTTTCTTTCTTTTGTACATAGCTGCTGGAGGTCAAGACTCATTTGGACACAGCCAAGAAAGTGTTTGAGGAGAAGATAATTGAGCAAGCTCGGCAGATGGTGTGGGTGTCTAAAGTTATCTACTCCTCAGTGAGTAAGGCTGTATTGATTTGTCCATTTGTTTTTTTTTGCTTTACTGATCATCATGTACTATACCGGTTGGTAGAGGTGAAAATAACCTTCCACAAATCTCTGCCATAGTGCATGGCATCAGTTCTGTTGACAATTTACTAAGTCATGACATGTATCTATATCTAGTTTCTTCTCTCAATATCGTTCGTGATCTCTCTTTCCCTGTATTTTGCCAGTTGTAACCAAGTATTGGAAATAAAAAAGGAAACTTGGTCACTTCCCTATGGTCTTGAGCTTGGTCAGGCATAGTCTGAGCTGAAATTTTTTTTTTTTTTTCGTTCGCCAGCTTTGACCTCTGACGAAGTCCCTAGAGACTAGGAACTGAATTTTGCATGTTAATCCATTTTTCCCCGGCAGCAGTGTGCACACTTACTGCACAGGCAGATAACTCTGTCTTCAGAGCTATTCATATTTTTTCCGTCAATGAGTAATTGACGTTTCAAGCCGGGCTTCACTGCTGAGACCAGGGGTAGTTGCCGCAAAGAGAAATAATAAATAAAAATCCCAACTGGTGCAGCCGTATTTGAACCCACAACCTCTCTGTCTCGAGGCTGGCATCTTGCCTCAAGACCAACCAGTCCCCAGACTGAAATTAATATTGCCGATGAACAGATTGGGTTCTTGTACCCACCTCCACATATTTTTAGAACCCTTACCCTCCTACTGCATTTTACACCTGGGTCCTGCCCTGTCCACCGACAATATTAATTTCAGTCCAGTAGGTGCCTGACCAAGTTCAAGACCGCAGGGAAATGACTTATTTTCCTCTTTTGAGAGTCTAGCATTTATCACCCTGTAGTTATATTTGGGGTTTCCGGTTGTTTCCAAAATGGAGGAATTATTTTTCTCCGGCTTGGTATAGAACCGTTGATCAGAGGTTTAACAAGCCGCTATCGTAAAAACGATGTTGTTAATGAAACGTAGACCTGATACAGAATGTGTAAATTAGCAGTAGATAGTAGTGATAGTTTTTTCGGCCCTAAAACAACAACAAAAATAGGATTCTGGAATGTGCGAACAATGGCCGCTCCGACGAAACATGCACAGGTCGCGAGCGAGATGGATAGATACGATCTAGATATTTTAGGATTAAGCGAAATGCGCTGGCTTGGAACAGGTAGGAGATCTATTGATAATAAAATAGTAGTTTTTTCTGGAAGGGAAGATGGAAAACACCGTGAAGGAGTAGGCATAATGATGACAGACAAAGCTGCAAGAAGTTTATTAGAATGGGAACCGTAAACAGCCGTCTGATACGAACACGATACAAAACAAAACATGGAAGACTTTCAATTATTCAATGTTATGCGCCTACTAACGAAGCTGATGATGAAGTTAAGGATGATTTTTATAACCAACTGCAACAACTTATAAACAAAATACCAAAACACGATCTTTTAATTGTAATGGGAGACTTCAACGCCAAAGTAGGACAAGATAACGCAGGAGTGGAACATGTGATGGGGAGAGAAGGCTGTAATACAACAAGTCAGAATGGAGAAAGATTAATAGAATTATGTTTAATAGAAAATTTAGTTATAGGTGGGACATTATTTCCACACAAAAATATTCACAAAACAACATGGATATCTCCTGATGATAGAACATCAAATCAAATTGACCACCTATGTATTAAACAACAATTCAGATCATCATTAATAGATGTAAGAGCATACAGAGGTGCTGATGTTAATAGTGACCACAACCTGTGCATTGGGAAAATAAGATTAAAATTTAGAAACCAACAGAAGAGGTCAATTACACATAAAATTGATAGTCATAAACTGAAAGATGAAGCCATAAAGGAAAAGTTTAACATAGAGCTAAGTAATTGTTATTCAGCACTTGGTGAAATAGACTTAGATATCAATGAAATGTGGGACTCACAGAGCAAAATACTAATGACAGCAGCAGAAGCAAGTGCTGGACTGAAGAAAATGGAAAAACGAGCTTGGATCTCAGACACCACGTGGAAATACATCAAAGAAAGAAGAGAAGCGAAGAGAGCCATGACTAATGTAAAGACAGATCTTGGAAAGGTTCTGGCAAAAGCAACATACAAAGAATTAGACAACAAAGTGAAAAGTTCGGCAAGAAGAGATACAAGAGCTTATATAGACAACTTGGCAGAGAAAGCAGAGACAGCTGCAATTACAGGAGACAGCAGAACTCTCTATACTGTACAAAAGATGCTGACAAACACCTATACATCCAGTGGAACACCAATTCTAGACAAATCTGGATTAATGCTAACAACAAGCGCAGACATAAAAGCCCGTTGGGCGGAACACTTCAAAGAAATTCTTAACCGTCCACTACCTCACAGTTTAATAGATTTTGAAGCTGAAACACCAGCAGCAGAATTAGATGTAAATTTAGATGACTTCACCTTGAGTGAAATAGAAACCACCTTAAAGCTAATGACCAATAACAAGGCTGCTGGAGAGGATAAGTTAACAGCTGAGATCCTCAAGGCAATTGATAGCCATAATTTAATACATCTCCAAAAAATGTTCAACATCATTTGGAAAACAGAGAAGACGCCTCATAAATGGAAAAAAGGAATCATTGTTAAGATCCCAAAAAAGGGCAATCTTAGAGATTGTAACAACTGGAGAGGCGTGACACTTTTGTCAGTTGCCTCAAAGTTATTCTGTAAAATCATCCTAAATAGAATAAAGGATTCAATAGATACAGTAATGCGTGAAGAACAGGCTGGGTTTAGAAAAGGGAGAAGCTGTCTTGACCACATTTTCACTCTACGACTTATATTGGAGGAACACATTGAAAAGCAAAAACCTTTTGTACTTAACTTCATCGACTTCAAAAAAGCATTTGATAGTATTCATAGAGATTCTTTGTGGAAAATTCTGAAGCAATATGGCTTACCATCAAAAATCATAAATATTATCAAAGACATGTATGATGGTTACACATGTGCAGTTCGAACAGAGGAAGGACTGAGCGAATGTTTCCCAATAGAAACTGGGGTTAAACAAGGATGTATTTTATCGCCCTTGTTATTTGGAATTGTTATGGACTTCATAATGAAGAAATGCTGCACTGGTAATAAAGGCATCGAATGGATACAAGGAGACCATTTGGAGGACCTCGACTTTGCTGATGACATAGTTCTCATCAGCAGTCAGATAAAAACGATGCAGGAAAACACAAATGAACTATCATCAATAGCCAGCAAAATTGGGCTTGAGGTCAATCATGAAAAGACTAAAGTCATGAAAAGTTTAATTCCAACAAGTGACAAAATATACATGGAAAACAAACCAGTAGAAGAGATCGATCACTTTATCTATCTTGGAAGTCACATTGATCGAGAAGGGGATACGAGCAAAGAAATTAGAATCAGACTGGCTAAAGCAGCAATGTCTTTCAGAAGCCTTGAAAAGTTGTGGAAATCAAAACTCATTAGCACAAACACAAAACTTAGGCTATTCAAATCAAATGTACTATCAACCCTTACGTATGCGTGTGAAAGCTGGAAAACAACAAGAGATATAGAAACAAAGTTGAACGCATTCGAAAATAAATGTCTAAGGAAAATACTTGGTATAGAATGGAACGAATTCAAAACAAACGAGGAAATTAGAGAAATCGCCAATCAACCACTAATATCTTCAGTAATAAAGAAAAGACGATGGTCATACGTTGGACATGTGATGAGAAGAGATAATAATCGAATAGCAAAGCAAGCCCTCATATGGGAAACAACAGGTAAAAGAAAAAGAGGAAGACCCAGGGAGACACTGAGAAGAACATTGATGAGAGAGGCAAGAGCAGCAGGAGTCGGCTCCCTCAATGAGATAGAACTGCTTGCACAGAACAGAGACAGATGGCGAGATTTGATAAAATATCTTTAAAAGAAAACTGCTAGAACAAAAATTCATATAGGAGAAGGTGTATCTTGGTCTACGCCCTATGGGCCGGTTACGGCTCGAAAGGTCAATAGATAGATAGATAGATAGTTATATTTGTATATATTTCCCTATATATATGTTTGTTGTTCGGTGGAAACATCGTTCCACTTTTGTTTTGTTTCTCACCTACGTAAAGCTGGTACCATACCACTTTTTCCTTTTTATACAATTTCATTATAATCATCAGCTTTACATCAGCTTGAGGCTATGGCCGCACAGTTTGTCTGAATTTTTGTCTAAAATGTAAAATAACAGCAATAAAATAAATTAAAATTGATCTAAAACACATTTAGTTGGGACAGTTTGGTCACGAATACGGAAAAGTGGACAAAAAGAGAATTACAAAATTTTTAGTGAAAATAATTGTGAAAACATCGATAAATTAAAAGCAGCAAATAACGGTTTTGGATTCAGTGTGCTGGCTGCAAAAGCAGCGATTTTTGACTCGTATAGAATGTGTTAAACTACATACATACATCATGAAATGCTGTAGGATTACCTTTGGTCATTTGATCTAACATTTGTCATCTCTTGTCTGTAGACTAAACAGAAGGACATTGCTTGGTTGCTCAGTGTGGTTCTGAGGACGGTGGAGAAGGCCTCAAACTACCATAAGTTGTTCCAGTACGTCCCAGAGTTTTACATTGAAACTGGCGTCAGTGCATTTAATGCTCTACGGAACTTCCTGCATCCTACGACTCCATTTTCACAGATACAACGTATGTATTTGATTGACAGATCATAGAGAGGTGGGGGAGGGGGTTATGTGTGTGTGTGTCTTAATTTGAAAAAAATATGGTTGGTTAGTTATAGAGTGTAATTTGAAGTGAAGTGATTGCTTAATCATAGAGAGTGCATTGTGAAGTGTCAAAGAGAAAGTTTAGTTTGTTGTGGGACTATGATTGATTAGTACTAGAGAAAGTATAGTTAGAATTGTTGTGATTTAATTTATATTTACAGAGAAAGTGTAGTTTATAGTAGGGATGTGTTTATTTAATTATAGAAGGACTGTGATTGTTTAGTTATAGTAGGGCTGTGATTGTTTAGTTATAGTAGAGATGTGATTGTTTAGTTATATTAGAGCTGTGATTGTTTACTTATATTAGGGCTGTGATTGTTTAGTTATATTAGAGCTGTGATTGTTTTGTTATATTAGGGCTGTAATTGTTTAGTTATATTAGGGCTTTGATTGTTTAGTTATATTAGAGCTGTGATTGGTTAGTTATATTAGGGCTGTGATTGTTTAGTTATATTAGGGCTGTGATTGTTTAGTTATATTAGGGTCGTGATTGTTTAGTTATATTAGAGCTGTGATTGTTTAGTTATATTAGAGCTGTGATTGTTTAGTTATATTAGAGCTGTGATTGCTTTGTTATATTAGGGCTGTGATTGTTTAGTTATATTAGAGCTGTGATTGTCTAGTTATAGTAGAGCTGTGATTGTTTAGTTATAGTAGAGGTGTGATTGTTTAGTTATATTAGGGCTGTGATTGTTTAGTTATATTAGAGCTGTGATTGTTTAGTTATAGTAGAGCTGTGATTGTCTAGTTGTAGTAGAGCTGTGATTGTTTAGTTATATTAGGGCTGTGATTGTTTAGTTATAGTAGAGCTGTGATTGTCTAGTTATAGTAGAGATGTGATTGTCTAGTTATATTAGAGCTGTGATTGTTTAGTTATATTAAAGCTGTGATTGTTTAGTTATAGTAGAGCTGTGATTGTCTAGTTATAGTAGAGCTGCGATTGTCTAGTTATATTAGAGCTGTGATTGTCTAGTTATATTAGAGCTGTGATTGTTTAGTTATATTAGGGCTGTGATTGTTTAGTTATAGTAGAGCTGTGATTGTCTAGTTATAGTAGAGCTGTGATTGTCTAGTTATATTAGAGCTGTGATTGTTTAGTTATAGTAGAGCTGTGATTGTTTAGTTATATTAGAGCTGTGATTGTTTAGTTGCAGTGACTTTAGAACAATAAGCCTAATGAGCCATGTTACAAAAATCTTGCTAAAAGTTATACATGGAAGGATTCAGAATAAAATCAATACTGAATTAGATGAGCAGCAATTTGGATTTAGGAAAAATAGCAGGACAAAAGAAGCCATATTCTGCATGAGAACATTAATAGAAAAATACACAGAAGTAAACAAACCAATATATGCCTGCTTCATAGACTACACCAAAGCTTTTGATAGAGTACATCACAAACAACTTATAGAATGCCTAAAAGAGATACATCTAGATGACATGGATAAACGACTAATATGCAATCTATACTGGGAGCAGACAGCAATAATAAAATATAACAAAGAGTTCTCTACACCCATTGATATAAAAAGAGGAGTAAGACAAGGATGCATCCTATCACCAAGCTTGTTCAATCTATACACTGAGCAAATCTTTAAAAACATCATAGAGATGCCAGGCCTACAAATTAATGGAAAGATAATCAATAACCTAAGATATGCTGACGATACTGTACTACTAGCAGAAAATCCTAAAGACCTACAACAATTACTTAATGAAATAAACACGACAAGCAAAAAATATGGACTAGATATGAATATCAAAAAGACTAAAACTATGATCATAAACAAAGAAAATACTCAAAACCCACAAGTGGATATCAAAATTGAAGGAATAGACCTTGAGACAGTTCAGAACTATAACTACCTTGGACATACTATAACCAGTGATGGAAAATGTACAACTGAAATAAACAAAAGAATAGGAATGGCAAAAAGTAATTTTAATGTCATGAAGGACATACTAACATCAAAACAAATAACACCAGAGCTAAAACTAAGAATAGCAAAATGTTACATCTTCTCAATATTCCTATATGGTGCTGAAACATGGACATTAGACAAGAAAACAGAACAGAGAATTGAAGCCTTTGAAATGTGGATATATAGAAGAATAGGTAGAATTGGATGGAAGGAAAAGAAAACAAACGACAAAGTCTTAAAACAACTAAAAATGAAAAGAGAACTTCTGAACACAATTAGAACAAGACAAATGCGATTCTTAGGCCATGTTAAAAGACACAACAGCCTACTGAAAGTAATCCTGGAGGGGAAAATACAAGGTAAAAGAGGCAGAGGCAGACCAAGATTAACATGGACGAGTAACATCAAAAGATGGACAAATCAACCGATGACAACCTGCACCATCAAAGCAAGAGATAGAGCAGAATGGTGCTCCATGGTAGCCAACCTTCGTTGCGGAGACGGCACTCAATGATGATGATGATGATGATTGTTTAGTTATATTAGAGCTATGATTGTTTAGTTATATTAGAGCTGTGATTGTCTAGTTATAGTAGAGCTGTGATTGTTTAGTTATAGTAGAGCTGTGATTGTCTAGTTATAGAAAACAAATAGTTTGGATTGTTCCCATCTGTTAGTCATTGAGACGGTGTATTTATTGTTTCATAAATATAAATACCCATATATCCTTTTGTTTGTTTTGTACGTTAATCTCTTTACGATAACATTCTCCAGTCCATATGTATATCAGTAGCAATAATTTTCATTATTTATATAGTTTTTGTGATATCTTTACTGTAGTTTAGTGTATTTTCTTCTATCCAACTAAATGTAATTAGATGTAATTATCTGCCCTTTTACAGCTTAATAAAAATCCAGCTGTGATTTATGTGCCAAAGTGTGTATGCTTCATGTGCCATCATCTGAATTGGATTATAGTTACCCAAACATGCTAACAAACAAAGAAAATGCTGCAGAATTGTTGTATTTTGTTATTTCTTCTTGGGCAGAAGACTGTACGTAGGACAAAAATAAAAACTCTCCAAATCTAATGATTTACTTCGATTATTCTTTCCATTTTATAAGAATTTGCACAGGGCTTACAGTATATTTCTGCACAAATCACTGTTTTGGGCAAACCTCTCAAACTCAGCAAGGGAGTAGATGCCCACAGTCATTGCTTCTTCTATGTCAGACCTATGCACATCTTTTCAAAACAAAATGAGCTGCCAAATAAGTTAATGTCTCAAGTAAAAAACTAAAGCTCCAGGATTCATTTTTAATTTTCATTTCAGACTAAAGATGGCACATAGGGCGGAGGTCATGGTTCTCCACAGTTGAGGATTTGCTGCTAGTTCTTGGTTGTCTCTTAGTCCCATGTTGAGCCTTCCTAGTAATTGTTCTGCAAAGTGATTCTCTTGGTCTTGCTTACTTTCTTTTACCAGGTCTTCTTCTACCTTTTTAGCTCCCAGTGGAGCATAGGTCTTCAACAAACACTTTCCAAGTCGTTCTGTTTTTTGCCATTCTTTTAAGATCATTCCATGTCTTCCCCATCATCTTCATCTCTGCTTCTATCTGTCTTCTCCAAGAATTCCTTGGTCTTCCTCTTTGTCTTTTCCCCTGGAGATTCTAAAAAAGGGCCTGTTGTGTAATACTCTCGGTTGGCTTCCGTAGTGTGTGTCCTATCCAGTGCCATCGTCTTTGCTGTATCTCTTTATCCACTGGTGTTTGACTGGTACATTTCCATAATTCTATCTTAGTGATTTTATCCTGCCATTTCCATCCTTTTATCCTGCGTAAGCATCCATTAATGAAAGTCTGTATCTTCGTGATTGTCAATTTTGTTGTTCTCCATGTTTCACAGCCATATAATAGGACTGCCTTAACATTTGAGTTGAAAATTTTTATTTTTGTATTTAACCTAATTTCTTTGGATTTCCATATGTTTCCCAGTGCAATGAAAGCTCCTCTTGCTTTTGATATCCTTATTTTCGTATCATTTTCTGTTCCTCCCTCTTTATCTATATTACTGCCCATATATATGTAAGATTGTACATCTAGTAGAGGTATTTTTCCTAGTTTTATTTGGTTATTGCCAACTGTATTAATTCTCATTAATGTTGGTCTTATCTCTATTAATCTTCAGTCCTAGCTGTTGTGATCTCTCATCAAGTATGCTCATTTTATCCTGCATCTGTTTATCATTTCGCCAGGTGGTTTCCACATAAGTTGTAAATGTAAGGATTAGCTGTAATTGATGATTATTTTTCTTTATTCACTTTCACAGTTGCTTGCTATAATCTGAAAGTTACAAAATGTTACAAAATTTATGGATGCAGATGTGCTCAGCCTACTACATTCCATTCATTCTTAAAATGAATATTTGATGGTAGGAAAAAAAAAAAAAAGTAAAGTACCCCCCCGTCACGCCAAGTGGCGTGTATAGGGAAATATGGTGTTAGTGACCCTATATTTTACAGACCTTCAGCACATGATTTTTGAGGTAGTGTGGTCGGTATTACGCCCGTGCCGCTTTACTTTCCCAGAAAAAAATCCGGTACCCATTTAAGGCTGGGTGAACCTGGAAGCCGTTAGTTGGGATCGAACCCTACCCCTTGTCCTTTGTAGTCAAGATCACTAACCACTGAGCTATTGTGGCTCCCTATTTGATGGTAGTGGTTTCAATTAATGACCATCATCATCATCAAGTACCATGCCTGCTGCCATAGGTGATCATGTCTTCTCATTATATGGCCAAAAAATGATGATTGTTTCTTTCTAATTTTGGAAATTAGCTCTATGTGTGCTTTGGCCTCTTTCAGAACATTTTCATTACTCTTCTTAGCTGTCCATGGTATTCTCAACATTCTGCTGTACAGCCACATTTCTACAGCCTCCAGTGATTTTCTTGTCTGTTTTTCTATTGTCCATGATTCACATCCATATGTTAAGACTGGCTCTATATAACATTTAAGAACTCTTTTTCTTGTTTCTATTGTCAACAAATCAAATAATAACACCACAAAACAAAATATAATGTTTTAACTAAAGTTATTATTTATGAATGAGTCACATTTGAGAAGTTGATCTTTGTAACACAACAAGATATGAGATCAGCAAATCTGAGTGTTTCAAGGGATGCAATATTCAGTTTTTAACCACAAAAGTTTTTACATTTTAAGAATACATGTTCTTCTGATTATTTTGAATGTTTAATAAGAATAAGACCAAGACTAACATGGACGAGTAACATCAAAAGATGGACAAGACAATCTATGACAACCTGCACCATCAAAGCAAGAAACAGAGGGGAATGGCGATCCATGGTAGCCAACCTTCGCTGCGGAGATGGCACCTGATGATGATGATGAAAGAAGAAGTATGCATATTTATTTTCCTGGAAAGACACAAATGAGTAAGCCAACTAAAGTATATGCGACAAAAGCTGTGGTCCCATCCTCATTATACATTTGTAACTATTTCTGTTCTGAAGTTGCTGTTTAAATTTAGCCTCTTAATTGTTTTTGTTCTTTAATATTGTAACAGCAATTGTCTTTTTCATTTTTCAGATTCGTCATTGCTGCTGTCTCAATACACTACATTTTTGGTTGATCATTTTTTTGATTCAAGGGTCGTGAGCAATGGTAACGATAATTATTAATATTGTTACCTCATCAACGAAAACAAGAGAAAACAGTTAAAGTAGATTAGTTTGCTAACTCAATAGGACTGAAAATAAGAGGGGCAGAGAAAAATAAGATTAAGAGGGCAAATGCCAAAAGTACAAAGAAAGTTAGATTCAGAGGAGTTGGACTAGAAGAAGTGGATCACTTGAAACACCTGAGAAGCTTTATTTCATCAAACAGCGACATTCAAAAAGTGATATCTGGTAGAATAGGCATGTCAGCCCAAGCATTCAGTAGACTTAGAAACATTTGGGGTTCAATTAGTCTCCAGTACCAAGCTTAGAATTCATGTGTGATCCATGCTCTTATATGCAGCAGAAACATGGAGAATGAACCATAAGATAGAACGCAGACTTAGAGGATTTGAATTTTGCTGTTTTAAGAAGATTCTAAACATCCGTTGGGATCTACATTTCACAAACATAGAAGTTGCCAGAAGTTCAGGCATTAACAACATCAAACAAAAAGCCCCTCGATGCTGAAAGGCAAATGAGGAAGGAAAGACGAAGAAGAAGAATAAAAAAAGTGAAAAGAAGATATTGGAAATGCTTTATTGGCCATGCTTTACAAATGGAATGAACCAGACATCCGCAGCTAGCATTAGTATGGACACCACCTGAGAAATGAAGAAAAGGGAGACCATTGGAGACTTGGCAATGAACCATACATGATAAAATGAAAGAGGCTGGCAAGGACTGCTGAGAGTTGTCTACGTATGTCCAGACTAGACTGGTTAGTCTGTTTTTAGAGGCACTGTGAAGAGGGGGAGTAGGGTTTAGAAGGTTCTGCTTCACAAAATCTGTTGCAAGCCATCAGCAATGAGAGTAGCTGGCAGCTTCCAGCTCTATTTGCTGTTGGACACATTGCTCCTATTTGTGTTGTAAGTTACATTCTACTCTACACCTCATGGTCTAGCTCATTCATTTTTCGTATTTGTTAGGAAAGATGGGCTAGTTCAACCACAAAAATATATTGGGGTGTCTGCCTTCATTACCTCAGTTCAGTACAGATTCTTTATTCTGCAGACCTTAGATATTAGATAAATGCTACAATAATATTTTTCTTATAGTTAATGGACATTAAACATTTATATTTCATGTTAACAGACTTAAATTAAATGTTTTTTGTTTTGTTTCTTGTTGATAAACTTGACATGTTCATGTTTCTTGTTGATAAACTTGACATGTTCATGTTTCTTGTTGATAAACTTGACATGTTCATGTTTCTTGTTGATAATCTTGGCGTGTTAATGTTTCTTGTTGATAAACTTGACGTGTTCATGTTTCTTGTTGATATACTTGATATGTTCATGTTTCTTGTTGATATACTTGATATGTTCATGTTTCTTGTTGATATACTTGATATGTTCATGTTTCTTGTTGATAAACTTGACATGTTCATGTTTCTTGTTGATATACTTGATATGTTCATGTTTCTTGTTGATAAACTTGACATGTTCATGTTTCTTGTTGATAAACTTGACATGTTAATGCTTCTTGTTGATATACTTGATATGTTCATGTTTCTTGTTGATATACTTGATATGTTCATGTTTCTTGTTGATATACTTGATATGTTCATGTTTCTTGTTGATATACTTGATATGTTCATGTTTCTTGTTGATATACTTGACATGTTAATGCTTCTTGTTGATATACTTGACATGTTCATGTTTCTTGTTCATATACTTGATATGTTCATGTTTCTTGTTGATAAACTTGACATGTTAATGCTTCTTGTTGATAAACTTGATATGTTCATGTTTCTTGTTGATATACTTGATATGTTCATGTTTCTTGTTGATATACTTGATATGTTCATGTTTCTTGTTGATATACTTGATATGTTCATGTTTCTTGTTGATATACTTGATATGTTCATGTTTCTTGTTGATATACTTGATATGCTCATGTTTCTTGTTGATATACTTGATATGTTCATGTTTCTTGTTGATATACTTGATATGTTCATGTTTCTTGTTGATATACTTGACATGTTCATGTTTCTTGTTGACATACTTGATATGTTCATGTTTCTTGTTGATATGCTTGATATGTTCATGTTTCTAGTTGATATACTTGACATGTTCATGTTTCTAGTTGATATACTTGACATGTTCATTTTTCTCTTTGACAGATCTGAAAGATACTTTGGTCCAAGCTCTGGCTTGTGTTACATGCTACCCAGACACTCTGAAAGTACTAGAAGAGTTACCCATGGATAAGTAAGTTCTCATTTGATAGAAAAACTCTTAAAATGTATTAAATTGTTGGATTAACCCTAAATTACGAAACATATCTGACAGTCACATTTTTACGAGACGTTCGTCAAAATAACGAACACTAATTGTTATATTAGGAGTTTGGAAATAATGTTTTCTGTTAACTTTTGCTATGTGTTTATCCAAAGAGAGACATGGGAATTGGATACAGTAATCATTTCCTGGCTTAGATTCAATTTATGGTCTAAAACCGAAAAGCTTTACTATGCCCATTCACATGTCGGGTGAGTCCAATCCATATGTTCGCCATCCTCTCAGCATCATTCGCTGCCTATCCCATATTACAGAGGATTATTTTGATGACTCACCGACAACAGCAAAAGTGATTTCCCCCATCATAAGAAAAAAGAATTTCTTGAAAGTTGGCCAAATTTAGAGGAGAAAAAAAAACAGCCCCATTTTTACGATAGCTTCATACTTTTTACAAACAGCACGCTGATGTTTGATCCAACATGAAAGGAAACAAATTTAACACTCAGGGTTCACTGGAAGTAATAATTAGGAAGGGGAAAAATTTTTACCCATGGCATACTATCGAATTCCAAGAATTTGTATTTTGAGGTCGTCATTTTTTCAAAGATCCTACAATCTAGTGTTATTGTTCTATGGTGAGATTATGACATAAATGATGTTAAGACCAAATTAGCATCAAAATCTCACATTAACATTTAATATTTATGTTTTCTAAAAATTTAATTGATTTATATTTTGCAGACGTATTTCAATGATCCAGTCCTTAATATCCCCATATGAAAATCGGTCTTGGGCTCATACTAACTGGATACTGGTCAGAATTTGGAAGGTATGACCATTGTACATAATTTTGTTGTATGCTAGTCATTTTATGAATCCCTTATTAGATGTTTTGTCGATGCTCCATTTAGCAACAAAGACAGAGGTAATGATAATGGTTGGTTGCGTTCGCCCGATGACTAAAGTATTCTAGAGTATCGTGGTAGACTAGAATATTCCTCTTCATCATCCACCCTTACAAGGACGTAGTGGACGTGTCTGCGTTGTGTTGTGGTTTGCAGTATAACTGTTATATTTGCGCTTTTCGGCCCAACGCATCCAACTTCAGCACAACATTTTTGAGTACAGGGTTGTCTTCCCTCTTCGATCCCTGCACGCTTGGCCAGACTAGACAGATTAGTCTGTTACTGGAGGCACCGCAGAGAGGTGGAGCAGGGTCTGGATGGTTTTGGTTCACCGATCCTGGTGCAAGCCATCAGCTGTGGGTCGCTGACAACTTCCAGCTCTGGTGCTGGGAGGCACGCCTTCGCCTCTGGTAATGATAATAACACAAACAGAGGTAATGACTATAACAAAGATAGAGGTAATGACTATAACAAAGACAGAGGTAATGACTATAACAAAGACAGATGTAACGACTATAACAAAGACAGAGGTAATGACTATAACAAAGTCATATGTTATGATCATAACAAAGACAGGTTATGATCATAACAAAGACAGAGGTAATGACTATAACAAAGACAGAGGTAATGACTATAATAAAGACAGATGTTATGATTATAACAAAGACAGGTTATGATCATAACAAAGACAGAGGTAATGACTATAACAAAGACAGATGTAATGATCATAACCAAAAAAAAAAAAAAGGACATTAGCCGCTGTGTCTCTAGATCAGTGTTTATGACAAGCAGGGCAGTTATGATGACCTGAAAGTTTTCTACTACGAAAGGAAGGGGGAGATAACAAATTATGATTTATATGAGACATTTGTAACAAATTATGATTTATATGAGACATTTGTAACAAATTATGATTTATATGAGACATTTGTAACAAATTATGATTTATATGAGACATTTGTAACAAATTATGATTTATATGAGACATTTGTAACAAATTATGATTTATATGAGACATTTGTATGGATGGATTGCTCGTAATATTTGAATATATGACCTCACTGTATTATCCCAATGTTGGACTACCTCCACTAGACTCAAGAACAATAAGAAAAATAACCACTACTGAAATGAAATGTGTTAGACGAATGACAGGAAATAATCTGAATGGAAAAAAAAAAATGAAAAAAAAAAAAGCTGTGAATAATTTCCACCATAGAATACATAAAGAAACAACAGATAAAATGATTCAGTCACGTGATAAGACTGAAATACCAAAGCACAACACAATGGACATTTCATAAATGTTACGAAAAAACCAGACTCAAGAAGTCAACCATGAAAAACATTTAACACATTGTGGCCAGGCTGTTTTTGGCATTTATTTTTTAATTAGAAATAACAGCAAGAGAATTAATGAAAATTGATCTAAAGCACACAATTTATTTCAGACAATTTGCTCAGGAAGTCAGAAAAGAGATTAAATAAGAGAAGGACAACATGTTAGTGGAAATAATTGCAGAAACATCTGTAAATTAAAGTTGCAAAATGAGCTTTCTGGCGTAGGTTACTAGAGCTGTGTAGAGTGCGCTAAGGAAATTGTTTGTAGGAAGCCAACAGCAGATTTCATAATTAACTAGAATTTTTTTAATGTGCAAAGGCATGATCACCCCTGCCAGCAGCCATGGCACTTGATGATGGTGAAGTATTTATATTTTGTCTCGTAAATAATGTGTCTATGCTCATAGTCATCTCATCTGTCTCATATCGTAGGGATGTGGCTTTGGTTACCGCTACCGCTGCTTGCCAAACCTTACTCCACACAAGCCACAGCCCACAGAGTTCAGTTTTGTGAGCCTACAGGGTGAGTTTAGCTATCATCGCCATGCTGTTTATACTTGTATCTCTCTTGCATTTTTAAGTACGTGTGTCTTATCACAAATATCAGCAGGGCTGAAACTAAGTATGACAAAATGTTACATCTTCTCAATATTCCTGTATGGTGCAGAAACATGGACATTAGACAAGAAAACAGAACAGAAAATTGAAGCCTTTGAAATGTGGATTTATAGAAGAATAGGTAGAATTGGATGGAAACAAAAGATAACAAACAATGAAGTTTTAAAACAACTGAAAATAAAAAGAGAACTACTAAATACAATTAAGACAAGACAAATGAAATTTTTGGGGCATGTTAAAAGACACAACAGCCTACTAAAAGTAATTTTGGAAGGAAAAATACAAGATAAAAGAGGCAGAGGCAGACCAAGACTAACATGGACGAGTAACATCAAAAGATGGACAAGTCAATCTATGACAGTCTGTACCATCAAAGCAAGAAACAGAGTAGAATGGCGATCCATGGTAGCCAACCTTCGTTGCGGAGAGGGCACACGATGATGATGTCTTATTTAGTAAAATAGTTAAGTATCAGATGAAGTCTGTTCCTAAACTCAGATAATTGCTCTGGTCTTAATGTTATGCCATAATGATATCCAATGTGTTTGAAAAGTGTTCCTTGTTGCTGTTTCCTCATATTCCAAGTCCGGCGTGCTGCAGGAGCTACTGAGTAAGTGCTCTGTGCACACCGTGAGCTGTGCATTTCATCCGTTTTGATCGTGTTTCGATATCCCGATTGCTTATGATGAATGATATCGTATGAAAGGGAACAGATGGCTGTGTTCACTTTTTATGCGGTTTCACCTTATGTGTTTTGGCGTGTGCTGTGACTGCTATGATGGGAATTACAGCTACCTTTCTTTGTTTGGGAGATGAGATAGTAATTCAGATGATTCCACTGGCATGGGCGGTTGAGCAATTATGGATTTTAATTCGTTTGCAGTGATACCGAGGCCTTCCATAACCTTAAAAAAAGAAAAAGTGAAGTACCCCTGTCACGCCAAGTGGCGTATAGGGAAATATGATGTTAGTGACCCTATATTTTACAGACCTTCAGCACATGATTTTTGGGGTAATGTGGTCGGTATTACGTCCGTGCTGCTTTACTTTCCCAGAAAAAAATCTGGTACCCATTTAAGGCTAGGTGAATCCGGAAGCCGTCGGTTGGGATCGAACCCTACCCCTTGTCCTTTGTAGTCCAGTTCACTAACCACTGAACTATTGCGGCTCCCCCACAACCATAAACCATAATGATATCCAGTGGACTTTCAGGAGACAGTTAGAGGATCTAAATGTTGCTGATTATGTATGTTTCCTCATAACAGAGAAAACATATGAATGAATACAATGAAAACATGTAACAAGATTTAAACATTAAAATAAAACAGGCTAATAAATACCATTCTGTAGTGGAGGTTAAAATATTATGACCATGTCAAAAGACTCAGCGGGCAGGGACAAACAATAATAGAAGGCATAGTTCCTGGGTGACACTTCAGGGGCAGATCAAGAAGAAGGTGGTTTCAAAACATTAAGGATACTTTGAACGTGATAACAAAAGAAGTGGGAAATCTGGCTAGAGACAGAGTTTCTTTCAGGTGGATTGTGGTGAATGCAACATTCTGCAAAGAACATGCAACCTGATGATGATATTGGAACATAGGCCAAAAACAAGGTCTCTCCACCCATCCCTCACTGACATTTTCTCTACTTCTCTCCAATCTAGGCCATTGTTCTAGAGGGTTTCCATGACTTCATTTCCTTGTGTATTCATAGGCCTTCCTGGCTTTCTCTTTTCCATGACAGTACCTATCTTGCTATGCTAGCACCAGACTTTCTTATTGTTTGTCCAATCCATCTCCATTTTCTATTCATAATCTCTTATTCAATTGGCCCTTAAGTAATTCTTAACCAGATATCTTCATTTCTAATCTTGCCTTACCATCAAAGTTGAAGGAATACACCTGCAGATAGTTCAGACCTTTAACTATCTGGTGCATACTATAACTAGTGATGGAAAATGTAAAACTGAAATAAACAAAAGAATAAGTATGGCAAAAAGTAATTTTAATGCCATGAAAAGTATACTAACATCAAAACAAATAAAAACCTGGGCTAAAACTAAGAATCAGCAAAATGTTAGTAACATCTTCTCAATATCCCTGTATGGTGCAGAAACATGGATATTAGACAAGAAAACAGAACAGAAAATTGAAGCCTTTGAAATGTGGATTTATAGACGAATGGGTAGAATTATATCTATCTATTGACCTTTCGAGGCGTAGACCAAGATACCCCTTCTCTTATCTAAATTTTTATTTTAGCAGTTTTCAATTCTTTTAAAGACATTTTATCAAATCTCGCCATTTGTCTCTGTTCTGTGCAAGCAGCTCTATCTCATTGAGGGAGCCAATTCCTGCTGCTCTTGCCTCTCTCTCATCAATGTTCTTCTCACTGTCTCTCTGGGTCTTCCTCTTTTCCTCTTACCTGTTGTTTCCCATATGAGGGCTTGCTTTGCTATTCGGTTATTATCTCTCCTCATCACATGTCCAACATATGACCATCGTCTTTTCTTTATTACTGAAGATATTAGTGGATGATTGGCGATTTCTCTAGTTTCCTCGTTTGTTTTGAATTAGTTTCACACTATACCACGTATTTTCCTTAGACATTTATTTTCAAATGAAAAATGCGTTAAACTTTGTTTCTATGTCTCTTGTTGTTTTCCAGCTTTCACACGCATACGTAAGGGTTGATAGTACATTTGATTTGAATAGTCTAAGTTTTGTGTTTGTGCTGATTAGTGGGTAGAATTGGATGGAAGGAAAAGAAAACAAACGATGAAGTTTTAAAACAACTAGAAATGAAAAGAGAACTACTAAACACAATTAGAACAAGACAAAAGAAATTTTTGAGATATGTTAAAAGACACAACAGCCTACTATCAGTAATATTTGAAGGGAAAATACAAGGTAAAAGAGGCAGACCAAGACTAACATGGACGAGTAACATCAAAAGATGGACATGTCCAGCCTATGACAATCTGCACCATCGAAGTAAGAGACAGAGTGGAATGGCACTCCATGGTAGCCAACTTTTCGATGCAGAGACTACACTCGATGATGATGATGATGATGACTTACCGTAAAATAATTCTTTGCCAGATATCTTCATTTCTAATCTTGCCTTCATCATCATCATCAATTACCAGGCCTACTGGTGTAGGTGATCATGTCTCTCCACAATTTTTGATCTCGACAGTTCTTTATCATTTCTGCATTTCTGTTGTTGACCTTCTGCCAAGCCATTCTCTTAAGCTGTCTGGTATTTTCTCTCTTTGCTTCCCTCTGTCTCTTCGTCCCTCAATTTTTCCAGTTGTTACAATATATTCCAGTTGTTCTCTTCTCATTACATGGCCAAAAAATGATGATTGTTTCTTCCTAATATTGGAAATTAGCTCTCTTTTTGCTTTGACCTCTTTCAGAACATTTTCATTACTCTTTTAGCTGTCCGTGGTACTCTCAACATTCTTCTGTAAAATTACATTTCTACAGACTGCAGTGATTTTCTTGTCTGCTGTTCTATTGTCCATGATTTGCGTCCATATGTTAAGACTGGCTCTACATAACATTTAAAAACTCTTTTTCTTGTTTCTATTGTCAAAAATGGATTGCATAGTATCTTCCTCATTTTCTGGAAAGCTGCTTTTGCCTGAGCCATTCTGCATCTCACCTCTTTTGTACATCTTCCGTCTGAGGTTAACAAAGTTCCCAAATATTTAAATTCATTTATCTGTTTTAATATTGTTCCACTTGTCTTTATTCTGCACTGAGGTGATGTCTTTTTCTTTGTTGTTACCATTACTTCTGTCTTTTTGCAATTAAGGCTGAGTCCTTTATTTTTGCTTTCTTTCACTATAATGTCCAACATCTCTTGTTACTCATTTTCACTCTTAGCGATTAATACTGTATCATCAGCATACCTTAGATTATTTATATTATGACCTCCAATCTTGCCTTACTGTCTGATATTTAGAATTTTCTTCAAACAATTATTTACAAATGGCGTTTGTCATTTTTGTTTAGTTGTATTATGTAATACCCATGTCTCTCAGCCATATAAGAGATTTACATTTGTATTAGATAGTCTTATATGAAAGAGTTCTTAAATGTTATGTAGAGCCAGTCTTAATATATGGACGTGAATCATGGACAATAGGACAACAGACAAGAAAATCACTGAAGTCTGTAGAAATGTGGTTTTACAAAAGAATATTGAGAATACCATGGACAGCTAAGAAGAGTAATGAAAATGTTCTAAAAGAGGCCAAAGCAAAAAGAAAGCTAATTTCCAATATTAGGAAGAAACAATCATAATTTTTTGGCCATGTAATGAGAAGGAACAACTGGAGTATATTGTAACAACTGGAAAATTTGAGGGATGAAGAGATAGAGGGAAGCAAAGAGAAATGATACCAGACAGCTTAAGAGAATGGCTTGGCAGAAGGTCAACAACAGAAATGATAAATAACAGTCGAGATAAAAAATTGTGAAGAGACATGATCACCTACGCCAGCAGGCCTGGTACTTGATGATGATGAGTCTTATATGTTCATGACTTTCTGGTTATGGCACATTCTACACAGGAGGAACAACTTCTGTAAGATCATATTGTCTCTTGCTGTATAGTGGTGTATAGTTTTCTGTTTATTTGTTTGTTCTGTTATGTGCTGAAGAGTTTTATGTTGTAAAACTAGGAGTTCTAAAGTTGTGTGTTGTAAAGTGTGTGTTAAAAAATTGTGTATTGTTAAATTGTGTGTTGACAAGTTGTGTGTTGTAAAATTGTGTGTTGTAAAGTTGTTTGCTGTATAGTTGAGTGTTGTATAGATATGTTGTAAAATTGTGTGTTGTAAAGTTGTGTGTTATTAAATTGTGTGATGTAAAGTCATATGTTGTAAAGTTTTGTGTTGAAAAGTCATGTTTAAAAAAAAACGTCTGCACAATTTCAGAACCATGCCCATCACAAGAGTTCCAGAGTCTTCTGGCCAAGATTCTTCTAGACGATGAAGCTAGATCAACCAAATTCTTAGATTCACTGATGAACCAACTCAACTGGTCATTATCAGAATTTGTGGGCATTACACAAGAGGTAAAGTACCCATTTTTAAAATATAAAATATTCTGACTTGTTATTGAATTTGTTATTGTTCTCCAAGGTATTTTTTTCATTCCTTTCCTATTTTAAAAAACTAAATATGGTCAGTTTTGTACATTATTTGAACATTGAGTTGCTATAGCAGAGGGCTCAGCTCTTAGCAGCCAGCTCTTAAATCAACAGTGAAAGCTTCTTTAATGCACTTGAATGGACTTGATTGGAACACACCTGGTACCAGCACACTTGTACTGGCCTTGATGGTGTCCGAATTCCCCTAGAAGCCTTGATCAGTTGACAGGGACATCCCTTTACTGTATCGAGGCCCACATGTTGTGATGACTTGCATCTTCATGACCTATGTTGGTTGATAAGTCGAGTCGACCTCTGCTGGTGATCGATGGTTACTGCTCGGCACTGTCACTTCGTTTGAACTCCGCTCTTGTGTGGCACCCTTGGCCGGGTGATCGCCTACCTTGGTACTCCACGCTGTTTCGTGTTATGATTGTTGGTCATAAAACAAACAGCTGTTTAAAGAAGCTTATTTACATCAGTAAGTTTAAAAGAATAATTACATCAGTGTCTTTGAAAAAATAATTACATCAGTGTGTTTAAAAGATTAATTACATCAGTGTGTTTGAAAGAATAATTACATCAGTGTGTTTGAAAGAATAATTACATCAGTGTGTTTGAAAGAATAATTACATCAGTGTGTTTGAAAGAATAATTACATCAGTGTGTTTGAAAGAATAATTACATCAGTGTGTTTGAAAGAATAATTACATCAGTGTGTTTGAAAGAATAATTACATCAGTGTGTTTGAAAGAATAATTACATCAGTGTGTTTGAAATAATAATTACATCAGTGTATTTGAAAGAATAATTTCATCGGTGTGTTTAAAAGAATAATTACATCATTGTGTTTGAAAGAATAATTACATCAGTGTGTTTGAAAGAATAATTACATCAGTCTGTTTGAAAGAATAATTACATCAGTGTGTTTGAAAGAATAATTACATCAGTGTGTTTGAAAGAATAATCACGTGTGTGTTTGAAAGAATAATTACATCAGTGTGTTTGAAAGAATAATTACGTGTGTGCTTGAAAGAATAATTACATCAGTGTGTTTGAAAGAATAATTACGTGTGTTTGAAAGAATAGCTACATCAGTGTGTTTGAAAAAGCGCTGAGTGAAAAAAGTGGATATTGATTAATGATTAAACACGCTGTATGTGTGTCTCATCCACTAGATCCAGTCACTGACTACCAGAACTGAACCGTTGATGTTGGAACAGAGGCAGATCAAGATTTGCGCTGCTTGTTTTGAGATCTCTGTGTGCTTGTTGCGAGTGCTGGAAATGGTGGCCACAGTAGCACCACAAGTCTTCACTGATTGGTCAAGACCTTCCGCTGAGCTGTTTTTGAAGCGGCTAATGCAGGTGTGACTTACAAGCAGGATTTTTAAAATTACATTTTAATTGTAGTTTGCTGGACAGAGAAGATGGAGAAGATGGTTTAATTTTGTATCATAAGTGAAGTGGTTCTAACTATCCTGAAGGTGATGTGATAATGGTTTAACTGTCTTGAAAGTGAAGTGGTGATGGTTGTAACTGCCCTGAATGTGAAATGATGATGGTTGTAACTGTCCTGAATGTGAAGTGATGATAGTTGTAACTGTCCTGAAAGTGAAGTGATGATGGTTGTAACTGTCATGAAAGTGAAGTGATGAAGGTTGTAAATGTCCTGAATGTGAAGTGATGATAGTTGTAACTGTCCTGAAAGTGAAGTGATGATGGTTGTAACTGTCATGAAAGTGAAGTGATGAAGGTTGTAAATGTCCTGAAAGTGAAGTGATGATTGTAACTGTCCTGCAAGTGAAGTGATGATGGTTGTAAAAGTCCTGAATAAGAAGAAGTTGTAACTGTCCTAGAAGTGAAGTGATGATGGTTGTAACTGTCCTGCAAGTGAAGTGATGATGGTTGTAACTGTCCTGAAAGTGAAGTGATGATGATTGTAACGGCCCTGAAAGTGAAGTGATGGTGGTTGTAACGGCCCTGAAAGTGAAGTGATGATGGTTGTAACTGTCCTAAAAGTGAAGTGATGATGGTTGTAATGGCCCTGAAAGTGAAGTGATGGTGGTTGTAACGGCCCTGAAAGTGAAGTGATGATGGTTGTAACGGCCCTGAAAGTGAAGTGATGATGGTTGTAACTGTCCTGAAAGTGAAGTGATGATGATTGTAACGGCCCTGAAAGTGAAGTGATGGTGGTTGTAACGGCCCTGAAAGTGAAGTGATGATGGTTGTAACTGTCCTAAAAGTGAAGTGATGATGGTTGTAATGGCCCTGAAAGTGAAGTGGTGATGGTTGTAACTGTCCTAAAAGTGAAGTGATGATGGTTGTAATGGCCCTGAAAGTGAAGTTATGGTTGTAATATTTTTTTCTCCTTTCTCTTTGTAATGGACAGATCAATGAATTTATAGTGGGACTCATGTGGTACATAGAATGCATAAAGAAACAACAGACAAAATGGTTTCACCACGTGTTAAGATAGAAGTAAAATGATCACAATCACATGTACACAATGATGTACACAAATGATCTTTTAATAGATGTTATGAGAACACCAGACCCTAGGGTTGACCACGAAAAAGATGGATTGATGGAATATTAGAAACACTAGGAAACATAACGATAGCTCAGTGGTTAGTGAACTGGACTACAAAGGACAAGGGGTAGAGTTCGATCCCAACTGACGGCTTCCGGGTTCACCCAGCCTTAAATGGGTACTGGATTTTTTTCTGGGAAAGTAAATCAGCACGGGCGTAATACCGACCACATTACCCCAAAAATCATGTGCTGAAGGTCTGTAAAATATAGGGTCACTAACACCATATTTCCCTATACGCCAATTGGCGTGACAGGGGTACTTTACTTTTTTTTTTTAGGAAACATAACAGAAGCAGAGGCAAACAGATGCGCACAAGATGGATTGATGGAATATTAGAAACACTAAGAAACAACAGCAGCAGAGGCAAACAGAAGCGCAAAATATGTATTGATGGAATATTAGAAACACTAGGAAACATAACAGCAGCAGATGCAAACAGAAGCACACAAGATGGATTGATGGAATATTAGAAACACTAGGAAACAACAGCAGCAGAGGCAAACAGAAGCGCACAAGATGGATTGATGGAATATTAGAAACACTAGGAAACAACAGCAGTAGAGGCAAACAGAAGCGCACAAGATGGATTGATGAAATATTAGAAACACTAGGAAACAACAGCAGCAGAGGCAAACAGAAGCGCAAAAGACCACAAATTATATTTCTCCTCACTACGCGCTGGAAGTAGTGCTGCAGGCAATTGGCTGTGGAGTGTAGTGGATTGGTATCATGTCCTGACTTTGTACTGGAATGGGATCTGTGATTGGTATGTTCAACTGCAAATTTGCCACTAGCTGAATCGCATCGGATACAGTGTTTCACCAAAGTGGAGGCCTGATTTAATTTGTTGGGACAGTGATTCTTGAGGCATGTTCAACAATCACGAAGTCTACACATGGATTTGGCATGAGACGCATGGAGATTATGCTGTCCGTGAAGATGTCTACGATGACCCAGAAATGTCCATTTTGAGCTGTGCGCCATTTATACAAAATGCTGCACATTCAATAGAACAGTATGAAAAAACAAGCCTTTTTTACAGAATGCAACACGTTCAATAGAACAGTATGAAAAAACAAGCCTTTTTTACAGAATGCAACTCGTTCAATAGAACAGTATGAAAAAACAAGCCTTTTTTACAGAATGCAACATTTTCATTAGAACAGTATGAAAAAACAAGCCTTTTTTACAGAATGCAACACATTCAATAGAACAGTATAAAAAAACAAGCCTTTTTTACAGAATGCAACACGTTCAATAGAACAGTATGAACAATCAAGATGAAGAATTTGTTTGTTGCTGGAATGGAGACCGAGCCGATAAGGGAATGTCCTGCCTACAGTGAAGCCATTCCATTCTAAAGTCTATAGCCTGTATTTCTCCTCGATGCTGAAAAGCAAATGAGGAAGGAAATAGAAATCATGTGGTGAAACAAGTCATCAACAAATATTACAAAAATACTAGTTCATAGAGCTATAAGAAAAAAGATAAGATTGATAGGATATTAGAAACACAGGGAAACATAACAGCGAGAGAGGCCAACAGAAGAGAGAAAAAACAAACCCACAAACTGTATCTCTCATCAACACTAAAATGCAAATGTTGAAGGCAAAAATAAGCAAAATATTGTTCTTTGTATTTTACATTTTTTTCATTTTGAAATTAAAGTCCTTGTTTTTCACCTGAATGTAGCTTTTGAGCCAGATCATGTCTCGAGTCACCATGAAGGACGGAGCTTTTGAAAATACAGTGGCTTTTCGAATTCAAGGTAAGAAAAAAAAACATTATAACTTGTTTCAGATTTTACTTACTTCTGTATGACATGATTCTTTATAAGGCTTTGATTTTGTCAGTAAAGACATGTTGCTGTAGGAATCTGGCCATGAATAACTGTTTTCTTCTAATAGATTCTGTTCTGTTCATGGAATCACTTTCATAGCAGTTAGTAATTTCCCGTATCTGCTCCTGCTAAAGCTGCTCAAAACTTGTTGACAAAATCAACTTCTATGTAGCCCTAATTGATGGCACAAGTGACAATATCAAACAACTTACATGTAGCCCTAATTGATGGCACAAGTGACAATATCAAACAACTTACATGTAGCCCTAATTGATGGCACAAGTGACAATATCAAACAACTTACATGTAGCCCTAATTGATGTCACAGGTGACAATATCAAACAATTTCCATGTAGCCCTAATTGATGTCACAAGTGACAATATCAAACAACTTACATGTAGCCCTAATTGATGTCACAGGTGACAATATCAAACAACTTCCATGTAGCCCTAATTGATGTCACAGGTGACAATATCAAACAACTTCCATGTAGCCCTAATTGATGTCACAGGTGACAATATCAAACAACTTCTATCGAAAATAGTGTGCACAGTCACTTCCTCACTGCAGTTTCTTTCGATAATACACATTTAAAACAAACATAGCAAATGAAATGGTTTAAATGACAACGCTGTTCTTTGCAAAAATATGGCAATATGCAGACATTTTGTATTATCAGTTTAAGAATTAACTAAACACTTTGAGATTAAAACTAAAATAGCACTTTGAAATTAAAACTAAAATAGCACTTTGAGATTAAAACTAAAGTAGCACTTTGAGATTAAAACTAAAATAGCACTTTGAGATTAAAACTAAAATAGCACTTTGAGATTAAAACTAAAATAGCACTTTGAGATTAAAACTAAAATAGCACTTTGAGATTAAAACTAAAATAGCACTTTGAGATTAAAACTAAAATAGCACTTTGAGATTAAAACTAAAATAGCACTTTGAGATTAAAACTAAAATAGCACTTTGAAATTAAAACTAAAATAGCACTTTGAGATTAAAACTAAAATAGCACTTTGAAATTAAAACTAAAATAGCACTTTGAGATTAAAACTAAAATAACACTTTGAGATTAAAACTAAAATACCACTTTTAAATTAAATCTAAAATATCACTTTGAGATTAAAACAAGCAACTATAGATTACATACTGCAAAAACCATCTTAGAAGTCACTGTCAAAGCCATCGAGTGTATTAATGATGAACTAAGGGTACTGTTTGAAATGATGGTCAACTTCTTCTTCTTCTTTTCAGCTCCCTGTGGAGCATAGGTCTTCAACAAACACTTTCGGCTCCCTGTAGAGCATAGGTCTTCAACAAACACTTTCAGCTCCCTGTAGAGCATAGGTCTTCAACAAACACTTTCAGCTCCCTGTAGAGCATAGGTCTTCAACAAACACTTTCAGCTCCCTGTGGAGCATAGGTCTTCAACAAACACTTTCGGCTCCCTGTAGAGCATAGGTCTTCAACAAACACTTTCAGCTCCCTATAGAGCATAGGTCTTCAGCAAACACTTTCGGCTCCCTATAGAGCATAGGTCTTCAACAAACACTTTCGGCTCCCTGTAGAGCATAGGTCTTCAGCAAACACTTTCAACTCCCTGTGGAGCATAGGTCTTCAACAAACACTTTCAACTCCCTGTGGAACATAGGTCTTCAACAAACACTTTCAACTCCCTGTGGAGCATAGGTCTTCAACAAACACTTTCAACTCCCTGTGGAGCATAGGTCTTCAACAAACACTTTCAGCTCCCTGTGGAGCATAAGTCTTCAATAAATACTTTCAGCTCCCTGTGGAGCATAGATCTTCAATAAATACTTTCCAAGCTGTTCTGTTTTTTGCCATTCTTTTAAGATCGTTCCATGTCTTCCCTATCTCCTTCATCCCTGCTTCCAGTTGTCTTCTCCAAAAATATTTTAGTCTTCTCTTTCTCTCTTCCCGTGAGAATTCCAAAAAAGGGTCAGTTCAGTACTCTCAGTTGGCTTCTGCAGTGTGTGTCTCCTATCCAGCATCATTGTCTTCATTGTATCTCTTTGTCCACTGGTATTTGGGTGGTCAACTTGAAATGGTAGAAATAAAGAAAGTTGTTGGTGTGTGGAAGAGAGATGGAATGTGAAAAGAGAGAGAGAGAAATGAGATTTATAAGATAGAATTGGTGTGTAGAACTGAAATAAGAGAATTGGTGCATGAATCAGGAAGTTGGTGTGTATAAGAGAAAAAAGTGATGTGAGAGATGGGTAAAGAAGAGAAACGTGCAGAACTAATGTTTTTTTTTTTCTTTTTGTTACCAGGCCTGGACACTGTAACCCTCTATCCAATTGTGTCAGTCACTGTGGGCATCATGGCCCAGCTCATTGTTCGTTGTGGGGGTAGCAGGTAAATCTGACTTACTTTGTTTTTTGAAGGGTTAGCATATAAGTTTTACTCATTCACAAATCTGAAAAATAAATGCAAATAAATAAATAGTTATAGTCGCGCTTAAGTCAGATGTGTTGGGCCGAAAGGCGCAAATATCACAGTTATACTGCAAACCACAACACAACGCAGACACGCCCACTTAACGTTTTAAGGGCAGATGATGAAGAGGTGTACTCCTTTAGTCATCGGGCGAACGCAAGCAAGCAGCAAGCAATAGTTATAGTTATTCAAATGCCCCAGTATCACTGCAAAAAAAATGAAAATCCATAATTCCTGTGAAATCATCTGAATTAACATCTCATTGAAATCCAAACAAGGAAAGGCAGCTGCAGTCCCTATCATAGCAAACACAGCACATGTCAAAAGACATAAGGTGTATCAGCACCGAAAGTGAATGTAGCTGAACCGTCCTTCATCATACGATATCATCATTCATTGTAAGCAATCTGAATATAGAAACACCATAATAGATACATTTTTCCTAGAAAAGAGGTAGAACTTTTATTCCTTTTCAAAATATATGAAGGGTTATTAGAATGTTCCCACATTGTAATGACCATGACATAATCATTTGACAATATTCGTGCACCAATTTGAAGGTCTTTGCTCACTAGTGTGCTGTCTGTCACATGACATCACGCTCTCTACATATCATTTTCTGAACTTGTATATGAGCTGCTCTATGACCAAAACCAGTGATGACCTAACAGCGGCCTGCAGACCTGACCCAGCCCGCCAGTCTATTTTTCTTAGCCGTTAAGTCTCCACACAAACTACTATATCTATAAATAAAAGCATAAAGTTCCAGTCGGTTAAAAAAATAATATAAAAGTAATTTTGAAATAAATAATTAATTGTCTTGTTACAAATTATAAAATATGTCGTCAAAGTGCAAGCATTATTTATATATGACTAAATCATATCATGTAGTTTTTGATGATACTCTTAAGTTTGGCTCTCTGACCCTGGCCTTGGCTATAATCTGGCCCTCTGTCAACCTTAAGTTGGTCACCACTGATCAAAACAATTCTTTCTTCCTTGCGTTCATCCGATGGCTTCTAAAGGAATGGATAGTCTTCTTCATAATCCATCCTTAAACGGATATTAAGTGGATGTAGGTGCGATGTGTTGTGGTTTATTTGTGCCTGTTGGCCTGACACATCTGACTTCAGCATAGCATTTTTGAGTTCCGAGTTACCTGCCCTCTTCAATCCCTATTCGCTAGGCCAGACTAGATAGTTTCCAGGGGTACCATGGGGAGATGGAGCAGGAACTTGATCAAATTTCTTGTTCACCGACTCTGACACATGCAGTCAGCTGTGGGTTGCTGACTTTGACACATGCAGTCAGCTGTGGGTTGCTGACCTTGACACATGCAGTCAGCTGTAGGTTGCTGACCTTGACACATGCAGTCAGCTGTAGGTTGCTGACCTTGATACATGCAGTCAGCTGTGGGTTGCTGACTACACTCAACTCTGTTGTTCACCAACCCTGACACATGCAGTCAGCTGTGGGTTGCTGACTACACTCAACTCTGTTGTTCACCAACCCTGACACATGCTGTCAGCTGTGGGTTGCTGACTACACTCAACTCTGTTGTTCACCAACCCTGACACATGCTGTCAGCTGTGGGTTGCTGACTACACTCAACTCTATTGTTCACCAACCCTGACACATGCTGTCAGCTGTGGGTTGCTGACTACACTCAACTCTGTTGTTCACCAACCCTGACACATGCAGTCAGCTGTGGGTTGCTGACTACACTCAGCTCTGTTGTTCACCAACCCTGACACATGCTGTCAGCTGTGGGTTGCTGACTCAGTAATGTTGCTGGACAGGTGGCCTGGACCTTGATCAGTGTGCTTGTTGCCAAATTTGAGCAACACATTTGCATCAAACTTTGCTTACAGTTTGACAGATCAGCTACAAAAACTATCCAAATGCTTCTTCAGGCTTTTGGCTAACATACTTTTGGGTCAAACACAGGTCTTTGTCTGGCACATTTCCCGCCTGTGATGGGAATTTAAACTGGAACTGTTTTGTCTAGAGGCTAATATCTTACCTCTAGACCAGACAGTCCTCCTCCCCCCCCGCCCCTTTTTCCCCCAAGAAAAAGAAATAAAATAGCTTGGAAATAGATAGAAGATAGATAGAACAGGAAAGAGGAAAGGCGTGTGTAGAAAGGGGGGGGGGGATTGATCACTTGATTTGCTGAATATGCTGTAATGAAATAAAACTACTGGCTGATGATGATGATGTTACAGTTTTGAAAACAAATGTTTATATACAATTTTGTTTATGTTTTATTGTAAAGAGTTTTAGTTTAGATGAATTGTGAAATTAGTTCTATTTATTGTCACCTAACAGCCAAGAGAAGGCAACAAGATCACTGCTTCTAGATTCTGGATTCTCTCTGGACTCGCTCAAGTTTGTGTTGGGGGAGAACAGTGTCCAGACATCTCACAAGGACAAGTCTTTCTCTTTGAAAAAATGTACGTCAAGTTGTTGATTTCCTAGAATTGTTTACAATTAGTTTTGTTTTAAACCCTAGATTACTTCTTCTTCTTCCCTTCCTCATGCCTTTCAGCATAGAGGGAAGATGCATACTAGTGTTCACCTAATGACTAAAGGAGTACACCTCTTCATCATCCGTCCTTAAAAGGACGTTAAGGGGTATGCCTGCATTGTGTTGTGGTTCGCATTAAAACTATGATATTTCCACCTTTCGGCCCAACACATCCAACTTCAGCACAACATTTTTGAGTACCGGGTTGTCTTCCCTCTTCGATCCATACTCACTTAGCCAGACTAGACAGGTTAGTCTGTTACTAGAGCCACCATGGAGAGGTGGAGCAGTGTCTGGATGGTTTTTCCAATCCTGGCGCAAGCCATCAGCTGTGGGTCACTGACAACTTCCAGCTCTGCTGCTGTGAGGCGCGGCCTTGCCTCCTTGAGGGGAGATATAAATTTGCAGTCTTAAAATATGAAAATAAAAAATACTAAGCAAGAAAACCAAACTTAGAATATTCAACTCAAACGTATTATCAACATTTAACTATACATTAGAAAGCAGGAAAACATCAAAAGAGATTGATTAAAAAAAACTAACGCTTTTGAAGACTAATGCCTAAGAAAAATACTCTGTGTGCTATGGAATGAATTCAAGACTAATATAGAGATAAGAGAAATGGCCACACAACCAAAGATCTCCACACAACCAAAGATCTCATCTACAATTAAGGAAAGATGTCTGGCTTGTTGCAGGAGCTACTGAGTTTAGTGCTCTGTGAACACCGTCAGCTGTGCATTTCATCTGTTTTAATTGTGTTTCAATATTCCAATTGTTTACGATGAATGATGATATTGTATGACAGGAAACAGTTTGTTGTGTTCACTTTCTGTGCAGTTTCGTCTTTTGTCTTTTGGCATGTGCTGAGACTGCTATGATGGGGACTGCAGCTACCTTTCTTTGTTTGGGAGATGAGATAGTAATTCGGAAGATTCACGGGCCTACCAAACCATAAGGAAAGAAGATGGACATATGTCGAACATGTGCTGAGAAGAGACAACAAGAGAATTCCAAAACAGGTTTTTCTATGGGAAACATCAGCTTACAGAAAAAGAGGAAGACTTAAACAGATTCTAAAAAGAACACTTATAAGAGAAGCAAAGTTGGCAGGCATATACTCATTAGATAAGATCAAACATCTCACCCAGAATAGTGATGGGTGGCAAAAAATAATATGGGCCCTATTTGATATCTAACGGCGCTGGAAGGATCAAGAATCAAGATTATTATACCATCATAAATATTACCACATCAAAACACAGATTCTTCCAAATTTGATATTTTGTTGTGGTCAAACAACCCCACCCCACCATGTACCTTCCTAATTACTACTTTTAAGGGCCCCTGAGTGTTGGATTTGTTTCTATTGATGAAGCATTTTTGTTTTTCCTATTTCGTGAGATATGATTTCGTATAATGCGAACAAAATTTCATTAAAAAAAACCCTTTGTAACTCGGGAAACAGTGAATAACGCTAAGAGGTAGCCGATCCTACTGATGGACTTACGACAACCGTACCAATAGACATTGTAGATCATAAATCAACCTGAGCCAGAAAATTCAAGTCCCTGTGTTTCGCCTAGTGTGAACACGCAACTGTGTGTCAAAAACTCAGATAAATTGCTATTTTTAGAGCACCTAATGTTACATCTAAGTGGTAGTAATATTTAGTATGGTGTCATAAACATGTCAGTAACAGATAGGTATCATAAAAAGTAAAGTACCCTGTCACGCCAAGTGGCAAATAGGGAATATGGTGTTAGTGACCATAAATTTTACAGACCTTCGGCACATGATTTTTGGGGTAATGTGGTTGATATTACGTCCGTGCCGCTTTACTTTCTCTGAAAAAAATCCGGTACCCATTAAAGGCTGAGTGAACCAGAAGCCATCGGTTGGTATCGAACCCTACCTCTTATCCTTTGTAGTCCAGTTCACTAACCACTGAGTTATCGCGGCTTCCAGAAAGGTATCATAATATAGGGTTAATGTTGGCTTCATTGTTTTCATGTCTTCACATTTTACTAAGGAAATGTAGGACAGCCAGCAGAGTTGGGTACTAGTTGAAAGAATATTAAAGAAACAATAGATCTGTTAAGTTAAGTGAATGATGGAGGGGCAATAGGTTTGTTGAGTTGAGTGAATGGTGGAGGGGCAATAGGTTTGTTAAGTTGAGTGAATGGTGGAGGGGCAATAGGTTTGTTGAGTTGAGTGAATGGTGGAGGCGCAATAGGTTTGTTAAGTTGAGTGAATGGTGGAGGGGCAATAGGTTTGTTGAGTTGAGTGAATGGTGGAGGGGCAATAGGTTTGTTAAGTTGAGTGAATGGTGGAGGGGCAATAGGTTTGTTGAGTTGAGTGAATGGTGGAGGGGCAATAGGTTTGTTGAATTGAGTGAATGGTGGAGGGGCAATAGGTTTGTTGAGTTGAGTGAATGGTGGAGGGGCAATAGGTTTGTTGAGTTGAGTGAATGGTGGAGGGGCAATAGGTTTATTGAGTTGAGTGAATGGTGGAGTGGGCAATAGGTTTGTTGAGTTGAGTGATTGTTGAGTAAATGGTGGAGAAGCAATAGGTTTGTTGAGTTGAGTGATTGTTGAGTGAATGGTGGAGGGGCAATAGGTTTGTTGATTTGAGTGATTGTTTTGTGAATGGTGGAGGGGTAATAGGTTTGTTGAGTTGAGTGATTGTTGAGTAAATGGTGGAGGGGCAATAGGTTTGTTGAGTTGAGTGATTGTTAAGTGAATGGTGGAGGGGCAATAGGTTTGTTGAGTTGAGTGAATGGTGGAGGGGCAATAGGTTTGTTGAGTTGAGTGATTGTTAAGTGAATGTTGGAGGAGCAATTGGTTTGTTGAGTTGAGTGAATGGTGGAGGGGCAATAGGTTTATTGAGTTGAGTGAATGGTGGAGGGGCAATATGTTTGTTGAGTTGAGTGATTGTTGAGTAAATGGTGGAGGAGCAATAGGTTTGTTGATTTGAGTGATTGTTTTGTGAATGGTGGAGGGGTAATAGGTTTGTTGAGTTGAGTGATTGTTGAGTAAATGGTGGAGGGGCAATAGGTTTGTTGAGTTGAGTGAATGGTGGAGGGGCAATAGGTTTGTTGAGTTGAGTGATTGTTGAGTGAATGGTGGAGGGGCAATAGGTTTGTTGAGTTGAGTGATTGTTGAGTGAATGGTGTCATATATCATCATATCCTTCGTGTCTTGGAGTGCTTATTTATTTTTTTTAAAATCAGTCTTGTGGAGTAATGGGTGACCTGCTCATCTGCTAATATGATAATGTCAACAATGATGCATCCTAAATGTGGATGATAATTCAGAAATATTCTAACTCCAATGATTTCTATTTTCAGTTGATGAAATCAGCACTGAGGAAATTGAGGATGTAGAAAAGTTGGTGGCGTATTTATCTCATCAACATATCAGCCTGACTGCTACAGAAGAGGTATAGTATGGGGAGAGGGGGAGGAGGGCATCAGTCCCACGAACTGATGAAGGCCTGTGACCGAAGATGTTTATAATTTTGTACTATTTTCTTTTTAGTATCGAGTTATTTGTGGGTTATCATCACTGTATTCCAAACATACCCATAGGTGTTCTGATCACCTTCTCAACATGTTCTGCAGCATCCAGTTTTGTGTTGGTTGATAAGTCCTCTTATGCGTCCACTAAGCCTCTGTTATTAATTGACTATGCCCATCTTAACTCTCATCTCTTTTATCCAATAATGTTGACTCATTTTGTGCCCTTCCCTCACTTCGGAGGGCATTATTGATGTCCGCCTGATCCATTGGTTGACTGTCTTTGACAACAACACAACTAGCCAGCTTGTTCGTTCTTTCATTTTTCCCCATACTCCTGCAAACTAACTCTAAGTGTCCTTGACTTCTGCGATGACTCGACCCACTGCCTGCTTACAGAGCCCACCTCCACTATTTTAAAAATCAAGCTCATCGAATCACTTAGTATACAGACATGGGTGTAGTTTTGTGACTCCACCCCAATGAATACCCTGGTCACTGCCATCACCTCCATCGTCATGCAACTCGTGGTCATAATGTATGCACCACCGTTTTCTTTGACTGTTCTGCCTGCAGGGCATGCTGTAAATGCCCATACACTCCTTTGGTGTCTTATTACGGATCTGTCTGTATAGAATACTGGATTTTCATATTAGTAAATGTGCTATATATAATTATATATTTATCTTTCCACATTTCATCCATCTCTACCACAGCCTCACACGATATTATATATATACATATATATATACCAATCTCCTTTGAACCATGTGTCTACGGCACTTGTCCTTAATCGGACCTAGGCATTTATCACTGCATACCCTTCTTCATCTTGTAAGGGTTTCTCTTAATTTGTAACAGTTTTGTAACAAAAATAAAATGAGCTTGTAAGCCTTGCACTGCAATTTGTTAGGTGAAACAGATTTTTTTGCGATCTTCTGCATCTTTTTTTTTAGTGAAATAAATCTACACGTAAACAATTAAAAAAAATTTTTTTATGAAAATAAAATACATGTATAAGTACGAAAGAAAACAAAGCTCATGATTTTCAAATTAAATGTATTATCTGCCCTTAGATATGCATGCGGGATCAGTAAAACGTTGAAAGAAATAGAAAATAAATTGGTTACATTTGAAAACAAATTCCTCAGAAAAATACTTTGTATACCAAAGAATGAATTCCAAACTAGTGAAGAAATAAGAGAAATGACAAAACATCCAAAACCATACATCATCTGTAATCAAGAGAAGAAGGTGGTCATATGTTGTCCATTTTATGAGAAGAGACAACAAAAGAAGTAGGTGGTCATTTGTTGGCCATGTGATGAGAAGAGACAACAAAAGAAGTAGGTGATCATTTGTTGGCCATGTAATGAGAAGAGACAACAAAAGAAGTAGGTGGTCATATGTTGGCCATGTGATGAGAAGAGACAACAAAAGAAGTAGGTGGTCATATGTTTGCCATGTGATGTGAAGAGACAACAAAAGAAGTAGGTGGTCATATGTTGGCCATGTGATGAGAAGAGACAACAAAAGAAGTAAGTGGTCATATGTTTGCCATGCGATGAGAAGAAAGAACATGAGAATCTCAGAGTAGGCCCTCAAATGGGAATTTAAAAGAAATAGAAGCTGACTTAGAGAAACATTAAAAAGAACACGAGGAGGCGAAGGTGTGCCTCCTAGCACCAGAGCTGGCAGTTGTCAGTGACCCACAGCTGATGGCTTGCGCCAGGATCGGTGAACCAAAACCATCCAGACCCTGCTCCACCTCTCCGCGGTGCCTCCAGTAACAGACTAACCTGTCTAGTCTGGCCAAGTGTGCAGGGATTGAAGAGGGAAGACAATCCGGTACTCAAAAATGTCGTGCTGAGGTCGGATGTGTTGGGCCAAAAGGCGCAAATATAACAGTTATTCTGCAAACCACAACACAACGCAGACATGTCCACTACGTCCTTGTAAGGGCGGATGATGAAGAGGAATATTCTAGTCTACCACGATACTCTAGAATACTTTAGTCATCGGGCGAGCGCAACCAACCAAAAAGAACACTGTGGCAAGTGTCAACAATAACAAGCATAAGCTCCCTTTTCTGAGAGGCTCACCCAGAACAGGGACATGTGCATGCTCTGATGTTTAATATCAAAGATCTTTAGACATCCCTTTGTCCACTGGTATTTGACTGGTACTTTTACAGTAATAACTTAATGATAAAAAAAGGACTAAAGTGGTGCTTTATACTAAAACATCAAATTTAAAATGTTGCCATAAACAAAACAATATGGTTCTCTGCCCTGCCCCACAGGTTGTACGAGATGAGGACCTATGTACTATATGTTATGGCAACCCCCAGCAAGCCGTTTTTGTTCCCTGTGGCCATAAATCATGCAGGTGGGTATTTCAAAGTGAAGAAGCCTGTGATCACTAGAGTTGTGTGACATGGCACATGATGATGTCAGCCATGATGCATTTGACCTTTATTGAACTATCTTCTGCAACATACAGTTTTAAATGTTTTGCTTAATAAGCTTAAAAAAAGTACCACTTGGTAGTGGACAAAATAAAAATTTGGCAAATAACATGTATTGGGAGCAGTGATAGCTCAGTGGTTAGTGAACTGGACTACAAAGGACAAGAGGTAGGGTTCGATCCCAACTGACGGCTTCCGGGTTCACCCAGCCTTAAATTGGGTACTGGATTTTTTCTGGGAAAGTAAAGCAGCAAAGGTGTAATACCGACCACATTACCCCAAAAATCATGTGCTCAAGGTCTGTAAAATATAGGGTCACTAACACCATATTTCCCTATACGCCACTTGGCGTGAAGTAGGTACTTTACTTTTCTTAAATAACATGTATTCTTTAGAGAGGCATAACTCTGGGCCTGCTGAACTGCCATGTTTAATTTATAGAAGTTTGTTCAAGCAAAATGGATGAGGAATTTGATTATGTCAACATTGTGTGTGTATGGGGTGCTTTATAAAGAAATAAATGAAAAAAAATAAGTGGTTATTTTCATTTTTCATAGAAAAATTAGGAAATCTTTGGATGTTTTTGTCCATTTATATGTTACTTATGTCTAAAAAAAAAAAAAAAAGCCACAGAAATATAGAAATAAAACAAAGACTAAATATATTTAGTATTTAATTACATTTATTTACTGTTTTATTTATTACATTGTTATTCCAAGTAGTTAAGTTTTATACAGTCCTGTTGAAGCAGGGTGCCACTTTCACCTTGATGCCATTGTTGAGAAAATGCAGGTCAAGCCTCAAAATCACTATTTACTACATTTTCCCTGAATATAACCAAAAAGAACTCAAAGAATAAAACCAGTAGTAGGGGATATCATTGTAAAAAGTCATGGTCAAAAATTATTGCTTACGTCCCTTAATAAATGAACGATAATGTTCTAAATCATGCTGATACTCAGGTGTCGAAGACTAAGATGGCTGAGGCATGTCCTGCAAATGGAAGAAATATGCGTTCCCAAGCAAATACTATATGGTGAACTAATACACGGAAAAAGACAAATCGGCAGACCTAAACTACGATATACAGGTATCTGTAAATCATCTCTGAATGACTTCTCCATCTATGAAAATGACTGGGAACATCTGGCTAGTGATCACACATCATGGAGAGCATGTATAAGGAATGATATAACATCATTTGAGACTGTGCTAAGGCAAAAATTATAAGAGAAAAGACTCTTGAAAAAAGATGGAAAACCCTGTGGATCAGTCTGCCTGATTTGTTCATTCTGTTGCCGTGTGTGTTTGTCAAACATTGGTAGAATTAGCCACGAAAGAAGCTGTTCGATAAAAACAAAACCTCAAAACAAAAAACAATACATAATAGTCTCCACTAGACCGTCTGACAAAATGAAAAGGGCCTTACAATGTTCTAAAGTGATGACAAATGTGTTGTCTCAGGTACACAACTAATTTTACAATGGATGAATATATTTTACGATGGGTGGGAAAGGTTTAATATCTGTGTTAGTTGTCTCCTCAATTTGTACAACCACTGGCGTATATAAACATTATAATTATGAAGTGATTTCAAGCTTGTCTTTAAGCATCCTTGTTTTTCTTTCAGAACTTGCATTACCCAGCATCTTTTAAACAAGAAAGAGTGTTTCTTCTGTATCGCAACAATCACCAGAGTCAATGACACAAGAGGGCGTCAAATATTGCGAGAATACTTTCACACGTCCAACCAGAAAAAATCATAGCATACTATCTATATTGTTACGAGTTGATTTTATTTTTGGATATTTTACTCTCCCTTTTTGATTGTAACTTGACTGGTGTGCATTATTTCCTGTATGAACTTTTTGATGTTTTTTTTTAAAACAATGTTGATTAATGAGATGTCTAGAAGTTCCAAGACTATATCAGCCTTGTTTGTGTGTATGGATCTTCAGGGTTTTGAACCATTACCTTACTTGTTACCATGTACAGCCCTAATTAGGCATAACGATCTGCAACTTTCCTGCTAATTTATTTTGATTACTAGCGTCAGAAGATGTAGTCGAAGCAGCTACCTTTGCAGGTATGTTTATAGTAGACGCAGCTACCTTTGCAGGTATGTTTATAGTAGACGCAGCTACCTTTGCAGGCATGTTTATAGTACACGCAGCTACCTTTGCAAGTATGTCAAACAACGGCTGAAATTATATTGTTCTAGTAGTTACTTATAAGGAGGATTCACAGCTGTTTGTTTTCATCAAAAAGTGCCATTTAAGTTCTAATTTTGGTTGGAAATTTTGCATGGTTTATTAATGAGGAGAGGATGTCAGGATTTTAATACATTTCCCTCATTCTTAACCCTAGATTACGATACCGTCCGTTGTAAAAATTGCTGCATCAAAACACAAATTCTTCAAAATCTGACAGTTTACTGTTGTCAAACATCCCTCCCTCCCATGTACCTTCCTAATTTCTACTTCCAGTAACCCCTGAGTGTTTTTATTTGTTTCAATTAATGTAGGATAATTTGTTTCCTTCATTTTGTGGGATACGATCATTAAATGCTAAAAAAAATTTGCAATTTTCAAGAAATTGTTGGTTTTTCCTTTTTTTTTGTTTCTGTGACCAGGGAAATTCCCTTTGTTGTTCATTATCATCATGTGCCATACCGGTTGGCGTAGGCGATCATGTCCCTCCACAATCTTCTATCTACAGTGCATCGTATCAGTTCTGTTGTTGACCGCTTTCCATGCCATGACACCAAGCCATCTAGTATTTTCTCTCTTTGTAGTCTGCGATCTCTCTTTCCTTTTATTTTGCCAGTTGTAGCCTTTTGTTGTTGGGTGACATCAAACAACCGTTTATGAATCGGGAAACACAACGAAAACTGCTATGAGGTAGCTAAATATGCTGATACTCTTACAGCGATTGTACTGATAGACATTATAATACGTCCAGGCCATAAGGTCAAATTCAGGTCATTAGAGTTCCTAATGTTACAAATGGCGTGTTTTGATAAATGTTTATTGCAAGGATTGAGACTGCTAGAAAGAAAATTTAGAAAAAGAGAAAGAGTATCTGGGTCTATGCCCTATGAGCCGGCCGTGGCTTGAAAGGTCAATAGATAGATAATGTTACACTTGAGTAGTAGTAATTTTTACTATCATAAATACATCAGTCACAGATCATCATCAACTACCATGTCTGCTGGTGTAGGTGATCATGTCTCTCCACAACTTTCGATCTCGACAGTTATTTATAATTTCTGTTGTTGACCCTTTGCCAAGCCATTCTCTTAAGCTGTCTGGTATCTTTTTTCTTTGCTTCCCTCTATCTCTTTGTCCCTCAATTTTCCCAGTTGTTACAATATATTCCAGCTCTTCCTGTCTGATTATATGGCAAAAAAATGATGATTGTTTCTTTCTAATTTTGGAAATGAGCTCTTTGTGTGCTTTGGCCTCTTTCAGAACATTTTCATTTCTCTTCTTAGCTGTCCATGGCATTCTCAACATTCTTCTGTAAAACCACATTTCTACAGCCTCCAGTGATTTTCTTGTCTATTGTTCTATTGTTCATGATTCACATCCATATGTTAAGACTGGCTCTATATAACATTTAAGAACTCTTTTTCTTGTCTCTATTGTCAAAAATGGATTGCACAGTATTTTCCTCATTTTTTGGAAAGCTTATCAAAGATAGGTATCGTAATCTAGGGTTCAAATTGATATTCTGTGGAAGTTGTTTTAGTTTGAGACACCACACACACAAAAGATAAAATAGTTTAGCTAAAGTAAATATTGATGTAGGATAAAGCTCATAGCTAAAAGATAAAAAATGGATAAATTTGAAAGTTTCTGGGGTCAAATGTTCAATTTTAAACCACAAAAGTTATTAACTTTTAATATACAGCTCCTTCTAGTCATTATGAATGTTCAGTAGCAGAAGTATATGTGTTTTACCTTCCTGGAAAAGAACAAATGAGAAAATTAACTAAAGTATCAATGACAAGCAGCTGTGAGGAGTGAGTTAGAGTAATTGTCAAGAGGCTGGGTTCAATCCCTTATTGATGGCTTCTAGGTTCACCCAGCTTTAAATGGGTACGAGATTTTTTTCTGGAAAAGTATGGCACACATGTAATACTGACCATAATATCCAAAAATGTGTCGATGATAAAAATAAATATGGGCCTTAAACCATATATCCTGTTTGACATGGGTCATAACTGGTTAAATTTTCTTTTCTTCTACTTACGTATGTGGGTCCGCAATGTTGTAGCATTTATACGAAAACGAATGAACTTATCCAAATCAACTATGGTCACGTATTTTCAGCTTTATATGTTATGCTATCTTCACTTTCTGTACTGATACCATTTCTGTGTATATTTGTACCCATGTACATACACAGACTTACCCCGACTTACAATTGTTTGACATGATTTTTCAGACTTACAATATAAGTGCACGCAGTGGGAATGTATGTTTTGAGCCGAAATGCTATGATGTTATTTACCATGTATAGGCTTCTTTGTTTTGTTAAATATAACTTGAAAACAAAACAAAACAAAACATATGGGTTATAAATTATGTGGTTTTCCTTAAGTCCAATCCAAAATTGCATATAGACTAGGATATCATATGCTCCTTTTGACTTATAATATTTACTATGAGTTTTTCGGAACATAATCCCATCATTAGGCGAAGCATAACTGTGTATACCGTAGTTTCTACACTCTGTTTATATAATTATGTGCATGTACATTTGGGTTCTGTTTACTCATTTACACCTGCTTGTGTACATTTACATGTTCCAACTGGAATTAATTATTTTTTCAACATCAAATTATTTTAATTATTTTTAATTCATATAAATCACATATTAAATATGTTATGGATTTATCAGCGACAAAATACAAATGGTCGTATATATTTCCTTCTTGCATAAGCTGTGGTTTATATTTGCAGTTTACCGTTTACTGGAGAGATTCACTCATTTTAATTAAACTTTAAGTGTCAATTTTTATGTTAGTTTATGTTATCGCTAGACTTCTGTTAACCACATTATGTATCTCGTTATCTATTCAATGTGATACACGCTTGTGTAATATTATCCAGTGTGATTTGTTTCTAGCCTGGAGAACCATCAAAATAGGTAATATAAAAATGCATGTAAAGTCAGTATATAGAACTACCTGCTAACTCAGCTTTATGACTCAGACCTATGTTAGGGACAACAGACAACTATGTGACCAGAGACCTCTATTAGGGACAACAGACAATTTTATGACCAGAGACCTCTATTATAAAGAATAAACTACTTTATGACCAGAGACCTCTATTATGAAGAATAAACTACTTTATGACCAGAGACCTCTATTATGAAGAATAAACTACTTTATGACCAGAGACCTCTATTAGAGACAGTAAATAACTTTATGACCAGAGACCTCTATTCGGGACAAGCAACAACTTTATGACCAGAGACCTCTATTAGAGACAGTAAATAACTTTATGACCAGAGACCTCTATTCGGGACAAGCGACAACTTTATGACCAGAGACCTCTATTAGAGACAGTAAATAACTTTATGAGCAGAGACCTCTATTTGGGACAAGCGACAACTTCATGACCAGAGACCTCTATTAGAGACAGTAAATAACTTTATGACCAGATACCTCTATTTGGGACAAATGACTACTTTATGTCAGATACTTCTATTAGGGACAGCAAATAACTTTATGACCAGAGACCTCTATTTGGGACAACAGACAACTTTATGATCAGAAACCTCAGTGACAACAGATAATTTTATGACCAGAGACCTTAGAGAGAACAGACAACTTTATGACTATTATTTTCAGTGATAAAAATTTGCTTTACATCTTGACCAGCTAGGATCATGAACAGGATGGTGTATATGAGGTCTATTCTGGATCCCATAGTCACGTATGTGCTTATGGCTATTGTATGGCTATAGTATGGCTAAGAGTCAGTATAGCCAGAGCAAACTCATCCACAAAAAGGGCTAATCCTTTTTATAAGAAAGCAATGTGGTTCTGCTCATAAATTGCTGATGCTATTACCCTCATTACAGTCAATTCTTTCCTCTCTCTCTCTCTCTCTCTCTCTCTCTCTCTCTCTTTCTTTTTAACAGTTCTATCTATCCATTTGCTTGCTTGCGTGCGTTCACCCGATGACTCAAGTATTCTAGAGTATTCTAGTAGACTACAGAATTACTCTTCATCATCCGCCCTTAAAAGGACGTTAAGTGGGGGTGTCTGCGTTGTGTTGTGGTTTACAGTATAACTATGATATTTGCGCCTTTCGGCCCAACACATCCGACTTCAGCACGTATCTATCCATTTTATTCTGGTTCTTCAAGCATGTGATGGCATCAACAGACTCACTTGGCCAGATTGAGTTATTGCCAGTAATATTTCCAAGATATTATGAATTGTTACAAAAGTACTTTAATAACATCTTATGCTGCACTCTGACCTTTTCTTGTATCCACCATCTTATTGCCTGAGAGGTCAGGTTTAGTCCTATTTGATGGCTTTTAGATTCACAAATCCTTAAATAGGTACCAGATTTTTCTGAGAAAGAAAGATACCACTGGTGTAATGCCAACCACATTACCAAAATTTGTGCAGATGATTTTTTTTAAATGTGAGAACTAACATTATATTCTCTGTATGACACTAGTTATGATGGGGCTATTTATTTTATTCCTGTATTTTTTTTAAGTTCAGCATAAAACATGTTTGATGGTTATTATGAACCCCATCGCCAGTCCATTCTAGCTGTGATCTGCATCAATGGGAATTCTTCTTCTTAATTCTCTGAACTTTGGTTGGAACATAGAGCACTCACAAGAGATCTCCACCCAATTTGGTCTGCAGCTAGCTAGGACATGCCAGCCTCTTTCATTTCATCATGTTTGGTTCGTTACCATGTTCCCAAGCCTCTTCTTAGTTTGCCAGGTGGTGTCCATGTTAATACTAGGTGCAGATGCCTGGTTTGTTCCATTCATTCAACGTGGCCTAGCCATTTCTGTCTTCTTTTCACTTTTTTATTCTTCTTCTTTCCTTACTCATTTGCCTTTCAGAACAAGAGGTTTTTTGATTGATGTTGTTAATGCCTGATCTTATGGCAACTTCTCTGTTTGTGATGTGTTGATCCCAACAGATGTTTAGAATCTTCTTAAGACAGTGACCTTCGAATCCTCTAAGTTGGCTTTCTATCTTATGGTTCGTTCTCCGTATTTCAACAGCATATAAGCATATGTATTGCACAACTGACTTGTAAATTCTAAGCTTGGTGCAGAGATGGAGACTAGCTGATCATCAAATGTTTCTAAGGCTATTGAATGATCTATGCGGATTAACAGAGCACATATTTGTACATATGAATTGCTGGCATGTTCCAGAAAGGAGTATCTCACAATATAACACACTCACACAGTCAAACTGTTGCAAAATGTCTGATTGGACAGGTCATTGGGTCATCAGAAACGATTTGTGCCAAAATAAATTTGTAAAGTGTTTATTATTTATCTCAAACAGACATAATGCATATTTTCTTTGTGATTACTTCATTCCCATCCTTCTTAATGTCCGTTAATTTTGGATGAGTGCTGTGGCATGTTCCACAGAGATCCAAAAGATCATCATAAGATGTCAATTTGGTTCTCAATTGAGAGACCTTTTCCTGTAATTACTACCACTGTATCCATTTTTATGTTCAGGTCTTATTAACTAAAAAAAAGTTTATGTACAATCTGCATATATGTGATTATATTTGCTTTAATATTTGTTATTTTTTTATATCTCTAGTTGTTATTGTGCAGTGTTTTATTGTGTAACTTATCTGCTTTTAATTTTGATGTAGTATTTGTTATTTTACTTTTCGTTTATCAACAATGTATTTATATTGAATTTATGTATGTGTGATTGAATCAATGAATATACATATGAATACGAGCGGTAGGGTATTCAGCATAGCACTGGGCAGCTGTAAAAATTACCGAAAAAATTTCAGGCAACCTGTAGTGTTGTATCAACTTTTAATATCCTCTTCAGAAACTGTGTTAATGTTCTGTTATATACATTCTATGTTAAAGAATTTATAATCCTGCTGCCAGTTTCAAGAGCAGAAATTTTATAGATTGAAACATATTGTGACTTGTGGTTCTAGGAAAAGAAAGATCATATTGAAGTTCATGGTTCTAGGAAAAGGAAGATCATATTGAAGTTCATGGTTCTAGGAAAAGGAAGATCATATTGAAGTTCATGGTTCTAGGAAAAGGAAGATCATATTGAAGTTCATAGTTCTAGGAAAAGGAAGATCATAATGTGGTTTATGGTTCTTGGAAAATAAAGATCATATTGTGACTTGTAGATCTAAGAAAAGTAATACCATATTGCTACTTTCAGATCTAAGAAAAGTAAGACCATATTGCTACTTGTAGATCTAAGAAAAGTAATACCATATTGTTACTTGTAGATCTAAGAAAAGTAAGACCATATTGCTACTTATAGACCTAAGAAAAGTAAGACCATATTGCTACTTATAGACCTAAGAAAAGTAATACCATATTGCTACTTATAGATCTAAGAAAAGTAATACCATATTGTGACTTGTAGATCTAAGAAAAGTAATACCATATTGCTACTTGTAGATCAAAGAAAAGTAAGACCATATTGTTACTTGTAGATCTAAGAAAAGTAATACCATATTGCTACTTATAGATCTAAGAAAAGTAAGAGCATTTTGTGACTTGTAGATCTAAGAAAAGTAATACCATATTGTTACTTGTAGATCTAAGAAAAGTAAGACCATATTGTTACTTGTAGATCTAAGAAAAGTAAGACCATATTGCTACTTGTAGATCTAAGAAAAGTAATACCATATTGTGACTTGTAGATCTAAGAAAAGTAATACCATATTGCTACTTGTAGATCTAAGAAAAGTAATACCATATTGTGACTTGTAGATCTAAGAAAAGTAATACCATTTTGCTACTTGTAGATCTAAGAAAAGTAATACCATATTGCTACTTTCAGATCTAAGAAAAGTAAGACCATATTGTTACTTGTAGATCTAAGAAAAGTAAGACCATATTGTTACTTGGAATTTCTAGGAAAAGAAAGACCTCAATAAAGATGGATGGTATCAAATACTGTACAATACTATGCTACTCTAAACTACTAACTCTAAAGCAATGCCAACTACAGAGTTATTATGAAGACTCCATGTACTGTTTTTGAAGTACAAGATTGGGGGGTGGATTTCTAAATATTTGTCAGTTTGAACAATGATGATCTAAGTAAAAGGTTGATTAACAAAAAATGAGTAAAATGTTCAACAGATGATGTGCATATTCAACCCCACTGAACACTTTACTTGTTACTTTAATTCAGAGTTTCTCCAAATTATTTAAACATTGTTTCCTTGGGCCTGAATTTCTGAATAATTTGTTATGTTCTTCTACATTAGGTTGTTTCATTGTCTGATTAATTTGTTTAACTTTTAAACATTTGTGACTGCCACGGAGTTAGATTGTTGTGTTTCATAGCTACATTTTGCCTCGTTGGCATGAATAATTTGTTGTACAATGATCCAATATAATATATTTTTTTTACCTAAGCACATAAATTTTAAAGAGTGTCAGTGGCTGAGTGGTAAGTCATGCTCATTTCCTGGTTGGAAGTGTCCAGGCTCAATTCCCAGAAGTAGTGGAATTTTATTTTAGGGCCAACCAGGCTCAGGAGTTCACCCAGCTTCTAAAAATAGCTACCAGAGATTTTTCTGGGGAGTAAGGTGACCTGACGTGGTACCAACCACATCACCAAAAAAATATGGTCAGTGACACCATATTCTCCATATACCAAGCAAGCCAGGGAAGACAATATTTACTTTTACTTTAATTTATACAAAATTGGAAATATAAAATATTTTTTATGTTTTATAGAGGATTACAACGTGGGTTTACCGAAGATGTCTTCATTGAACTGACTGTCTTGTTGAGAATTGGCTTAGAATCCCACCACAAGGCTGCGATGAAGGTGGTGATGGGAGAACAAAGAGGATTTAAAAAAAAAAACTGAACCATATATTGTTTATTTTAACCATTTTTTTCCTTATCTTCATGTTGTATTTTTTAAACTAATTTTTGCTTTAATAAACTTTGGATTATTTTTTTTACAAGCTGTTTAAAACTATATTGTTTACCCAACTACATCTTTATTTTTAAAATATTATGCAACCTTAACAAGGCAGATTTAAATAAATATTGAGTTATTTGCGGGTCATCATCATTGCACTCCAAACATGTCCATAGGTGCTCAGATCCCCTCCTCAGCAATTCCCTCAGTGTCCAGCGACTGACGACTCCAGTTCTATGTTGGTTGATAAGTCTTCTTACACGGCCACTAAGTTTCTCATTTCTGGCTGTGCCCATCTTAACTCCCATTTCCATCATCCGAAGAAGTGACATGGATCTGTGTTTGTCGAAGTCGTGTGCTCTTCCCACATCTCAGAGGGCATCGATGATGTCCGCCCGATCCATTGGTTGCCCTTCCTCAACGACAGCGCAGCTAGCCAACCTAGACAAATAAATATTTTTTGTGAAGCTAATTCAATTGGTCGGCTTAAATATTTTTATAAAAATTTGTTGATAAATTTGACAAAAATCAGCAGTGGAATCAGCAATAGTCACTTTCTATTTTTCCTAAAATGTGATAATTATGAACTTAACTATGCTGTAATTCAATTGGTCGGCTTAAATATTTTTATAAAATGATTATAAAAATTTGTTGATAAATTTGACAAAAATCAGCCGTGGAATCAACAATCGTCACTTTCTATTTTTCCTAAAACTTGATAATTATGAACTTAACTATGCTAGAGGAGCACATCCAGCTATAGTAGTAAGTTTTTCGTGAGCAGAGTGAAAAATCCCAGAAAACCCCCACAATCATATCTTCCGCTATGACGAGCTGAAGGCGGATTACGTCATTCTACACTACAACCACACCTGATTGCAAAATTGAAAATATCACAAAATTGGGATAATTCCTTTCTGCCTGCTGGCCTTGCCACTATAGATGACTGTGGATAGAAGTAATTATTTAAAAAAATGTGTCATTTTTGTTGTTCTCCATGTTTCACAGCCATATAATAGGACTGATTTAACATTGGAGTTGACAATATTTAATTTTCTATTTAACCTAATTTAAGTTTAGTTCTTAGAGCTTTTATTTCTCTCTCCCCCCCCCCCCCCCTTTTTTTTTTTTTTTGGTTAGTTGGAGTTATAGGAAATAGAGATGATTGGTTTACAAGATGTTTATGAAGTAATGGGGTTTGTTATGTTTCAATGGGAAAAACAAGTGCATTGGAAGCTTCAAGTTGTAGCATTATTAGTGAATTTGAAGAACATATTAAGTACTGTGATGATAATGTAAAGTGCAGGTCAGGTTCATTGATGGTGAATAAGTAAAGTGCAGTTATGTACTCTGGTTGTGAATGTTCAAATATAGATTGATTACCAGAGTTTTCAGTACAGAGTATGTGATGTACTGTGATGGTGAATGTATGTATGTAAAGTGCACTTTGATAATAATGAATGTAACATACAAGTTGATTACTGTGATGATGAATGTAAAGTACAGGTTGATTACTGTGATGGTGAGTGTATAGTACAATTTGAGTACTGACTGTAAATGTAAAGTACAGTTTGAAAGTACCCAAGTGTTGAAGATCTTAAAGAGTGCCTTCAGAAAATGTATGTTTAATGATTATGTTGGAGGACCACAGAACTGCAGTTGGAAAAGTGTTTGTAAAGACATGGACATATAGTAGTCTTCATTTCTTAAAGTCTTCTTTTCTTAAAGTCTTCTTTTTTTAGTGATGCCTGATGTGTTTAAGTGTCTGGCATAGTTGTTTGTTTTAATCTCAAATTAGCACTTTAGTTCGAGTCATAGAAATTGTACAGCATTATAGGTGAAGGTGCCCTGGGTCTGCTCATCATCATCATAATTTATCATCATTATCATCTACCATCATCATCATCTAGTTTGTCCCTGTTGGAACTTGGCTCTCATGGCAGCTAGAAAGATGGTTTGGGTCTACTCATCATCATCGTCATCATCATCGTCATCATCATCATCATCTAGCTTGTCCCTGTTGGAACTTGGCTCTCATGACAGAAGTCTCCTCTGCCCTACACAAGATACAAGTGTCCGCTGGATTCTTGCCCAGTTCATTTATAACATCTTGTATTATCTTCTCTCTCATCTAACTAACTGGTACAATGCCTGCAGTAATGACCTTTTCTGGACCATCATGTTATTTTGCATGTCCAAATTTTTTAAATTTTTATTTACCTTCTCTCATTTTTAAATGTCATATTTTATAGGACTATTTTCAGTTTATGACATCACACAGAAATTTAAGTGAATTATTTTTATGTTTTAGAGACATTTTAGTAGATTAGAGAATGCGAGAAGTTGAATTTCAAGGATTGACAATTATGATACTTTTTGGTGTGAAATATTAAAGATTCAATGTTTATAAAATTGTAAGATATAAATTCTTCTCTTCTATTAAATGCATCATCATCATCATCATCATCAGGTCACATGTCCATTGCAGAACGTATCATTCACCACAGCCTGTCTGAAAGAATCTCTGTCTCTAGCCAAATTTCCCACTTCTTTTGGTATCATGTTCAAGGTCTCCTTGATATCTTGAAACCACCTTCTATTTGGTCTGCCCCAGATGCATCGCCCATGAACGATGCCTTCCATTATTGTTCTTTCCACCCAGCTGTGTCTTTTGAAATGGCCAAAGTATTTTTATTCCACTGCAGAATGGTGTTTATGAGTCAGTTTTATTTAATGTTTAAATCTTTTAGTATGTCTTCATTGCTCTTTTTCATTATCCTAAGCATATGAAGGATTTTTCTGTAGCTTTTTATTTCAAATGAATAGATTTTCTTCCTTGCTTTTTGCAAGATTGTCCAAGATTCACAACCGTATGTTACTATTAGGAAGTTACATGTTCTTAGTTATTTAAATTTTACTGCCTTGCTGGTAATGTGTCACATGTTCTTCATGGCGTTTAATTTGTGTGTTTCTCTGGCTAATCTCTTACCATCAGATCTTTAAGATTTATTCTTCATAATTTAATGCACCATAGAAGAACTGTAAAAAGAATATTCAGTGAAAGACAACTAAAATATCAATAATAAACATCTGTGCTAGTTCTACCAGAGACAGACAATAAGAACATTCTAGGTGTAGAACAATACTAGGTTTTCTATATCAGCTATTTCAACCGTTGAAGGAATCATGGCAGTCCCCACCCATTAGCCAATCAGTTGCGATACAGTGATTTTTTAATACTCCACAGAGGCAAAGTGTGGTCTTTGATCAGCTTTTAGTCTTTGCTACCCTGCAAATCATATTCTACTTCTTCAGTGATTGGCTACTGCTATGTATTTAGATGTTTAGACCAGTTTGGTCACGAACCAAACAGTGTGTGAAAGATCTTCACCTGTTCACCATAGTGTGTCATGTATGTTGTTTCTATGAGCCATATTTATGTTCTTAGGGTGTTGCGAGTGCTACAGTCCAGTAGGATATGCTCTGGAGTTTGTCTGAATGCTCACAGTCACATGTTGCGAGGTCACTGGGTCATATCTTGTAGGTTTGCTCTCTCTGAGGTCACAGTGGCCTGTTCTGAGTCTGAATATCTTGGTTTGCTCATGTCTGCTGAGCTTGTTGTCATATTCTGGCTCATATTTTCCATGCAACTCCTTCCTTTTCCTGGTTTGTTTTTACTTCTTTGAGTCTGGGGTTGGTTGGAAGTCCCCCACCTGCCTTTACGAGTTCATCTGCTTTCTTGTTTCCAGGGATGCCACAATGTGCTGGTATCTACAGCAAGACTTGTTCTGTCTTTTCTGACAGCGAAGATATGTTGTTCCTTAAATCCTGAATGAGTCTGTCCTGTTGCAGGTTTGACATCACTTGTATGACTGATCTTGCGCCACTAAGGATGACTATTTATGGACTTAAGACCTCTTGTGCATTGAGAGTCTGTATCGCTGTATGGGGTGCCATTGTCTCTGCTCTAAAATGTCAGCATCTTGGTCCAGCTGGAAAAGAGTATGTTTTTGTCTTTCCACTTGTGTAGGTTATATAGATGTTACTGCCTTCCTTCTTTGGTGCTTTACTTGAGTAGGTTATATAGATGCCACTGCCTCCCCCCTCTTTGGCGCTTCATCATCATCGAGTGCCTTCTCCGCAACGAAGGTTGGCTGCCATGGATCGCCATTCTACTCTGTTTCTTGCTTTGATGGTGCAGGCTGTCATAGATTGACTTGTCCATCTTTTGATGTTACTCGTCCATGTTAGTCTTGGTCTGCCTCTGCCTCTTTTACCTTGTATTTTCCCTTCCAATATTACTTTTACTAGGCTGTTGTGTCTTTTAACATGCCCCCAAAATTTCATTTGTCTTGTCTTAATTGTATTTAGTAGTTCTCTTTTTATTTTCAGTTGTTTTAAAACTTCATCGTTTGTTTTCTTTTCTTTCCATCCAATTCTACCTATTCTTCTATATATCCACATTTCAAAGGCTTCAATTTTCTGTTCTGTTTTCTTGTCTAATGTCCATGTTTCTGCACCATACAGGAATACTGAGAAGATGTAACATTTTGCCACTTTGGTGCTTTACTTGTGTAAATTATATAGATGTCACTGCCTTCCCCCCTCTTTGGTGCATTACTTGTGTAGGTTATATAGATGTCACTGCCTCACTTCTTCAGTGCTTCACTCATGGATCAATCTGTGAATGCTCATGTCCATATATCTCTTGGGGGTATTTTTCCTAGATTATGATGAGTGAAAAGGCTCTCATTTCACTCTTGGGTAGCTCATTTTTGGAGACTATTCCTGGAACATCTATGATTTGTATATCCTATAAAAATTGAGCTTCTTGATGTTCACCATATAGCTGCAAGAGATGATCAAGATTAAAAGAGACAAATATGTTGAAATTTGCATAAAAGACGGATTCTTATTAAAGTTATATTTTTTGTTTGGAGATGGCATATCATCTGCTATGGCAAGTACCTGAGGTTTATGGGATTTGTGCACTAACAAGTAAAGGGCAAGGATCACCTTTAATAAACCAGACTTAGACGTACTTCTTGTCAAGTACTTACAGAAGAGTACTTCACCATAAAAGTATTTCTTGTTATGATCTTTTTTTGTGATTTTTTTCTTGTCCCTGAATAGTTTATGTTATGTGTCTTTACCGACTGCAATTATCTGTGCTAGTTATATGCATCTGAATATTTTGTAATGTGCAACTGTAATAGTTTACCTTTTAATAAATGTAATTTTCTTGGTGCTAGCGTGACACACAAAAAACCCCCCAAAAAACTCTCAAATAACATATGAATGAATATAGCATATTTTTCTTGACATTTGATGTCTGAAATAACATATGAATATAGCATATTTCTCGTGTCATTTAATGTCTGTCTGAAATAACATATGAATGAATATAGCATATTTTTCTTGACATTTGATGTCTGAAATAACATATGAATATAGCATATTTCTCTTGACATTTGATGTCTGTCTGAAATAACATATGAATGAATATAGCATATTTCTCTTGACATTTGATGTCTGAAATAACATGCATATAGCTTATTTCTCTTTGACATTCGATGTCTGTATTACAACCATTGTCAAGGTTCTTTCCTCAGATTATGTGATGTGAATTTTAGCAGTGAATTTCTATGTTTATTATATGTTCTACATGCAGTTTGTCCTGTTACAGTAAACAATGTGAAATGTTAAATGAATATGAAAATCAACATTTGAAAAACAGCAAGGGATATATTCTTAGACCTTTTTGTTTACACTCATCATTGTTTTTTTGTATCTCACAGCTGTTCGTTTTCTTCTCAAAGTGGTATTTTAGTTTCATTCTTGAAAATTATGAAGTGATTATGGATGTCTTGAGCCTATTGCAACAGACTGATTTTTAAAACTCATATGTCGTGGAATGCAGAGACAGAGAATGAACTACAAGAAATGATAGATATAATAGTAAAAGAAAGCAACAAGAAAGGTCTCAGTCTGAATAGTAAGAAAACAGAAGTAATGGTTATATCAAAGAAACTATCATCACCATCATGCAGCATAAAAATAAACAAGACAAATCTGAAACAAGTGCAACGTTTGAAATACTTGGGCACAATAATAACATTAGATGGGAGATGCACCACAGAAATAAAAAGCAGAATAGCTCAGGCCAAAACAGCATTTCAGAAAATGAAAAATATCTTATGCAACAAATCTATGTCAATAGAAATGAGAAAGAGAGTTCATCGATGCTATATAGAACTAATTCTGACCTATGGAAGCAAATCATCGACAATAGACAAACAAATGAAAAGACGATTAGAGGCCACAGAGATGGGATTTCTCAGAAGAATGTTGAAAGTTCTCTGGACAGTTAAAAAGACCAATGAGAAAGTTCTCAAAGAAGCCAACACAAAAAGGGAGCTCTTAAAAACATCAGAAAGAAGCAATCAACATTTTCTGGGCACAAAATGAAAAGAGGAAAGTTGGAATACTTGGTTACAACTGGCAAAATAAAAGGAAAGAGAGATCGCGGACGACAAAAAGAGAAAATACTGGATAGCTTGGTGTCATGGCATGGAAAAAAGTCAACAACAGAACTGATACGATGCACTGTAAATAGAAGATTGTGGAAGGACATGATCACCAACCGGTACGGTACATGATGATGATGATGATGATGTCATGGAATTGGTTTAAACTTGTGGAGATCACACACAAAATGTCAAATATCTAGCTCAAGTCAATATTTATGTATGAACAATATTTTATTTGTCAAAAAAAAAGCTTGTTAAATCAAAGGACAGCTGTCACCACTATTGTCCAGCAAGAAATAACTCTAGAGGCAAAACAGGCACTCTACAATACAATCTTCATTGCAACGTTGTGCTACCAATGCCCTGGACCCAAGATGCAAGAACAATTAGAAAAATAACGTGTAATGAGGTGAAATGTGTTAGACGAATGACAGGAAACAGTCTGAGTGATAAAATCAGAAATGAAGAACTGAGAAAAAAAGCTAGGAATAACTCCTGCCATAGAATATATAAAGAAACAAAAGATAAAATGGTTTGTCCACATGACAAGGCAGAAAAATAAACAGCTAAAAAGACCAATAAGGACATTCTCAAAGAGGCCAACACAAAAAGGAGCTCTTAAAAAACATCAGAAAGAAACAATCAACATTTTTCAGGTACATCATGAGAAGAAAGTTGAAATACTTGGTTACAACTGACAAAATAAAGGGAGAGATCAGAGACAACAAAGAGAGAAAATACTAGATAGTTTGGTGTCATGGCATGGAAATCAGTCAACAACAAAATTGATACGATGCTCAATGGATAGAAGATTATGGAAGGACATGATCGCCTATGTCAACCGGTATGCCACATGATGATGATGACATATAAGTATTGTAAAGGTAAAGTAGAAGACTTAAATCTGCATCTTAGCACACAAGTTTTCACCCATATGTGCTAGGCCGCCTATCCATAAATGTTCAGAGATTTCTGGATAGTGTCGCTTCAAGCATCTAAACTCACGATGCGAGAATGAATGCGATGCATTCCTCACCTTCCCAGAGTGCTATCCCGATACCCATTTCTGCCAGAGGCTGTGTCAACCACGTGGGTATTTTTTTCCAACCACGAGTACAGCTCACACTGCTTCTATCGGAAAACATGGGTTGTCCGAACGTTGGTAGTCCAGTCGAATGGTTTTCCAAACTAGGCTACTGAGGCCTCCAATAAGTATTGTACTCTAGGGTAAATACCAATAATAAAAAAAATCAAAGATTGAGAAATCCAATATGAGAGTAGCTTGGACACAATATTCAATTTTTAACCACAAATTTATTTTAAATATTAAGTTACAGGGGAGTCGCGATAGCTCAGTGGTTAGTGAACTGGACTACAAAGGACAAGGGGTAGGGATCAATCCCAATCGATGGCTTCCGGGTTCACCCAGCCTTTAATGGGTACCGGATTTTTTTCTGGGAAAGTAAGGCGGCACGGGCGTAATACCGACCACATTACCCCAAAAATCATGTGCTGGAGGTCTGTAAAATTTATGGTCACTAACACCATATTCCCTATACTCCACTTGGCGGGACGGGAGCTCTTTACTTTACTTTTACATGTATTAAGTTACAGCTTTGTTTAATCACTTTAAATGTATAATAGACGAAATGTGTTTTATCTCCCTTGGAAAGATACAGAGAGATTAAATCAACTGAAGTATCCATGACAAACAACTGTGATCAATGAAGCATGGGGAACTAAAGTTTTTTTCTATGGGAGTAAAGGCTTCAAGATGCAAAAAGATGTGAAGCTGCTGTAAAGCTGATAATAATGACAATTTCTAAAAAAAAATTTGTTAAAGTGATATGGTAACAGCTTTACGTGGTAATCAACAAAACAAAAGTCGACGTTTCGGCCAAGTAGGCCTTCAGCTAGAACAACACAAAAATATATATAAGGATATGTACACAAATCTCATTACATGGCGATAATATACTAGATACTCAAGAAAGGAAATATAAAAAAAGGTCATTTCCCTGTGGTCCAGAGCGTGGTCAGCTTCTGAATGAACTAAAATAAGTAGGCAGGATGACCAGCTATATATCGCACTGACCAGGCAGTCACGTGATTAGACGGAAGGGTTATAAAAATATGGGGAGGTGGGTACAAGATACATATAAACTGTGTATATCTAACTGTGTGTGTGTACAACGAACAGATATGTGGAAAAAAAGCATGTGTACCTAACCATACATGCGTACGAGCATAAATTCGTATATATTACCACAAAGCACACAAAAGAAAACACGAAGGTGTCTAAATGTGCCAATACATATGCAGACAAATATACATATATGTATAGGTTCGGTAGCGCATGGGGGTAAGAAATGTGTGATAGGTGTCCTATGTGCATGAGAGCGATATGTTCAAACCATGGGGGGACAGCGAACCCACTTGGGCAATGAGGCAATTCTCAAGGGCGAACCTGCTGCGATTGCTGGAGTGGCAAGAGGCAATGCCAGTAACTTGCATGTCAGGTTTACCACTATGGCCAGGGGAGTTGAAATGGGCCGACACCGTGCTGCCAGACTTTTGCTCAACATCACGAAGATGCTCATAAAATCTTCCACTCAAGCGTCGACCAGACTCGCCCACATACGTCATCTGGCAATGCTTACATATTATGGCGTAGATGATATTCCGTGACACACAAGTAAACCCCTCCTTGATGTCGAATCAACTATTAGGGAACAAGACCGAATCAGTGCAAAGCACATGGTCACAAGTTCTGTAAACTCGACGTCCACATCGAACAGTACCGAGGTGTTTGTGATTTGAGTGGGGCGGCTCGTGACAAGAATGTCTCTCAGACTCCTGTCGCGTTTGGATGCTACCAAAGAAGGATCACTGAAAAGTAGGCGGGTAGTGGGATCTGAGTGGAGAATGGAGCTGTACCGGTATTAATTGTGCCATCAGCGCTGTGTGTTAAAAGAGCGGTAACCACGACAAGTTATAACGCTAAGCTATGTTCACATTCTTGACATATACACTCACGTTATTGTCTATCACTAAGCCCTACCAACATTCTTGACATATACACTCACGTTATTGTCTATCACAAAGCCCTACCCACATTCTTGACATATACACTCACGTTATTGTCTATCACTAAGCCCTACCCACATTCTTGACATATACACTCACGTTATTGTCTATCACTAAGCCCTACCCACATTCTTGACATATACACTCACGTTATTGTCTATCACTAAGCCCTACCCACATTCTTGACATATACACTCACGTTATTGTCTATCACTAAGCCCTACCCACATTCTTGACATATACACTCACGTTATAGTCTATCACTAAGCCCTACCCACATTCTTGACATATACACTCACGTTATTGTCTATCACTAAGCCCTACCCACATGCTCGAAATATTCTCACGTTATTGTCCATTGTAAAAGTATAGTGACTAGAGCGTGTGTGCATGGAAATTGTGGGGATATGGCAGTGCGTGACGAGAGAATTAAGTCGATATAAAACATTAGTCCGTAAATGTATCCAAGGTCGAAAGTTCAAGGTAGTGTGATCTTGAAGTTTCTAAAGTTGGAAAGAGGGCAGTGACGTGTTTGTAAATTGGAGACAACGTGGCGTAGTTTGATTGGATGCGGAAATGAGCTTGGGATAATGATTCTGTGGATTTATAAACTAGGGACAGTAAAACACTTGGACACACAGAAGCAGATTCAGCGTAGACAGACTAGAGCAGATACGTTCCCTCCAAGATTTTGGACAACTTTGTTTCTTATACACAAAATGCCTCCCAAGGTCTCGAGTAAAGGAGCCAAGTAAGTGTTTTCAATGCTATAACGATCTATAGTTATTTTTTGTGTCAGGAATCAACTAGACGACTGTTTTACAAATACCGACAAGTGACACGATTTGCCAAAGAATAACGATCGCGTGGCTGCAACTTCAGCTGAATTCACACGATCATCATCATCATCATTGAGTGCCGTCTCGCATCGATGGTTGGCTACCATAGAGCGCCATTCCACTCTGTCTCTTGCTTTGATGGGGCAGATTGTCATAGGTTGACTTGTCCATCTTTTGATGTTACTCGTCCATGTTAGTCTTGGTCTGCCTCTTTTACCTTCTATTTTAGCTTCCAATATTACTTTTATTAAGCTGTTGTGTCTTTTAAAATGCCCCAAAAATTTCATTTGTCTTGTTCTAATTGTGTTTAGTAGTTCTCTTTTCATTTTTAGTTGTTTTGTAACTTCATCGTTTGTTTTCTTTTCTTCCCATCCAATTCTACCTATTCTTCTATAAATCCACATTTCAAAGTCTTCAATTTTCTGTTCTGTTTTCTTGTCTAATGTCCATGTTTCTGCACCATACAGGAATATTGAGAAGATGTAACATTTTGCTATTCTTAGTTTTAGCCCTGGTGTTATTTGTTTTGATGTTAATATATTTTTCTTGGCATTAAAATTACTTTTTGCTATACCTCTTCGTTTGTTTATTTCAGTTATACATTTTCTCTCACTGGTTATAGTGTGTCCCAGGTAGTTGTAGCTCTGAACTGTCTCCAGATGTATTCCTAAACTTTGACATTTAATTGTAGGTCTTGAGAATTTTCTTTGCTTATGATCATCGTTTGTCTTTTTTGATATTCATATCTTATCCATATATTTTGCTTGTCATGTTTATTACATGAAGTAATTGTTGTAGATCTTTAGAATTCACACGATACTTCCCGGTAAACAGATGGACATTTCGGTTTTCGGCATCGACGATGCCAATCTCGAAGGTAGAGAGATCCACAGTAAAGGGACTGTAGTTGCGGATATCAGTGGGTCAGAAGCCCATAAAATGACCCACTCAACTCTGATGTGTATATTGATGGGGCCAGTTGGCCTCGGAACAAGCGGCCTGGCCACATTATACCGCTTTGCAAACGCGTAGGTGGTTTTTTTTTTTTTACATTATCGGCAGCAGTCCACCTAACCCGCTATAGGAAAATCGATTATTAAAATTAAAAAAAATAAATAAAAAAATAAAAAAAACTCTGCAACGACAAACCGCATCGTTTCGGAAAAATGCCGTCCTTCTACAAGACCTGGGTCCATGCCCTTGAAGGAAATGACGGTCTGATGCGTCACAAAACACATCTACAAGCAACTCGTCAAGCAGCAGGAACAATCACTCAAAAGTAGAATCAAATGGGGCTACACCTACTTCCACAAAACCACCTTTGAAAACCTGCATCATACCTGCTTATAAGTAATTTAATTAATGCTATTAAAGTTACTAACATTAGATACAACTAGATTAGATAATTTAAATTACTAACACTAGAGAAAATAAAGGCAATGCCTAGGGAATCCACGATGATGTAGACGTTTTAATGAAAATCGCACGCGGGATCATACACGGTTCTATGGCACGTTAAAAAAAATCCACCTGTCACTGCATCCTGGTAGTGTAGGAGAAAAAGAACAAATCACTAAGTGGAAAACAAAGAGTCACAGGAAAAAAGAAAAAGATTTTGGAAGTAACAGCAAGTTTGTAAAGTCAGAGTAGTTTTAGGAAACTGCTTCAGGCAGTGGAGTTTAGAGTGATGTAGTTAGATCGATATTCGCCATCGAAGCTTTTGGACGTACCAGCAAAAATGTAGTAGACGAGTTCAGAAACCTGTCACAGGCAGTGGAGTTTAGAGTGATGTAGTTAGATCGATATTCGCCATCGAAGCTTTTGGACGTACCAGCAAAAATGTAGTAGACGAGTTCAGAGACCTGTCTCAGGCAGTGGAGTTAGGAGCTAGAATAGTTTTGAGAAGTCATCAGTGGAAATGTAGAAACATTAGGATATAAATTGTTTTTTTTAGAGATTGTTCAATGGAGTTATTATAATATTTATCAGCACGAGAGATTTTCTTAGAGATTCTATAACGTCCTCACGAATTACAAGAGTAGAACTGTGTGAATTGAACAAAGAATTACAAGCTAACCACTACATATTGTCATAGAAACTTTAGTACGGCCAAGGAGTTACTTGCTATAAACACCGTCGATTGGCTCTACAAAGTAACGCTGCAAAAAGTTGTAGAATGATAGAACATTGCTGATTGTGTCTGAAAAATGTTGTCAAGCAATGCGGAGATTAAGAATAAAGACTGTTGTATCTTTTTACAAAAAAAAAAAAAAATAAATAAGACGAGATGTAGTCAGTCAGTCAAGTAGAAGAGTAACTTCACAGTTATGAGATAGACACGACTGATAGAAATCGCTGGACACACTGACATTAGTTAAAATCACTTGTAGTGAGAGTATATATATATATATATATATATATATAAGTTAACTGATCAAGAGCTCTTGATCATGGCAAAGTCCTCATCAGCAGTCAGATAAAAACGGTGCAGGAAAACACAAATGAACTGTCATCAATAGCCAGCAAAATTGAACTTGAGATCAAACATGAAAATACTAAGGTCACGAAAAGCTTAATTCCAACAGATGACATAATACACATGGAAAACAACCAGTGGAAGAGATCAATCACTTTGTCTATCTTGGAAGTCACATTGATCGAGATGGGGATACAAGTAAACAAATTTAGAATAAGAAAAGCTGAAGCAGCAATGATCTTTCAGAAGCGTTGAAAAGTTGTGAAAATCAAAACTCATCAGCACAAACACAAAACTTAGGCTATTCAAATCAAATGTACTATCAACCCTTACGTATGCATGTGAGAGCTGGAAAACAAGAGACATAGAAACAATGTTGAACGCATTCGAAAAAAAATGTCTAATGAAAATACTTGGTATAGCGTGGAACGAATTCAAAACAAACGATAAAATTAGAGAAATCGCCAATCAACCACTAATATCTTCAGTATTCAAGAAAAGACGATGGTCATATGTTGGACATGTGATGAGAAGAGATAATAACCGAATAGCAAAGGAAGTCCTCATGTGGAAAACAACAGGTAAGAAGAAAAGAGGAAATCCCAGAGAGACGCTGAGAACATTGATGAGAGAGGCAAGAGCAGCAGGAATCGGCTCCCTCAATGAGATAGAGCTGCTTGCACAGAACAGAGACATAGGCGAGATTTGATAAAATATCTTTAAAAGAATTTAAAACTTCGAGAATAAAAATTTAGATAAGAGAAGGAGTATCTTGGTCTACGCCCTATGAACCGGCTACAGCTCGAAAGGTCAATAGATAGATAGATGGATGGAATGATGGACGGATGGATGGACAGATGGATGGATGGATGGATGGATGGAAGCACGGATGGATGGACGGACGGACGGACGGACGGACGGACGGACGGACGGACGGACGGACGGACGGACGGATGGATGGATGGATGGATGGATGGACGGACGGATGGATGGACGCATGGATGGGTGGACGGATGGATGGACGGATGGATGGATGGACGGATGGATGGATGGATGGATGGGCGGATGGATGGATAAGAATACTGGAGATGAATTCATAAAGACCCGCGATAGCCTAACAATTCATAACGACCCGCGATAGCCTAACAATTCATAACGACCCGCGATAGCCTAACAATTCATAAAGACCCGCGATAGCCTAACAATTCATAAAGACCCGCGATAGCCTAACAATTCATAAAGACCCGCGATAGACTAACAATTCATAAAGACCCGCGATAGACTAACAATTCATAAAGACCCGCGATAGACTAACAATTCATAAAGACCCGCGATAGACTAACAATTCATAAAGACCCGCGATAGACTAACAATTCATAAAGACCCGCGATAGACTAACAATTCATAACGACCCGCGATAGACTAACAATTCATAAAGACCCGCGATAGACTAACAATTCATAACGACCCGCGATAGACTAACAATTCATAACGACCCGCGATAGACTAACAATTCATAAAGACCCGCGATAGACTAACAATTCATAACGAACCGCGATAGACTAACAATTCATAACGACCCGCGATAGGCTAACAATTCATAACGACCCGCGATAGGCTAACAATTCATAACGACACGTGATAGACTAACAATTCATAGATTAATCTATAAAAGTACTGGGTGAACATTAAGAAGTTGTTAATGAACCAATGAACTATTATTATTAATCCAAGTATAATGAATCAGTAAAATACTCCTTTAGACATTTTGGATGTGAAATAAATCAAGCTATATGATGAAGCATTTCTTTAAAAAAAAAATCCACAAGAACATAGCTGTCAAGAATATTTAAACAATGTTACAAAGTATAAAAAAAAATACGTATTATATTAACAGTATAAATGTTGATATGAAATCTAACTTACGAAGTAAATCAATTAGCAAAAAAAGTCAGGTTCAGTGCATGGAATTAGCAAGTTATATATATATATATATATATATATATATATATATATATATATATATATATATTATATATATATATATATATATATATATATATAACTTGCTAATTCCATGCACTGAACCTGACTTTATATATATATATATATATATATATATATATATATATATATATATATATATTCAAGTTAGTATTAATATGCAAGTCGAACAAATGATCAAGAACTGGAAATAGCAAAGTTATCATAGTAGCTCAAGATAAAACATGCTCAAGTTATCGAGACAAGTCAAATTTATGCAAACAATTTCACAACTAAAGAATTCAAGTAACTTCAGCCAGTCATGTCACGACTCACAAATTTTGCAAGATGACAGCGCACGTTTAAGACTGATTAAGATTGAAATCGTCAATTAGCGTACGACAAATCCAGGTCAACTAGGGAACATTGTGAGATCGTCGAACTTAAAACGTTGTCTGGAGAGAGAGTGCCGTGTAATCACGTGACCGCGTGAGTGTAACCTGCTTCTTGCTCAAGAAATATAAACATCGCGTGTGTACTTTCATTTTCCAAGGATCAGGTTAATTACTTACTTATTTAATTATATTTAGGAATTTATTGATTGCCATTTTGAATTGATTGTTGAAATGAAAATTACTGAATTATTATTTAGTTGAATAGTTATAAAATAGTATTTAATTGAAATATAGTTTTACATTAATAAATTGAATTGAAATTTATCCACAGTGGTTAATATAAACTTTGTTTTCCTTCCAGAGAGACGAATCAAGACCTTAGTATTATGAATTGAAAATATGTTGTTAAATTATATTAAATTATCAATCGTCTCATGCAAATGATGACAGTGTACAAAAGGCAAATGTTAATTGCATAATTATATAAATATGGAACACATTCTTGCACATATAGATAGAATCAACAGTTAGATCTAAGCAGACGATAGAAAATTTGTTTACAGCCGAGTCAATCGATCGAAGTGAGAAATTATATTAGTGCTAAAGATAACATAGTAAAACATGGCAAAACCCTTAGATCATGGCAATGAAGCGATGAGACTAGTAACTGAAACGGTTGGTGAGTTGAGGCTAGCAATGAAGCGATGAGACTAGTAACTGAAACGGTTGGTGATTTGAGGCTAGCAATGAAGCGATGAGACTAGTAACTGAAACGGTTGGTGAGTTGAGGCTAGCAATGAAGCGATGAGACTAGTAACTGAAACGGTTGGTGATTTGAGGCTAGCAATGAAGCGATGAGACTAGTAACTGAAACGGTTGGTGAGTTGAGGTTAGCAATGAAGCGATGAGACTAGTAACTGAAACGGTTGGTGAATTGAGGCTAGCAATGAAGCGATGAGACTAGTAACTGAAACGGTTGGTGAGTTGAGGCTAGCAATGAAGCGATGAGACTAGTAACTGAAACGGTTGGTGAGTTGAGGCTAGCAATGAAGCGATGAGACTAGTAACTGAAACGGTTGGTGAATTGAGGCTAGCAATGAAGCGATGAGACTAGTAACTGAAACGGTTGGTGAATTGAGGCTAGCAATGAAGCGATGAGACTAGTAACTGATATGGTTGGTGAGTTGAGGCTTGCAATGAAGCGATGAGACTAGTAACTGAAACGGTTGGTGAGTTGAGTCTAGTAATGAAGCGATGAGACTAATAACTGAAACGGTTGGTGAGTTGAGGCTAGCAATGAAGCGATGAGACTAATAACTGAAACGGTTGGTGAGTTGAGGCTAGTAATGAAGCGATGAGACTAGTAACTGAAACGATTGGTGAGTTGAGGCTAGCAGTGAAGCGATGAGACTAGTAACTGAAACGGTTGGTGAGTTGAGTCTGGTAATGAAGCGATGAGACTAATAACTGAAACGGTTGGTGAGTTGAGTCTAGCAATGAAGCGATGAGACTAGTAACTGAAACGGTTGGTGAGTTGAGGCTACCAATGAAGCGATGAGACTAATAACTGAAACGGTTGGTGAGTTGAGGCTAGCAATGAAGCGATGAGACTAGTAACGGAAACTGTTGGTGAATTGAGGCTAGAAATGAAGCGATGAGACTAGTAACTGAAATGGTTGGTGATTTGAGGCTAGCAATGAAGCGATGAGACTAGTAGTAACTGAAATGGTTGGTGAGTTGAGGCTAGCAATGAAGCGATGAGACTAGTAACTGAAACGGTTGGTGAATTGAGGCTAGCAATGAAGCGATGAGACTAGTAACTGAAACTGTTGGTGAATTGAGGCTAGCAATGAAGCGATGAGACTAGTAACTGAAATGGTTGGTGAGTTGAGGCTAGTAACTGAAACGGTTGGTGAGTTGAGGCTAGCAATGAAGCGATGAGACTAGTAACTGAAATGGTTGGTGATATGAGGCTACCAATGAAGCGATGAGACTAGTAAACTGAAACGGTTGGTGAGTTGAGGCTAGCAATGAAGCGATGAGACTAGTAGCTGAAACGGTTGGTGAGTTGAGGCTAGCAATGAAGCGATGAGACTAGTAACTGAAATGGTTGGTGAGTTGAGGCTAGCAATGAAGCGATGAGACTAGTAACTGAAACGGTTGGTGAATTGAGGCTAGCAATGAAGCGATGAGACTAGTAACTGTAACCGTTGGTGAGTTGAGGCTACCAGTGAAGCGATGAGACTAGTAACTGAAATGGTTGGTGAGTTGAGGCTAGCAATGAAGCGATGAGACTAGTAACTGAAACGGTTGGTGAGTTGAGGCTAGCAATGAACTATCAAAATATTAGCAATAGTATTGCCACGTTCAAAGGAGAATCATCGCTATTTAGAGAGTGGATAGAAAGTATAGACAATTTAGCTCACTTAACGACAAATAAATAACTAAGGAATATAAATTTTAGATCTGATGAAGAGACAATTTTGCGTTCTTAAGAAGAAAATTAAAATCATTATCCGAGGAAACGTGGGAGAATACGAACAAATATTAGCCAGATTGTTGTGTGTGCTGCGTTATCATGTTGATGGCTGATCGTATATTCCTAGACCGGCCGTACGCTAATGGTAAAAGACGACATGACGGTGCTTTGTTCATGACTTTGCAGCAGCGAGGTGACTCCCATAGTTTCCTGTCAGTCAGGAGGGATGTTGTCTAGTTTCAAGAGGGCTACTGTGAGATAGAGGGTAGACATGTGAACTAGTTTATAATTTCACAAATTCACATTGCAGGGAGATCTTTCGATCTGTTATTTGATGTGCGACGGGGATAATCCGATGACTAACAGTGTTTCATATGTTCGGATTTAGAGACAAAAACGATGTCCTAACATTTTCAAGCGCTATACATAAAAAAAAAATATGACGATCATCATTTTCAGGAGGGCGTGAACTTCATGTCAGCATGGTGGATAGGCTGCAGGAACCATTAAAGGCTATGTCTGAAAAATGCTCATTGTTGCAGTTTCCTCATATTCCAAGTCCGGCTTGTTGCAGAAGCTACTGAGTTAAGTGCTCTGTGAACACCGTGAGCTGTGCGTTTCATCCATTTTAATCGTGTTTCAATATTCCGACTTCCGATATTGATGATATCGTATGAGAGGGAAGAGACGGTTTTGTTAACTTTCTGTGCGGTTTCGCCTTATGTATTTTGGCGTGTGCTGAGACTGCTATGATGGGGACTACAGATAACTTTCTTTTTTTGGGAGATGAGATAGCAATTCGGATGATTTTACTGGCACAGGCGGTTGAGCAATTATGGATTTCAATTTGTTTGCAGTGATACCGGGGCCTTCCATAACCATAATCATATTGGCCTTTAGGTATGCAGAAGAAAGATGTTCACAAAATATAAAGAAAAAAGTAAATCTCAAGGCTTACCTCAACCTTTATCTTAAGCATCACCGTAGCAAAAATTTACTTAAAAGTCACTTTTATGAATTTTTTACCCTTGATCCTTTTTTAGGGATACGCCTATGAAAATATTAAAAATAATAAATTTAACCTCTAGATTTTCCCAAAACTTCATATTAGACATCATCGTAGCAAGATTTTGAATAAAAATCACTTTTATGAATTTTACCCCCGGCCATTTTTTATAGATGCGACTATGAAATCACTAATAATAGTAAATTTAAACACTAGGCCTACTTCAAACTTCATATTAGACATCCTCATAGCAAGATTTTGAATAAAAATCACTTTTATGAGTTTTACCCCCAGCCATTTTTTCATAACATAAACTTAAAACTCAACTTAACTTTAACTTAAAACTTAACTTAAACTTAAAACATTTCTTAAACTTAAAACTTAACTTAAACTTAAAATTTTACTTAACTTAACCTTAAAACTTAACTTAACTTAACCTTAAAACTCAACTTAACTTAAACTTAAAACTTAACGTAAAACTCAACTTAACTTTAACTGAAAACTTAACTTAAACTTAAAACATTTCTTAAACTTAAAAACATTTCTTAAACTTAAAACTTAACTTAAACTTAAAACTTAACTTAAACTTTAAACTTAACTTAAACTTAAAACTCAACTTAACTTAAACTTAACTTAACTTAAACTTAAAACTTAACTTAACTTAACCTTAAAACTTAACTTATCTTAAACTTAAAACTTAACTTAACTTAAACATAAAACTCAACTCAACTTAACTTTAACTTAAAACTTAACTTAACTTAACTTTAAATTAAACTTAAACTTAAAACTTAATTTAAATTTAAAACTTAATTTAAACTTAAATCTTAACTTGAACTTAAAACTTAACTTAAACTTAAAACTAAACTTAAACTTAAAATTCAACTTAACTTAAACTTAAAATTCAACTTAACTTAAACTTAAAATTCAACTTAACTTAAACTTAAAATTCAACTTAACATAAACTTAAAACTCAACTTAACTTAAACTTAAAACTCAACTTAACTGAAACTTAAAACTTAACATAACTCAAACTTAAAACTTAAGTAGTTAAGTTATCTTAAACTTAAAAATTAACTTAACTTAAACTTCAAACTCAACTCAACTTAACGTTAACTTAAAACTTAACTTAACTTAATCTTAAAACTTAACTTAAACTTAAAACTTAACTTAAACTTAAAACTTAACTAAAACTTAAAATTCAACTTAACTTAAACTTAAAATTCAACTTAACTTAAACTTAAAATTCAACTTAACTTAAACTTAAAACTCAACTTAACTTAAACTTAAAACTCAACTTAACTTAAATTTAAAACTTAACTTAACTTAAACTTAAAACTTAACTTAAGTAGTTAAGTTATCTTAAACTTAAAACTTAACTTAACTTAAACATACAACTCAACTTAATTTTAAAACTTAACTTAAACTTACAACTTAACTTAAACTTAAAACTTAACTTAAACTTAAAACTTAATTTAAACTTAAAACTTAACTTTTAATACTTAACTTAAACTTAAAACTCAACTTCACTTAAACTTAAAACTCAACTTAACTTAAACTTAAAACTCAACTTAACTTAAACATACAACTCAACTTAACTTAAACTTAAAACTTAACTTGAATTAAACTTAAAACATAAGTTAACTTAAACTTAAGACTTAACTTAACGTAAACGTAAAACTTAACTTAATCTTAAAACTTAACTTAAACTTAAAACTTAACTTAAACTTAAAACTCAAATTAACTTAAACTTAAAACTCAACTTAATTTAAACTTAAAACTCAACTTAATTTAAACTTAAACCTCAACTTAACTTAAATTTAAAATTCATCTTAACTTAAACTTAAAACTCAACTTAACTTAAACATAAAACTCAACTTAACTTAAACTTAAAATTCAACTTAACTTAAACTTAAAACTCAACTCAAATTAACTTTAACTTAAACTTAAAACTTAACTTAAACTTAAACTTAAACTTAAAACTTAACTTAAACTTAAACTTAACTTAAACTTAAAACTTAACTTGAACTTAAAACTTAACTTGAACTTAAAACTTAACTTAAACTTAAAACTTAACTTAAACTTAAAACTTAACTTAAACTTAAAATTCAACTTAACTTAAACTTAAAACTTAACTTAAACTTAAAACTCAACTTAAACTTAAAACTTAACTTAAACTTAAAACTTAACTTAAACTTAAAACTTAAATTAACTTAACGCTTAAAACTTAACTTAACTTAAAACTTAAAAAACTTCATTTAAACATAAAACTTAACTTAACTTAAACTTGAAACTTAACTTAAACTTAAAACTTAAATTAACTTAACGCTTAAAACTTAACTTAACTTAAAACTTAAAACTTCATTTAAACATAAAACTTAACTTAACTTAAACTTTAAACTTAACTTAAACTTTAAACTTTACTTAAACTTTAAACTTAACTTAACTTAACTTAAAATTTAAAGAAACTTAAACTTAACACTTAACTTAAACTTAAAACTTAAATTAACTTAAACTTAAAACATAACTTACTTAAACTTAAAACTTAACTTAACTTAAACTTAAAATTTAACTCAACTTAAACTTAAAATTTAACTCAACTTAAACTTAAAATTTAACTCAACTTAAACTTAAAATTTAACTCAACTTAAACTTAAAATTTAACTCAACTTAAACTTAAAATTTAACTCAACTTAAACTTAAAATTTAACTCAACTTAAACTTAAAATTTAACTCAACTTAAACTTAAAATTTAACTCAACTTAAACTTAAAATTTAACTCAACTTAAACTTAAAATTTAACTCAACTTAAACTTAAAATTTAACTCAACTTAAACTTAAAATTTAACTTAAACTTAAATCTTAAAAATTAACTTAAACTTAAATCTTAAAAATTAACTTAACTTAAACTTAAAACAAAACATAACTTAACTTAATCTCAAAACTTAACTTAAATTTAAAACTCAAATTAACTTAAATTAAAACTCAACTTAACTTAAACTTAAAACTCAACTTAACTTAAACTTAAAACTCAACTTAACTTAAATTTAAAACTTTACTTAACTTTAACTTAAAACTTAACTTAACTTAAACTTTAAACTATAAACTAAACGTAACTTAAAACTTAACTTAAACTTAACACTTAACTTAACTTAAAATTTAGATTTAACTTAATTTTAACTTAAAACATAACTTAACTTAAACTTACAACAAAACTCAACATATACTTAAACTCAGCTTAACATAAACTTAAAACTCAACTTAACATAAACTTAAAACTCAACTTAACATAAACTTAAAACTCAACTTAACTTAAACTTTATACTTAACTTAACTTAAAACTTAAATTAACTTAATACTTACTTAACTTAACTTAACTTTAACTCAAAACTTAACTTACCTTAAAACTAAAACTTAACTTCAGTTAAACTTAAAACTTAACTTAACTTGAACTTATAACTTATTTTAACTTAACGTAAAATTATAACTTAACTTAAACTTAAAACTCAACTTAACTTAAACTTAAAACTTAACTTAACTTAAACTTAAAAATTAAATTAACTTACACTTAAAACTTAACTTAACTTAAACTTAAAACTTAACTTAAACTTAAAACTTAACTTAACTTAACTTAAACTTAAAACTTAACTTAACTTAAACTTAAAACTTAACTTAACTTAAACTTAAAAATTAAATTAACTTACACTTAAAACTTAACTTAACTTAAACTTAAAACTTAACTTAAACTTAAAACTTAACTTAACTTAACTTAAAACTTAACTTAAAACTAAAACTTAACTTATCTTAAAACTTAAATTTACTTAACATTTAAAAATTAACATACTTAAAACTTAATTTAACTTAAACTTAATACTCAACTTAACTTTAACTCAAAACTTAACTTACCTTAAAACTAAAACTTAACTTAAACTTAAAACTTAGCTTAACTTGAACTTAAAACTTAACTTAACTTAATTTTACAACAAAACTCAACATATACTTAAACTCAACTTAACATAAACTTAAAACTCAACTTAACATAAACTTAAAAACTTAACTTAACTTGAACTTAAAAACTTAACTTGAACTTAAAAACTTAACTTGAACTTAAAAACTTAACTTGAACTTAAAAACTTAACTTAACTTGAACTTAAAAACTTAACTTAACTTGAACTTAAAAACTTATCTGAACTTATCTTAAAACTTAGTGTTTTAAAATTCTTTGTAAAACTATATTTCTACAGCCTCCAGTCCTCCTACAGCCTTATTTTTTTGTCTGTAGTCCTATTGTCCATGATTCACATGTAACAGGTTTGAAATGATGTTAGGCGATGACAATGGTGAACTCACGCGGAAAGCGTGCAAAATCGTAAATTTGAGCGTGTATAGATTTGTAATCGCTATTTTTAACTTAAATACTGTAAACACTAAGTTTTGACTACATCAATGGGTCGTTATAAATTTATATAAATCAAATAAGCAATAATAATAACCAAATGTTTGTTTTTAATGAAATTAATACCCTGTTGGGTTCTAATCATTATAACTATACATGCAAATTTTGAAAAAATTACAAAAAGCGGTTTAAAAGATATTGATTTTTAAAGTTGGGCACGACTTATGAAACAAGCTATAGTACTTCGGCTGTAATCTGACTGAACTGTTTTATTTAATCTCCGTATGGTATGGGCCGCGACAACTCCCAGTTCGATTCAACGCTTTGGCATAGGTAGTGACTGTTATAATTAAATCGATGTTATCAATAAATGTCTGCACACTGCTGATGTTGAAAGATCATGTATCTTTATTCCAACAACCCTAACAATGGCAACTATGTACAATTATTCACAGCGGCCAGCGATCACACATCTCGCTCGGCCAGTCACACACCATATCACAGAATCCACATCTCTACTGGATACTCTCGCTTCTGTGCGTCTGCCTACTCAGGCTTACTTTACTTAATGCTTTTAAATAGATTATAAAGAATAAGACATCAATAATTCTAATAAGAGCATATGTCATCAAACAGGTCTGAGGATTTACATGAGCCTACGTCATACAGGGGCACATTCTCGTGTATTTTCACACTCCACAGGAAATGTAGGGAACAGAAGTTAAGGGGATAACCATTCATGTCATTTGTTTAAATGGAAGGGCATAGTCCCCAGGATTCCCACCTCACTAGGACTAATGCCCCAGGCTAGGAGCTGCCTAGCTAGTGGAAACTAGCCCAGATTCAACAGCACACAGACGTGCCGATTGCAATCTCGACACTAAGGACATGGGGTGTTAACCTAGTCCGACCACGCATCTTCCACCCCCCCCCCAATTTCTCTGTTCAAACTTTGACATAATGGGAGGTAGCAAAGCAGTACCCAAAGACTACTGTGTCACGTAGCCGATGTGACACAGGTCTGTGTTGCTACAGCACGGCTTTGCACCTAGGACAAGTTTATAAGCCTTGCGTCTTAGCCAAAGAGAAAAATTGGGCAGTTTTTTTTGGGTTAGTAGAAGTAGTAGTAGTAATAGAGTAGTACTGAGTGTAGTAGTAGTAAGAGTATTAGATTATTTTTATTTGGGGAACTTTTATTTTCCAGAATTTTATTATTTCATAAAAGGGAAACATTTCATAAAATATTTTGTGTTTGTTGCCCTCAGAAGGGCATGAGGGTGTCACTGATAGTTGTCCTCTGGGTTGCAGAAATGTGGTACAAACTGCACTTCCCAGTCGTTGTACTCTGTATCTGTATCTGAATAGTAGTTTGTGTTTGTCCATTGGTGTTCGTTTTGTGGAAATTCTTGTGCTGGTGTGTGTTGTAATTCTGTTTTCCAGGTTCATCTTCTGAATATGTTTTTGTGGGCGTCTGGGCTTTTGTTCTGGAAGTCTGCTGCTGCGTGTGCTCCTTTGTTGTTTGTTCTGATTTCTTTTGTTTGGTGTTACATTTCTTCTTTTTAGTTGGCGGGGCTGTGTCGTTTACTGCTGGTGCTGCAGTAGTTGTATTTGGGTCTATGGTCTGGACCTGTTTAGTAAGGACTGGTTCCTCGACTGTCTTGACTCTCAGGCTTGGTCTCTTGGGGCACCGGTTTTCCCAGTGTGAGTCGAGACCACAGTGAGAACATGGTGTTCTCCTGCCTGGCAAGGTCACGAAAACTTTGATAGTTTCGTTTATTTTCTCTGTAAGTCTTATTTTGATGTAGTATGGTATTTCCACCTCTGGGGTTGGCTTATACCAAAATGTCCACCTGTCGGCTTGGAAGGAGTCTTGTTTTACTTGGGCCTCTTTATCTCCGGTCATTCTGTATACCATATCTTGTACATTTTGGCTTTTCAGTGTTGGTCGCATCCAGTGAATGCATCCTCTTGCTCGCTCCTTTTCTTGGTGGCATATCACTATTGTGACGTTTGGATCTTTTAGTAGGATAGTTTTGTCTCGGAGATCATTGTATCTCTGCTCGTGTGCTTCGGGTTTTAAAGTAAAAAACCACTTTCTTGTATCACTAAATCGGTACAAGGTGTTTATGCCGTTGAACATGACCCCGGCGGGGCCTACAAGGATGCTTGTCATCATGGAAATTGAGATTTTTGAGGCGTCTGGGCCGCTGACATTTGCCACCAAAGTGCCTTCCACGTGCTTCTCGTCTATGTCAAACTCGTGTGTTGCGTGTTCTGCTTTATCTGACAGCTTGGGAGGCATCTGGACCTGCTCTGTTTTGGATCTCTCTTCTGAAGTCGTCTGGAAGGCTTGGGTAGTTTGGGTTGTCTTCTTCCCTGTGTTTGGCGTTTTCTTTGGCATGATTCCGTGCGAGTTTATTTTATTCTTATTCTTGCGTAATCTCTATTTCATTTAATAGATTTCTCTGTCTGCAACAAATCGTTTGTTCTTTTAAATCATTGTTCTTTTTCAGTTTCTTAGACTCTCATGACATCTGTGTCAATTGCCTTTGACTTTTCCTCCTTTTCCTCGTCCGGACATTTTGAGGTTTGAGTGTTAAAATAAAAATTAAATTAATTTAAACTTAAAATTTAACTTAACGTAAACGTAAAACTTAACTTAAACTTGAAAATTAACTTAACTTTAACTTAAAACTTAACTTAAACGTAAAACTTAACTTAACATAAACTTAAGACTTAACTTAACGTAAAACTTAACTTAAATTTAAAACTTAACTTAAACTTAAAAATTAACTTAACTTAAACTTAAAACTTAACTTAAATTGAACAAAAAACTTTACTTAACTTAAACTTTAAACTTAACTTAACTTAAACTTAAAACTTAACTTAAACTTAAACTTAACTTAACTTAAAATTAAAACTCAATTTAATTTAAACTTAAAACGCAACTTAAAATTAAAATTCAACTTAACCTAAACTTAAAATTCCTTAAATTAATTTAAACTTAAAACTTAACCTAACTTGAACTTAAATCTTAACTTAAACTAAACTTAAAACTTAACATAACTTTAACTTAAAACTTAAGTAGTTAAGTTATCTTAAACTTAAAAATTAACTTAACTTAAACTTCAAACTCAACTCAACTTAACGTTAACTTAAAACTTAACTTAACTTAATCTTAAAACTTAACTTAACTTAATCTTAAAACTTAAAACTTAACTTAATCTTAAAACTTAAAACTTCACTTATCTTAAACTTAAAACTTAACTTAAACTTAAAACTCAACTCAAATTAACTTTAACTTAAACTTAAAACATAACTTAAACTTAAAACTTAACTTAAACTTAAAACTTAACTTAAACTTAAAACTTAACTTAAACTTAAAACTCAACTTAACTTAAACTTAAAACTCAACTTAACTTAAATTTAAAACTTATCTTAACTTAAACTTAAAACTTAAGTAGTTAAGTTATCTTAAACTTAAAACTTAACTTAACTTAAACATACAACTCAACTTAACTTAAACTTAAAACTTAACTTAACTTAACTTAATCTTAAAACTTAACTTAAACTTAAAACTTAACTTAAACTTAAAACTTAACTTAAACTTAAAACTTAACTAAAACTTAAAATTCAACTTAACTTAAACTTAAAATTCAACTTAACTTAAACTTAAAACTCAACTTAACTTAAACTTAAAACTCAACTTAAATTTAAAACTTAACTTAACTTAAACTTAAAACTTAACTTAAGTAGTTAAGTTATCTTAAACTTAAAACTTAACTTAACTTAAACATACAACTCAACTTAATTTTAAAACTTAACTTAAACTTACAACTTAACTTAAACTTAAAACTTAACTTAAACTTAAAACTTAATTTAAACTTAAAACTTAACTTTTAATACTTAACTTAAACTTAAAACTCAACTTAACTTAAACTTAAAACTCAACTTAACTTAAACTTAAAACTCAACTTAACTTAAACATACAACTCAACTTAACTTAAACTTAAAACTTAACTTGAATTAAACTTAAAACATAAGTTAACTTAAACTTAAGACTTAACTTAACGTAAACGTAAAACTTAACTTAATCTTAAAACTTAACTTAAACTTAAAACTTAACTTAAACTTAAAACTCAAATTAACTTAAACTTAAAATTCAACTTAACTTAAACTTAAAACTCAACTTAACTTAAACTTAAAACTCAACTTAACTTAAACTTAAAACTCAACTTAACTTAAACTTAAAACTCAACTTAACTTAAATTTAAAACTTATCTTAACTTAAACTTAAAACTTAAGTAGTTAAGTTATCTTAAACTTAAAACTTAACTTAACTTAAACATACAACTCAACTTAACTTAAACTTAAAACTTAACTTAACTTAACTTAATCTTAAAACTTAACTTAAACTTAAAACTTAACTTAAACTTAAAACTTAACTAAAACTTAAAATTCAACTTAACTTAAACTTAAAATTCAACTTAACTTAAACTTAAAATTCAACTTAACTTAAACTTAAAACTCAACTTAACTTAAACTTAAAACTCAACTTAACTTAAATTTAAAACTTAACTTAACTTAAACTTAAAACTTAACTTAAGTAGTTAAGTTATCTTAAACTTAAAACTTAACTTAACTTAAACATACAACTCAACTTAATTTTAAAACTTAACTTAAACTTACAACTTAACTTAAACTTAAAACTTAACTTAAACTTAAAACTTAATTTAAACTTAAAACTTAACTTTTAATACTTAACTTAAACTTAAAACTCAACTTAACTTAAACTTAAAACTCAACTTAACTTAAACTTAAAACTCAACTTAACTTAAACATACAACTCAACTTAACTTAAACTTAAAACTTAACTTGAATTAAACTTAAAACATAAGTTAACTTAAACTTAAGACTTAACTTAACGTAAACGTAAAACTTAACTTAATCTTAAAACTTAACTTAAACTTAAAACTTAACTTAAACTTAAAACTCAAATTAACTTAAACTTAAAACTCAACTTAATTTAAACTTAAAACTCAACTTAATTTAAACTTAAACCTCAACTTAACTTAAATTTAAAATTCATCTTAACTTAAACTTAAAACTCAACTTAACTTAAACATAAAACTCAACTTAACTTAACTTAATCTTAAAACTTAAATTTAAAACTCAACTTAACTTAAACTTAAAACTCAACTTAACTTGATTTAAACTTAAAACTTAACTAAACTTGAACTTAAAACTTAATTTAACCTAAACTTAAAACTTAACTTAAAACTTAAAACTCAACTTATAATAAACTTAAAAGTTAACTTAACTTAAACGTAAAACTGAACTTAACATAAACTTAAGACTTAACTTAACGTAAATGTAAAACTTAACTTAAATTTAAAACTTAACTTAACTTAAACTTAAAAATTAACTTAACTTAAACTTAAATTAAATTAAACATAAAACTTTAATTAACTTAAACTTAAAACTGAACTTTACTGAAACTTAAAATTTAACTTAACTTATACTTAAAACTGAACTGAACTTGAACTTAAAACTTAACTTAATTTAAACGTAAAACTTAACTTAACTTAAACTTAAAACTTAACTTAAAATTTAACTTAACTTAATCTTAAAACTTATCTTAACTTAAACGTAAAAATTAAAACTTAACTTAAACTTAAAACTTAACTTAAACTTAAAACTTAACTTAACATAAAACTTTAAACATATCTTAACTTAAACTTAAAACTTGACTTAAATTGAACTTAAAAAGTAACTTAACTTAAAATTAAAACTCAACTTAACTTAACTTTAACTTACAACGTAACTTAATCTTAATACATAACTTAACTTAAACTTAAAACTTAACTTAACTTAACTTAATCTTAAAACTTAAACTTAAAACTCAACATAACTTAACCTTAAAACTCAACTTAACTTAATTTAAACTTAAAACTTTACTTAACTTAAACTTAAAACTTAACTTAACCTTAAAACTTAAAACTTAACTTAAACTTAAAACTTAACTTAAACTTAAAACTCAACTTAACCTAAACTTAAAACTTAAGTTAAGTTCTTAAGTTAAATTTTTTAACTTAACTTAAACTTAAAAATTAACTTAACATAAACTTAAGACTTAACTTAACGTAAACGTAAAACTTAACTTAACTTAAAGTTAAAAATTAACTTAACTTAAACTTAAAACTTAACTTTTAACTGAACTGAACTTAAACTTAAAACTTATCTTAACTTAAAACTTAAAACATAACTTAACTTAAACTTAAAGTTAACTTAAATAAAAACTCAACTTAAATTAACTTAAACTTACAACGTAACTTAAACTTTAAACATAACTTAACTTAAAACTTAACTTAACCTTAAAACTTAACTTAACCTTAAAACTTAACTTAAACTTAAAACTTAACTTAACTTAAACTTAAAACTCAACTTAACCTAAACTTAAAACTCAACTTAACCTAAACTTAAAACTTAACTTAACTTAAACTTAACTTAAACTTAAATTAATTTAAAATTAAAATTTAACTTAACTTAAATTTAAAAGTTAACTTAACTTAAACGTAAAACTTAACTTAACATAAACTTAAGACTTAACGTAAACGTAAAACGTAACTTAAACTTAAAATTTAACTTAACTTAAACTTAAAACTGAACTTAACTTAAACTTAACTTAATTTAAACGTAAAACTTAACTTAACTTGAACTTAAGTACGTAAAACTTAACTTAAACTTTAAACTATAAACTAAACGTAACATAAAACTTAACTTAAACTTAACACTTAACTTAACTTAAAATTTAGATTTAACTTAATTTTAACTTAAAACATAACTTAACTTAAACTTACAACAAAACTCAACATATACTTAAACTCAGCTTAACATAAACTTAAAACTCAACTTAACATAAACTTAAAACTCAACTTAACATAAACTTAAAACTCAACTTAACATAAACTTAAAACTCAACTTAACTTAAACTTTATACTTAACTTAACTTAAAACTTAAATTAACTTAATACTTACTTAACTTAACTTAACTTTAACTCAAAACTTAACTTACCTTAAAACTAAAACTTAACTTCAGTTTAACTTAAAACTTAACTTAACTTGAACTTATAACTTATTTTAACTTAACGTAAAATTATAACTTAACTTAAACTTAAAACTCAACTTAACTTAAACTTAAAACTTAACTTAACTTAAACTTAAAAATTAAATTAACTTACACTTAAAACTTAACTTAACTTAAACTTAAAACTTAACTTAAAACTAAAACTTAACTTATCTTAAAACTTAAATTTACTTAACATTTAAAAATTAACATACTTAAAACTTAATTTAACTTAAACTTAATACTCAACTTAACTTTAACTCAAAACTTAACTTACCTTAAAACTAAAACTTAACTTAAACTTAAAACTTAGCTTAACTTGAACTTAAAACTTAATTTAACTTAAACTTTAAACTTAACTTAACTTAAAACTTAAATTAACTTAAAGCTTAAAACTTAATTTAACTGACTCAACTTAACTTAAACTTAAATCTACTTAATTTAAACTTAAATCTACTTAATTTAAACTTAAAACTTAACTTAACTTGAACTTAAAACTTAACTTAACTTGAACTTAAAACTTAACTTAACTTAATTTTACAACAAAACTCAACATATACTTAAACTCAACTTAACATAAACTTAAAACTCAACTTAACATAAACTTAAAAACTTAACTTAACTTGAACTTAAAAACTTAACTTGAACTTAAAAACTTAACTTGAACTTAAAAACTTAACTTGAACTTAAAAACTTAACTTAACTTGAACTTAAAAACTTAACTTAACTTGAACTTAAAAACTTATCTGAACTTATCTTAAAACTTAGTGTTTTAAAATTCTTTGTAAAACTATATTTCTACAGCCTCCAGTCCTCCTACAGCCTTATTTTTTTGTCTGTAGTCCTATTGTCCATGATTCACATGTAACAGGTTTGAAATGATGTTAGGCGATGACAATGGTGAACTCACGCGGAAAGCGTGCAAAATCGTAAATTTGAGCGTGTATAGATTTGTAATCGCTATTTTTAACTTAAATACTGTAAACACTAAGTTTTGACTACATCAATGGGTCGTTATAAATTTATATAAATCAAATAAGCAATAATAATAACCAAATGTTTGTTTTTAATGAAATTAATACCCTGTTGGGTTCTAATCATTATAACTATACATGCAAATTTTGAAAAAATTACAAAAAGCGGTTTAAAAGATATTGATTTTTAAAGTTGGGCACGACTTATGAAACAAGCTATAGTACTTCGGCTGTAATCTGACTGAACTGTTTTATTTAATCTCCGTATGGTATGGGCCGCGACAACTCCCAGTTCGATTCAACGCTTTGGCATAGGTAGTGACTGTTATAATTAAATCGATGTTATCAATAAATGTCTGCACACTGCTGATGTTGAAAGATCATGTATCTTTATTCCAACAACCCTAACAATGGCAACTATGTACAATTATTCACAGCGGCCAGCGATCACACATCTCGCTCGGCCAGTCACACACAATATCACAGAATCCACATCTCTACTGGATACTCTCGCTTCTGTGCGTCTGCCTACTCAGGCTTACTTTACTTAATGCTTTTAAATAGATTATAAAGAATAAGACATCAATAATTCTAATAAGAGCATATGTCATCAAACAGGTCTGAGGATTTACATGAGCCTACGTCATACAGGGGCACATTCTCGTGTATTTTCACACTCCACAGGAAATGTAGGGAACAGAAGTTAAGGGGATAACCATTCATGTCATTTGTTTAAATGGAAGGGCTGCTGTCCCCAGGATTCCCACCTCACTAGGACTGATGCCCCAGGCTAGGAGCTGCCTAGCTAGTGGAAACTAGCCCAGATTCAACAGCACACAGACGTGCCGATTGCAATCTCGACACTAAGGACATGGGGTGTTAACCTAGTCCGACCACGCATCTTCCACCCCCCCAATTTCTCTGTTCAAACTTTGACATAATGGGAGGTAGCAAAGCAGTACCCAAAGACTACTGTGTCACGTAGCCGATGTGACACAGGTCTGTGTTGCTACAGCACGGCTTTGCACCTAGGACAAGTTTATAAGCCTTGCGTCTTAGCCAAAGAGAAAAATTGGGCAGTTTTTTTTTGGGTTAGTAGAAGTAGTAGTAGTAATAGAGTAGTACTGAGTGTAGTAGTAGTAAGAGTATAGATTATTTTTATTTGGGGAACTTTTATTTTCCAGAATTTTATTATTTCATAAAAGGGAAACATTTCATAAAATATTTTGTGTTTGTTGCCCTCAGAAGGGCATGAGGGTGTCACTGATAGTTGTCCTCTGGGTTGCAGAAATGTGGTACAAACTGCACTTCCCAGTCGTTGTACTCTGTATCTGTATCTGAATAGTAGTTTGTGTTTGTCCATTGGTGTTCGTTTTGTGGAAATTCTTGTGCTGGCTGTGTGTTGTAATTCTGTTTTCCAGGTTCATCTTCTGAATATGTTTTTGTGGGCGTCTGGGCTTTTGTTCTGGAAGTCTGCTGCTGCGTGTGCTCCATTGTTGTTTGTTCTGATTTCTTTTGTTTGGTGTTACATTTCTTCTTTTTAGTTGGCGGGGCTGTGTCGTTTACTGCTGGTGCTGCAGTAGTTGTATTTGAGTCTATGGTCTGGACCTGTTTAGTAAGGACTGGTTCCTCGACTGTCTTGACTCTCAGGCTTGGTCTCTTGGGGCACCGGTTTTCCCAGTGTGAGTCGAGACCACAGAGAGAACATGGTGTTCTCCTGCCTGGCAAGGTCACGAAAACTTTGATAGTTTCGTTTATTTTCTCTGTAAGTCTTATTTTGATGTAGTATGGTATTTCCACCTCTGGGGTTGGCTTATACCAAAATGTCCACCTGTCGGCTTGGAAGGAGTCTTGTTTTACTTGGGCCTCTTTATCTCCGGTCATTCTGTATACCATATCTTGTACATTTTGGCTTTTCAGTGTTGGTCGCATCCAGTGAATGCATCCTCTTGCTCGCTCCTTTTCTTGGTGGCATATCACTATTGTGACGTTTGGATCTTTTAGTAGGATAGTTTTGTCTCGGAGATCATTGTATCTCTGCTCGTGTGCTTCGGGTTTTAAAGTAAAAAACCACTTTCTTGTATCACTAAATCGGTACAAGGTGTTTATGCCGTTGAACATGACCCCGGCGGGGCCTACAAGGATGCTTGTCATCATGGAAATTGAGATTTTTGAGGCGTCTGGGCCGCTGACATTTGCCACCAAAGTGCCTTCCACGTGCTTCTCGTCTATGTCAAACTCGTGTGTTGCGTGTTCTGCTTTATCTGACAGCTTGGGAGGCATCTGGACCTGCTCTGTTTTGGATCTCTCTTCTGAAGTCGTCTGGAAGGCTTGGGTAGTTTGTGTTGTCTTCTTCCCTGTGTTTGGCGTTTTCTTTGGCATGATTCCGTGCGAGTTTATTTTATTCTTATTCTTGCATAATCTCTATTTCATTTAATAGATTTCTCTGTCTGCAACAAATCGTTTGTTCTTTTAAATCATTGTTCTTTTTCAGTTTCTTAGACTCTCATGACATCTGTGTCAATTGCCTTTGACTTTTCCTCCTTTTCCTCGTCCGGACATTTTGAGTTTTGAGTGTTAAAATACAAACTTAAATTAATTTAAACTTAAAATTTAACTTAACGTAAACGTAAAACTTAACTTAAACTTGAAAATTAACTTAACTTTAACTTAAAACTTAACTTAAACGTAAAACTTAACTTAACATAAACTTAAGACTTAACTTAACGTAAAACTTAACTTAAATTTAAAACTTAACTTAAACTTAAAAATTAACTTAACTTAAACTTAAAACTTAACTTAAATTGAACATAAAACTTTACTTAACTTAAACTTTAAACTTAACTTAACTTAAACTTAAAACTTAACTTAAACTTAAACTTAACTTAACTTAAAATTAAAACTCAATTTAATTTAAACTTAAAACGCAACTTAAACTTAAAATTCAACTTAACCTAAACTTAAAATTCCTTAAATTAATTTAAACTTAAAACTTAACCTAACTTGAACTTAAAACTTTACTTAACTTAAACTTAAAACGTAACTTAACTTAAACTTAAAACAAAACGAAACTTAACTTAAACTTAAAACGAAACCTAACTTAAACTTAAAACGTAACTTAACTTAAATTTAAACTCAAATTAACTTAAATTTAACTTAACTTAATTTTAAAACATAGCTTAACATAAATCTTAAAACATAACTTAACTTAAACTTAAAACTTGACTTAAATTGAATTTAAAAAGTAACTTAACTTACACTTAAAACTCAACTTAACTTAATCTTAAAACTTAAATTTAAAACTCAACTTAACTTAAACTTAAAACTCAACTTAACTTGATTTAAACTTAAAACTTAACTAAACTTGAACTTAAAACTTAATTTAACCTAAACTTAAAACTTAACTTAACATAAAACTTAAATCTTAACTAAAACTTAAAACTCAACTTATAATAAACTTAAAAGTTAACTTAACTTAAACGTAAAACTGAACTTAACATAAACTTAAGACTTAACTTAACGTAAATGTAAAACTTAACTTAAATTTAAAACTTAACTTAACTTAAACTTAAAAATTAACTTAACTTAAACTTAAATTAAATTAAACATAAAACTTTAATTAACTTAAACTTAAAACTGAACTTTACTGAAACTTAAAATTTAACTTAACTTGTACTTAAAACTGAACTGAACTTGAACTTAAAACTTAACTTAATTTAAACGTAAAACTTAACTTAACTTAAACTTAAAACTTGACTTAAATTGAACTTAAAAAGTAACTTAACTTAAAATTAAAACTCAACTTAACTTAACTTTAACTTACAACGTAACTTAATCTTAATACATAACTTAACTTAACTTAAACTTAAAACTTAACTTAACTTAATCTTAAAACTTAAACTTAAAACTCAACTTAACTTAACCTTAAAACTCAACTTAACTTAATTTAAACTTAAAACTTTACTTAACTTAAACTTAAAACTTAACTTAACCTTAAAACTTAAAACTTAACTTAAACTTAAAACTTAACTTAAACTTAAAACTCAACTTAACCTAAACTTAAAACTTAAGTTAAGTTCTTAAGTTAAATTTTTTAACTTAACTTAAACTTAAAAATTAACTTAACATAAACTTAAGACTTAACTTAACGTAAACTTAAAACTTAACTTTTAACTGAACTGAACTTAAACTTAAAACTTATCTTAACTTAAAACTTAAAACATAACTTAACTTAAACTTAAAGTTAACTTAACTAAAAACTCAACTTAAATTAACTTAAACTTACAACGTAACTTAAACTTTAAACATAACTTAACTTAAAACTTAACTTAACCTTAAAACTTAACTTAAACTTAAAACTTAACTTAACTTAAACTTAAAACTCAACTTAACTTAAAACTCAACTTAACCTAAACTTAAAACTTAACTTAACTTAAACTTAACTTAAACTTAAATTAATTTAAAATTAAAATTTAACTTAACTTAAATTTAAAAGTTAACTTAACTTAAACGTAAAACTTAACTTAACATAAACTTAAGACTTAACGTAAACGTAAAACGTAACTTAAACTTAAAATTTAACTTAACTTAAACTTAAAACTGAACTTAACTTAAACTTAACTTAATTTAAACGTAAAACTTAACTTAACTTGAACTTAAGTACGTAAAACTTAACTTAACATAAACTTAACTTAACATAAACTTAAGACTTAACTTAACGTAAACGTAAAACTTAACTTAAATTTAAAACTTAACTTAAACTTAAAAATTAACTTAACTTAAACTTAAAACTTAACTTAAATTAAACATAAAACTACTTAACTTAAACTTAAAACTTGTATATATATGCTGATGATACTGTACAACTAGCAGAAAGTCCTAAAGATCTACAACAATTAATTAATGAAATAAACATGACAAGCAAAAAATATGGACTAGATATGAATATCAAAAAGACTAAAACTATGATCATAAACAAAGAAAATACTCAAAACCCACAAGTGGATATCAAAATTGAAGGAATAGAGTTGGAGACAGTTCAGAACTACAACTACCTAGGACATACTATAACCAGTGATGGAAAATGTAAAACTGAAAAAAAAGAATCGGAATGGCAAAAAGTTATTTTAATGCCACGAAGAACATATTAACATCAAAACAAATAACACCAGGGCTAAAACTAAGAATAGCAAAATGTTATGTCTTCTCAACATTCCTATATGGTGCAGAAACATAGACATTAGACAAGAAAACATATAATAAAATTAAAGCCTTTGAAATGTGGATATATAGAAGAATAGGTAGAATTGGATGGTAGGAAAAGAAAACAAACGACGAAGTAATAAAACAACCAAAACAGCGATTTTCCGGCCATGTTAAAAGACAACAGCCTACTAAAAGTAATCTTGGAGGGGAAAATACAAGATAAAATAGGCAGAGGCAGACCAAGACTAACATGGACGAGTAACATTAAAAGATGACAAACCAGCCTATGACAACCTGCACCATCAAAGCAAAAGACATTGCAGAATGGCGCTTCATGATAGCCAACCTTCGTTGCGGAGATGGCACCCGATGATGATGATGAACTGATCACGAACTTAAAATAGCAAGTTATCTTGAAAGCTCAAAACAAAGCATGCTCACGTTGTCGTGACAAGTCAAATTGATGTCAACAATAAGTTCACAACTAAAGAATTCAAGTAACTTCAGCTGGTCATGTCTCGAGAAACTCCCGAATATTGCAAGACAACAGAGCTCGTTTAAGATTGAAATCATCAATTGTCAATTAGCGTACGACAAATCCAGGTTAACTAGGGTACATTGTGAGATCCTCGAACGTAAAACGTTGTGTCTGGAGAGACTGTGCAATCACATGATCGTGTGAGTGTAACCTACTTCTGGCTTAAGAAACCTAAACATCGCGTGTGTTCTTTCAGTTTCCAAGGATTATTAAGTATGAATTACTTAGTTAATTATATTTATGAACTCTTATGTAAAACCAAATTTATAGCCTCCATGATTTTCTTCTCTGTTGTCCTGTTGTCCAGGATTCACATCCATATGTTTAGACTGGCTCTGCATTTAAATAATAAATATAAATAAACAACACTTCAAATATAAAAGTAATACTTCAGAAATAGATTATAAAGAACAGGATACCAATAATTCTAATAAGAGCAGATGTCACAAGTGTTCACAGCGGCCAGCGATCACACATCGCGCTCGGCCAGTCACACACCATATCACAGAATTCACGTCTCTACTGGACACTCTCGCATGTGTGCGTCTGCCTACTCAGGCTTGCTTTACTTAATGCTTCAGAAATAGATTATAAAGAATAAGACACCAATAATTCTAATAAGAGCATATGACATCAAACAGGTCTGAGGATTTACAACGCTGGCGAGGAGTAGTTTACCTGTGCCTACGTCATACAGGGGCACATTCTCGTGTATTTTCACACTCCACGGGAAATGTGGGGAACAGAAGTTAAAAGGATAACCATTCATGTCATTTGTGTAAATGGAAGGGCTGCTGTCCCCAGGATCCCCACCTCACTAGGACTAATGCCCTAGGCTAGAGCTGCCTAGCTAGTGGAAACTAGCCCAGATTCAACAGCACACAGACGTGCCGATTGCAATCTCGGCACTAAGAACATCGGGTGTTACCCTAGTCCGACCACGCATCTTCCACCCCCCCAATTTTTCTGTTCAAACTTTGACATAATGGGAGGTAGCAAAGCAGTACCCAAAGACTACTGTGTCACGTAGCCGACGTGACACAGTCTGTGTTGCTAGAGCAGGCAACACGGCTTTGCACCTAGGACAAGGTTTATAAGCCTTGCGTCTTAGCCAAAGAGAAAAATTGGGCAGTTGGTTTATAAATATTCACTAGAATTTCATAAACCCGGCCACTGAAAACTACATAAAAATAGTTAATTATATAAATCTTTTGCTATTGTAATTTTTTAAGAGTACCATAATTTTGCATATCATTTGAAAAAAAAAATTTGCTTAAAAATGTTTATGTTTAAATATACAAAAACATGTCTTACAATGCACTAAAATTAAATCTTATCAATCAAAGTGTATGTGCTTTTAATTTATGATGCAACTACAAAATATTACTTTTATATGAATCTTTAAAGTATTAATTTCCTTTGTTTATTAAGGGAAGCCACTGCAAAAGTGTAAAGTACAAGTTATTGTTCCTAGGGGTAATTCCTTTTCAATTTTAGACAGTTAATAATATTCTCTAAAGCATTAATCATTAGACATGTTCAGCATACATAAAGATTTAAATTATTACGATAAATAAATATGCTTCTAAGTTTTGTGCAAATTGTATGAAATTTTGTTGTTAGATGGTAGCAATTAAAAATTATCCAGTATGCATAACATTCAATTAGAACTCCACGTTTTACTCACAATCGCATCTTAAGTAAACAATACATTAACCATTAGACATGTTTAGCAATGCATGTAGATTTAAATTAATTCGATAAATATATGTGCTTCTACGTTTTGTGCAAATTATAGGAAATTACTTTGTTTTTAAATGATAGCAATTGAAAATAATCCAGTATGCATACAATTCAACAAGAATTCCACGATTGTTATTTAAATGGGTCATATGTAAACCATATATATAATTTTCATCTTTCCTCACAAAATGCAGAGTGGATAGTCAAAATCAAATAATATTTTCATGAACATGGAGACCAGGTTATTTCAGGTTCTCTAACAGAATAACTTAGAATATCTTCAAATAGTTACTAAAATGCCTTTTATACATATTGCCATAGTTCAAGCTACTTCAATTTTTATATTGAAAATGAATTAATATTCATTCATTATTATTCATTGTCTATTTGCCATAAATGACGAAGAGATAGAGGGAAAAAAAAGAAAAGATAATAGACAACTTAAGAGAATGGCTTGGCAGAAGGTCAACAACAGAAATGATAACTGTCGAGATCAAAAGTTGTGGAGAGACATGACACCTATGCCAGCAGGCCTGATACTTGATGATTTCTCATGATTCTAAGTTCAAAAAGAATTAAGTAAGTTTGCCACAGTTAAAAATTATATATATTAATAAGATATAATGTCACTCTAATATTACAAATAGTAATAAGAATTACCTTAATTATTATATTAAATTAAATTAATTAAATTAAATCAGAAATATTAATAGCTCTCTCTCTTACACATTATTTTTGCAGTCACAGTTAATACAGTTCTGGATAAAAATGGATTAGAAGCTGTATCTTATAAACATTCTTATTAAGTTATAGTTAGAGTATAAATAAAGGAGACACTTTTCTTCAAAAATTATGATTATTTTAGTATAAGACAATAAAACAAACTGCTCTCTTTGTTTGTTGGATAAAAACAGACAGTGTTAATTTAATTATTAATTCTAAACTTTGTTGATTTTTTTTTTACTGTTTCTCACAATCATATTTATTTGATAATCACACAGTGGATTGATTAAGACTATGGTTTAATTTGAAAGAGAAAAAAAAATATAATTATGCCAATGTAAAGAAAAAAAGAGCTCTACAGATAATTTATGGAAATTGTTCAGTAGGTAATTTTTTAGTCTTTTTAAAAAAAAAGTATCATGAAATTGGCAAAAAAAATTAAACACCAGCTTTGTTGAAGAGCGGCATGGTACTTTTAAAAATCTCTCTTCTGTAATGATTTCTCTCATCATTAATGCTCTTTTAATTTCTAGAAATCATATAAGGGAATTCAAAATTGGTTGATGAGATGTAAAAGCCACCATGATTTCTCATAACTTTATGCTATATTTCACTCTAAAGAGTGTCAGATTAGTGATTCTATTAATTTTGTTATTTTACACATTTATTTATTACAAATATTAGTAATATGTATGTGTATATGACTCTCTGTCTGCCTCTCTTAGCATTTCCCAACAAACTTTGTGTAATGTTGCTATTGCTGTCTTGCAGGTCTTCTCAAACAGAATACCTTAGAATATCTTCAAATAGTGATTAGATGCATTTTATAAATAGTATTATACAGTTCAAGCTACTTCAATCTTCATATTGAAAATGAATTAATATTTATTCATTATTATTCAATGTCTATTTGCCATGAAGGACGAAGAGATAGAGGGAATCAAAGAGAAAAGATACCAGACAGATTAAGAGAATGGCTTGGCTGAAGGTCAACAACAGAAATAACTGTCAAGATCAAAAGTTGTGGAGAGACAGGATCATCTAGCCAGCAGGCCTGGTACTTGATGATGATGATTTGTCATGATTCTAACTTCAACAAGAGCTATGTAAGTTCGCCACAGATAAAAATTATATATTTGTCATTCAAATATTACAAATAGTTATAAGAATTACCTTAAGCTACCAATTGTTATGTTAAAATTAAATTAATTAAATTAAATAAGTAATATTAATAGCGCTCTCACACATACATTATTTTTGCAGTCACAATTAATACAGTTCTGGATAAAAATGGATTAAAAGCTCTATCTTATAGACATTATTATTAAGTTATAGTTAGAGTATAAAAGAGAAACTTTTTTTTTTAAAAAGGAAGATAATTATTTTAGTATAAGACAATAAAACAAACTGCTCTCCTTGTTTGTTGGATAAAAACTGACAGTATGTTAATTATATTATTAATTCTAAACTTTGTTTTCTTACAATCATATTTTGTTTGACAATCACACAGTGGATTGATTAAGGACAGCATTATTAAAAATTAAATATAAAATAAAAATGAAGAAAGGTGTTCCATGTTCTGGGAGCTGGAGAAACTAAAACAGGATATAAACAAACTGCTAAATTTAAGTTTTAAACTTTACCCTATATGTGTGAAATTAACAACCTGTCATCTATTACATGAAATTGACAGTTTTAAAGATGAAAGAGTTCAATTACTTGGGAACAATGTTAACTTTAGTTGGTAGATTTACAGCAGTTGTGAGAAGCAAATAAATGGAAGATAAGGATGAATTTGAAAGAGAAATATATATATATATATATATATATATATATATATATATATATATATATATATATATATATATATATATATATAACTATGCCAATGTGAAAAGAAAAAAGAGCTCTACAGAAAATTTATGGAAATTGTTCAGTAGGTATTTTATTTTAAAGAGTATCCCGAAATTGCCAAAAAATTAAACACCAGCTTTGTTGAAGAGCGGCATAGTACTTTTAAAAATCTCTCTTCAGTAATGATTTCACTCATCATTAATGCTCTTTTAATTTCTAGAAATCATATAAGGGAATTCAAAATTGGTTGATCTGTTAAAGCTACCATGATTTCTCACAAATTTATGCTATATTTCACTCTAAAGAGTGTCAGATTAGTGATTCTATTAATTTTGTTATTTTACACATTAATTTATTACAAATATTAGTAATATGTATGTGTGTATGTCTGTCTGTCTGTATCTCTGTCTATGATAGCAATTCCCAGCAAACTTTGTGTAATGTTGCTGTATTGCAGGTTTTGCTCACTTCTTGGCCAGGCATTATCCGTTTAGCCTTAGATCAAGTCTTTCAGGTTATATTAGACCGTGATTGCCATCCAAGATTAAAAGCGTAAGTCACTTTTGCTTCATAAATTGAACATATCTGTAATTGTTGTTGTCTTGTGGCACACTGGAAATATTTGTACTCAGATTTTTTTCTTTAAAATTATTTATTACAATAACTCTTTCCATACGTTTCGCCGCACTGTGTGCCAATGCAATTCCGGCAACGTACGTTTCGCCGTATAGTGTGCTATGCTCAATTTGATTAGTGTGAACGCCACCAAACCATATTCTTTTTACATGTCTTATATCATCTGGATATTGGTGAAATCTTATATCTTGTTCAATTATCTAAAGAATCAAATATAATATGTTATATGTTAGATGAATATAAATATATAGATTGATTCTTAAAACCATGAACAATTTTTCTCTGAAATCTCTTCTGTTGCGTCAATAAAAAGCTTCCATACAGAAAGAGTTAACCAAAAAAGTACAGTATAGACATATTTTTTTTCCACGTTTGCAGCTTTCACCTAGGGCGAAGTCCTTACAGCCTAGGAACTGAATTTTGCATGTTAATTCATTTTACCCTGGCAGCCATGTGCTCAGGGGCCCCTCGCCAATCAGGCAGACAACTCCATCTTCAGAAGTACTCTTATTTTTTCTGTTGATGTGTAATTGACGTTTCAAGCCAGGCCTCACTGTTGAGCTCCAGGGGTGGTTGCCACAGAGAGAAATCACAAATAAAAATCCTAACTTGCACAGTTTAATTTGAACTAACAACCTCTCTGTGTCAAGACTGCCATAACTTGCGATTGAAAACTTCCTCTTCAAGCAAATTCCACAGAAAATTATGAATTGCCTTAAGCTCAAAACTTTCCACTGTGAGAATTTCAATCACAGCTTATAGCTTCTGTATTCAGTGCATCCACCATTTTGATAACTAATACAAGGAAGCATGTGACACCAGACTGTGGAACATTTTTTTTTTGGAAGAGCAAAAAAAAAAAAATCTTTCATACATTGGAAACAATACATTTTATATAAATTTTGCAGTGCAGATAGAATTTCACAGCTTATCAGTTTAAAATTGTTTCTTTAGAGAGCTAAGTATAATTTTTATTTGACCTTTTCATTTATGTCATTCATTAAGTGCTGTCTCCATATCCAAAGTTGGCTACAATGGAGCACCTTTCTGCTCTGTCTCTTGCTTTGATGTTGTAGGGATCGAACCCTACTTCTTGTCCTTTGTAGTCCAGTTCACTAATCATCGAGCTATCGTGGCTTCCCATTTCTTTGGTAAAGCTATGAACATTGATTTTAATAGGCCATCTGGTATATTTCATCTGTTATACATTTGGATTCATGTGGAGCATAAAATAAATAAATATTCATTTAATAAATAATATTCTATACAATAAATAAATATTCAGTAAATATTCAAATATTCAGTTTAACTGTTTAATACTTTTCTTTGTAATTTTAGTTATTCTCTTTATGTCATGTTATTAAACAATTTAAAAATTCTTCCTTCGACAAGCTTTCGAGAACTGAGACTGAGTGATTGCAAAAGTGTAGCTGATCTAGGCATGCAAGAGTGGTCAAATTACGTAAGACAATACGTTACCTCATTGTGGCAATTGTAAAAGGTAATGGAGGATTTTACATTCTAATGTCTCTTTATTTTTTAAAGTTGTGCGATTTTGGGAAAAGTATGTTAGTACTCATATAATTTCATGACTGTCTTAATTCTAATGCCCTGGAGTGCCATCAGATGGCACACAGGGTTTTTGGTGTACTTTGTCATATGTCCTTATTCTGGCCGAGCTTCTCAATCTTCGCTAAAATTCTACCTTACTCCACATTTTAAAAAAGTATAAACCCAAGGTAATATAGCAATTATTGAAAAGACACCGCCTTGAAGAAACCACTAGTCCTGAAATTGATGTAAGTACCATCTGTACCACCGCCACCTGTAGCATTTACAAGTTTAACAGCCAAACATTTATAATAGAAAACTAATACAAGGAAGCATGTGACACCAGACTGTGGAAACCTTTTTTTGAAAGTGCAAAAAAAAAAAATCTTGCTTTACATTGGAAACAATACATTTTATAAAAATTGTGCTGTACAGATAGACTTTCACAGCTTATCAGTTTAAAATTGTTTCTATAGAGTGCTAAGTATAAATTTTATTTGACATTTTCATTTATGTCATTCATTAAGTGCTGTCTCCACATCCAAAGTTGGCTACCTTGGAGCCTCTTTCTGCTCTGTCTCTTGCTTTAATGATGAAGATTATCATAGGCTGATGTTACCATCTTTTGATGTTGCTTGTCCATATTAGTCTTGGTCTATCTCTCCCTCTTTTACCTTGCATTTTCCCTTCTAAGATTACTTTTAGTAGACCGTAGTGTCCTTTAACATGTCTCAAAAATCTCATTTGTCTTGTTTGAATTGTGTTTAGTAGTTCTTTTTAAATTTTTAGTTGTTTTAAGACTTCATTTGTTTGTCAATCCAAATCATTGGACGGTTATCACCACTATTGTCGAACAAGGAAATATGAGAGGTAAAATGAGTACTATACAATACAATCTTCATCCCAACATTGTGCTACCAATGCCAGACCTAGACCCTAGATGCAAGAACAATAAGAAAAATAACCTCTACTAAGATGAAATGTGTCAGACAAATGACAGGAAACAATCTGAAAGATAAGATCAGAAATGAAGAACTGAGGAGAAAGCTAGGAATAGCTCCTGTTGTAGAATATATAAAGAAACAACAGATACAATTTTTTGGCCGCATGACAAAGCAGAAAAATCAAAACACAACACAATGAGCCTTCAACAAATGTGAGAATACCAGACCCAGTGGTCAACCATGAAAAACATGGATGGATTGAATATTAGAAGCACTAGGAAACAAAACAGCAGCCGAGGCAAACAGAAGAGCAAAAGACCACAAATTATATCTCCCCTCGATGCTGTAAATCAAATGAGGAAGGAAAGAAAAGAAGATTTGTTTGTTTCCTTTTCTTTCCTTTCAATTCTTCCTATTCTTCTGTAAATCCATATCTGAAAAGCTTAAATTTTCTGTTCTGTTTTCTTGTCTATTGTCCATCTTTCAGCACCATACATGAATGTTAAGAATATATAACATTTTGCTATGCTTAGTTTTAGCCCTGCTTTATTTGTTTTAATGTTAGTATATTTTTTATGACATTAAAATTACTTTTTGCCATTTTCTATTTTCTTTTTTCCTCCAGTTTTACATTTTCCATCACTGGTTATAGTATGTTCAAAGTAGTTGTAGCTTTGAACTGTCTCCAGGTGTATTTCTTGAAATTTGATATCCACTTGTAGGTTTTGAGTACTTTCTTTGTTTATGATCAAAGTTTGTCTTTTTGATATTCATATCTAATCCATATTTTTTGCCTATTATGTTTATCTCGTTTAGTAATTTATGTAGATCTTCAGGATTTTCTGCTAGTAATACAGTACCATCATCATATCTTAGGTTACTGGCTATCATTCCATTATTGTTTATGCCTGGCATCTTTGTGATGTTTTTAAAGATTTTCTCATTGATTAGTTTGAACAAGCTTGGTGATAGAATTTGTGTCACTGTTAAAATATTTACATATTTATATATGGCCTGCTTCAAAAATGTATTTACACATCTACCATTTTATGTGAAAAGGTAGTGCAGCATTGCTTGATTCTGGTCACGACTTTTATTAAAGTCCTGTTGGTCATAAAATAATATGATCGCTAACATCATTATTCCTCCATATATTAAAAGGAATGGTGTTTAATTTGTACATGTTTACTAGTGTTATGTTTATGTACAATGTTCAAACATTTAAAGAAAAATATACCTGTTGACAGATATTTATATGGACTATTTACATTTAAATATATAATTGCTCACAAAGGCCTGTTATTAACATTTTACAAATTTTTTCATGGTTACCAAGGTGTCAGACCAAGGGGTCATTCACATTACTAAGAACTACAACAAGCTATGCTACTTCAACGCTTGGGGCTGTGAGGCTGTCTCAGACACTGGCTTAGATTTTCTGGCACAAGACTGCTCAAGACTTCGCTCGTTGGACATAAAGCAAATGTGACATAACAGATGATGGACAGTATGCCTTATCTATGCACTGTCCAAATCTACATAAACTTGAGATGAAGTCATGTGATGTAACAACAGACAAAGGAATAGTGATGATTGCTTATAGGTACTCTTCCTTTCAGCAGTTGCATGTCCATGATTGTTGTCTGTCCCCTGATGCATATGCTATGGTTAGAAAGTACTGCAAGAGAGCCATCACAGAACACAAAAAACTGACAATTCTATAAAGCAGCTTTTTATATTAATTTTTTTCTTTTGAGTTGTGTCCAACTTTTGTAATAGATGAGGATGTTCTAAAAGAGTAACGAGGGTATTCTGAAAGAGTAATGAGAACATTCTTATAGAGTATAATCTGGATATTCTAAAAGAGTAATCAGGATGTTCTAAAAGAGGCCAAATCAAAAATGAAAGCTAATTTCCAACAGGAAACATTCATCACTTGGGGTCATGTCAGGAGAAGGGAACATCTGTGATCTTTTGTGACAACTGGGATATTTTGTAACAGCTGGGATATTTTGTAACAGCTGTGTTGTTTTGTGACAAAGGGGATATCTTGTGACAAAGGGGATATCTTGTGACAAAGGGGATATTTACTGACAGCTGGGATGTTTTGTGGCAGCTGGGATGTTTTGTTGCAGCTGGGATATTTTGTTACAACTGGGATATTTTGTTACTGCTGTGATGTTTTGTGACAACTTAAATAGTTTGTGACAACTGAGATATTTTGTTACAACTTTAATATTTTGTGACAACTTTTATATTTTGTAACAGCTGACACATTTTGTGAGAACCATATTTTGTGACAGCTGAGATATTTTGTTATTGCTGGGGTTTTTGTGTCATGTTGGATATTTTGTGACAGCTGGGCTATTTTGTGACAATTGTGATATTTTGTGACAAATGAGATATTTTGTGACAGCTGTGATACTTTGTTATTGCTGGGATATTTTGTTATTGCAGGGATATTTCTGTGACATCTGGGATATTTTGTGATAACTGATATTTTGTGACAGCTGGAAGATTTTGTGACAGCTGGGATGTTTTGCATGAACTGATATATATTTTGACTGCTGCAATATTTTTTTTATTACAGCTGGTATATTGTGGTGCAACTGGTATATTTTATGAAAAATTATATATTTTGTGACAGCTGGGATATTTTGTAACAGCTGGAATATTTTGTCATGACTGGGATAAAATTGTTGCAGCTGGGACATTTTATGACAATTTATATATTTTGTGACAACTGTGATATTTTGTGACAGCTTGAATGTTTTATGACGGCTGGGATGTTTTGTTGTAGGTGGGATATTTTGTTAAAGATGTAATATTTTGTAATAACTGTGACATTTTATTACAGCTGAGATATTTTGTGACAGCTGGTATATTTTGTGACAGCTGGGATATTTTATGGAAACTTACTTTATGACAGCTGTGATATTTTGTGACATCTGGGATATTTTGTGACATCTGGGATATTTTATAACTGAGATATTTTTTATGATAGCTTGAATATTTTATGATAGCTGTGATATTTTGTGACATAATATATTCTGTGACAGCTGGGATATTTTGTGTGAACTGAGGTATATTTTGACTGCTAGGATATATTTTATTACATCAGGGATATTTTGGTATAGCTGATCTATTTTGTGACATTCGGGATATTTTGTTACTGCTGGGATATTTTGTTACTGCTGTGACATTTTGTGACAGCTGGAATATTTTTTTACCACTGGGATATTTTTTTGCATGTGGAAAATTTTCTGACAACACAATATGTGTGTTATAGCTTTGATATCTTGTGACATCTGAGATATTTTGTAGCAAATGAGATATTTTGTTACAGCTGGGATATTTTTTTGACCACTTGTGACAACTGTGATGTTTTGTGACAGCTTGCATGTTTTATGACAGCTGGGATGTTTTGTTGAAGTTGGGATATTTTGTTACAGTTGTAACACTTTGTAACAAATGAGACATTTTGTGACAACTTGGGTATTTTTTGACAGCTGGGATTATTTGTGACAGCTGTGATATTTTGTGACAACTGGGTTATTTTGTGACAGCTGGGTTATTTTGTGACAACTGTGATATTATGTGACAACTGGGATATTGTTACAACTGGGATATTATGTTACAACTGGGATATTATGTTACAACTGGGATATTATGTTACAACTGGGATATTATGTTACAACTGGGATATTATGTTACAACTGGGATATTATGTTACAACTGGGATATTATGTTACAACTGGGATATGTTACAACTGGGATATTTTGTTACAACTGGGATATTTTGTTACAACTGGGATATTTTGTTACAACTGGGATATTTTGTTACAACTGGGATATTTTGTTACAACTGGGATATTTTGTTACAACTGGGATATTTTGTTACAACTGTGGTATTTTGTTACAAAGTGGTATTTTGTTATGAAAGGGATATTTTGTTATGAAAGGGATATTTTGTTATGAAAGGGATATTTTGTTATGAAAGGGATATCTTTTTAATAGCAAGGATATTTTGCTACTGTTGGGATACTTTGTTACTGCTGTGCCTATTTGAGACAGCTGAATGATTTTGTGTTAGCTGGAATATTTTGTGATAGCTGTTTATTTTGTTACTGCTGATATATTTTGTTACTTCTGGGATTTTTTTATGACATCTGGGAAATATTGTGACATCTGAGAAATTTTATAACTGAGATATTGTGTGATATTCTGTGACAAATGATATATTCATTTCAGTGACAGCTGAGATATTTTTTTGCAGCTGGGATATTTTGTGTGAACTGAGATATATTTTGACTGCTGGAATATGTTTTATTACATCAGGGATATTTTGGTACAGCTGAACTATTTTGTGACATTCAGGATATTTTGTGACATCTGGGATATTTTATAACTGAGATATTTTGTGACAGCTTGAATATTTTGTGATAGCTGTGATATTTTGTGACAAATGATATCTATTCTGTGACAGCTGGGATATTTTGTGTGAACTGAGATATATTTTGACTGCTGCAATATATTTTATTACATTAGGGATATTTTGGCACAGCTGATCTATTTTGTGACATTCAGGATATTTTGATACTGTTGGGATATTTTGTTACTGCTGTGACATTTTGTGACAGCTGGAATATTTATTTCCACTGGGATACTTTATTGTATGTGGGATATTTTCTGACAACACAATATTTGTGTTATAGCTTTGATATCTTGTGACAACTGAGATATTTTGTGGCAAATGAGATATTTTGTTACAGTTGGGATATTTTGTGACAACTGTGATGTTTTGTGACAGCTTGGATGTTTTATGACAGCTGGGATGTTTTGTTGAAGCTGGGATGTTTTGTTGAAGCTGGGATATTTTGTTACAGTTGTAACATTTTGTAACAGAGACATTTTGTGACAACTTGGGTATTTTTTGACAGCTGGGATTATTTGTGACAGCTGTGATATTTTGTGACAACTGGGTTATTTTGTGACACTGGGATATTATGTTACATCTGGGGTATTATGTTACATCTGGGATATTATTTTACAACTGGGATATTTTGTTATGAAAGGGATATTTTGTAATAGCAGGGATATTTTGCTACTGTTGGAATATTTTGTTACTGCTGTGCCTATTTGAGACAGCTGGATGATTTTGTGTTAGCTAGAATATTTTGTGTTAGCTGGAATATTTTGTGATAGCTGTTTATTTTGTTACTGCTGATATATTTTGTTACTTCTGGGATTTTTTGTGACATCTGAGATATTTTGTGACATCTGAGAAATTTTATAACTGAGATATTGTATGATATTTTGTGACAAATGATATATTCTGTGACAGCTGAGATGTTTTTTTGCAGCTGGGATATTTTGTGTGAACTGAGATATTTTGACTGCTGGAATATGTTTTATTACATCAGGGATATTTTGGTACAGCTGATATATTTTGTGACAGCCGGGATATTTTATTACTGCTGGGGCATTTTCTTACTGTTGTGACATTTTGTGACAACTGAAATATTTTATGATAGCTGAAATATTTTTTTACCACTGTGATACTTTGTTGCATGTGGGATATTTTATGACACCTGAAATATTGTGTTACATCTTTGATATTTTTTGACAACTGAGATATTTTGTGACAATTCAGATATTTTATGTCAGCTAGGATATTTTGTGACAACTGAGACATTTTGTAACAGCTGGGATATTTTGAGACAACTGTGATATTTTATGACAGCTGGGATATTTTGTTACTGCTGGGATATTTATCTGACATCTGGGATATTTTGTTATAACTTAGATATTTTGTGACAGCAGGAAGATTTTGTGATAGCTGGGATATTTTGTGACAAATGAGATATTTTGTTACAACTTTAATATTTTGTGACAACTTTGATATTTTCTAACAGTTGGCATATTTTGTGAAAACTAAGATATTTTGTTACTGTTGAGATATTTTGTTATTGCTGGTGTATTTTGTGACATCTAGAATATTTTGTGATAACTGAGATATTTTGTGACAGCTGGAATATTTTGTGGTAGCTGGGATATTTTGTTACAGCTGGAATATTTTGTGACAGCTGGTATATTTTATGACAGCTCTGATATTTTGTGGCAGCTAGGATATTTTGTGGCAGCTAGGATATTTTGTGGCAGCTGGGATATTTTAATATGACAACTTGTATATTTTGTGACTGCTGGAATATATTTTATTACAGCTGGAATATTTTGGTACAGCTGGTATATTTTATGACAACTTGTATATTTTTGGACAGTTGGGTTTTTTTGTGACAGCTGGGATATCTTGTTACTGCTGGGTCATTTTGTTATTGCTTTGCCATTTTGTGACAAAAATATTTTGTAACAGATTGGAATATTTTGTTATAACTGGGATACTCTGATGCAGCTGGGATATTTTCTGACAACTGAGATATGTTGTTACTGCTGCAATATTTTGTGACAGCTGAGATATTTTGTGACAGCTGGAATATTTTTTGACAGCTAGGATATTGTGTGACAGCTGGGATATTTTGTGACAGCTGGGATATTTTGTGACAGCTGGGATATTTTGTGACAGCTGAGATATTTTGTGACAACTGAGATATTTTGTTACTGCTGGGTCATTTTGTTATTGCTGTGCCATTTTGTGACAATATAAATATTTTGTAACAGATTGGAATATTTTGTTATGACTGGGATACTCTGTTGCAGCTGGGATATTTTGTGACAACTGAGATATGTTGTTACTGCTGCAATATTTTGTGACAACTGAGATATTTTGTGACAGATGGGATAATTTATGACATCTAGGATATTTTGTTTTCTCCCAGTATAGATTACATATTAGTTGTATGTCTATGTCATCTAGATGTATCTCTTTTAGGCATTCTATACGTTGTTTGTGGTGTACTCTATCAAAAGCTTTGGTGTAGTCTATAAAGCAGGCATATATTGGTTTGTTTACTTCTGTGTACTTTTTCGATTAATGTTCTCATGCAGAATATGGCTTCTTTTGTCCTGCTATTTTTCCTAAATCCAAATTGCTGCTCATCTAATTCAGTATTGATTTTATTCTGAATCCTTCCTTGTATAACTTTAAGCAAGATTTTTGTAACATGGCTCATTAGGCTTTTTGTTCTAAAGTCACTGCATTCAGCTGCACCATTTCTGCCACTAATTTCATTAATTATTTATTTGCCACTTATCAACTTGTTGAGATAATTTTTTTTTTATTTGAAATGTCACTGCACCATCTTTGAGGTCATTTTTTAATTTTATTTTACTGTTTCATCTGATTGTTGATGGATGTTCTTTTCTGTCTTTGCTGTTTCATCTAACTGCAGTTGGATGCTCTTTTCTTGTTTTGCAGGTGGATGCTCTTTTCTGTTTCTGCTGATTCATCTGTTTGCTGATGGATGCTGTTTTATTTTTTTCCTGTTTTTGTTTGAAACTCAGAATTGGTCTGACATCTACTTTTCTTTTTAATATCTTTGTCATTGAATGTCATACTTTTTTGTTACATTCAGCATTCTTCTGTGATGGTTCATTCTAGTGGTTGTCAATCTTTCTTTTGTAGTCATATTTTCATAAAAAAAGACATTTAAATAAAGTAAATTGAATACATTGAAAGAAGATTATCAGTTATAAATCTAATATAATATATAATAACATTGCTGATGAAGAATGATGCATCTGGACAACCACTTTCAAAATGTATGGCGGAATGTTTCTAAAACAAAGATCATGCCATCTTCCACATTTAGCCTGCTTCTTTTTGTTTTTGCTATTGCTTTTGTTTTAATATGAGGTGGCGTTGAAAATCAACCCCCACAGAGAAATGTTTGAGGCAAATGAAAGTAAAATATTTAGGGTGATCTTCTATAGTGTTAAAAGAGCACCTCAACCATTTCTCAATATTCCTTTGTTGAAAGTCTGAAACAATGGGACGCAGATTAAAAAATGCAATTTTATATTTAAGTTTATGTTATTTATTGTGAACATCTCTTACTTGTAACATATAAATTTATTGTAATAATAATGCAGAATTTGTGTTATTGTCAATATCTCTTTGATTGTATCATATAATTTTATTGTAATAATGATGCAGAATTTGTATGTTATATTTGTTGAAGGATTGAATCAAGGTGTGATGAGGCAGATATAGAAATGAAATATCTATAATGATCTCAAGGGGAACCCCTGATTAGTTAACAATTTTCTAATTTAAATGAGTGTCACACATTTATTGAGAGACTGAAAGAAAGTGAGATACAGGGGAAGAAAGAGAGATATAAGCCGGGGGAGGGTGGGGGGGGGCAGAGAGAGATAAAATACAGAGAGAAATATAGTTATTGAGTTATTTATTTAAAAATTGGATGATTAGAAAATGAATATGTAATCTTTTTTTTATATAGATACTATATGTATTTTTATGGTTTTTCTACTTAACTCATTAGTTGCAAGCTGGGATTTGTTTGTCATGTCCAAAAGTGAATAAATGTGGAGAAACAACTTATAGACCACATAGTTTCTTGCAGGATCAGCAACTCAAAATAGATCAAAACATCACTGTATTATTTCTATTGAGTTATATAGCAACAGTGCATGTCTATGGTGATTGGAACTTTGATATAGACCTATTGCATTGTATTACCTTCTAGGTCAGACAAGATGTACCCTTTCCAGTAAGAATCTGAAAATAAAAATTCACTCTAGTCATTTCATCACCAGGATCTAAGAGCCAATAGCTAAGATCAAACATTTGACTCTGCCCATCACCAGCTTTACTGTACCCCACAAGCTGAATTTGTATTGTAGCCTAGATTTGTGCTTTTTTAACTCCTATTTCTCTATTGGTGGTTGATCTACTTTCATTTCCAGACATCCAAAGCTCAACCGATATCAGATCAACTCTACTTCCTCAAAGACCGGATAAATGAACACCTTATATGAAGCTACAAGGCAACTAAGAAATACCTGCAGATATCATTACATGGCAATGTGCCAAAGGGCATCAGCTCACAGGATTCTGAATCCATAAAAACAACATCTCCCATACTTAACCATCAAAACAACACAGGAAAGGGTGTCAGGTTAAAAAAGAGGCAAATCATGAGATGTCATCAAACAGGTGTATGGGCTTACCAATATCAATGCTGGCGAGGAGTGGATACCGGTGCCTATGTCATTCAACGGGACATTCTCGTGTATTGTCACACTTAACAGGAAATGTAGTGACCCGGACTCAGTCGTGGTCAAAATGAAGTTCAATTGTGCTCATCTGGGATAACACCAATGAGAAAGATAGTCATCTATACAGATGGATCTGTAAGACGACACCAAAGGAGTGCATGGGCATTTACAGCATGCTCAGCAGGCAGAATAGTCAAGGAAGACAGTGGTGCATACATTATGACCATAAGTAGCATGACGATAGAGGTGATGGCAGTGACCAAGGCATTCATCTGGTTAGAGTCACAAGACTACACCCACGCCTGTATACTGAGTGATTCGATGAGCATGATAAGAAAAGTGGAGGTGGGATCTGTATGTATGCAATGGGTAGAGTCATTACAGAAGTCAAAAATACGTGTGTAAGGTCACCTTTGTCTATGTCCCAGAACATGCGGAAGTACAGGGAAATGAAAGAGTGGACAGATTGGCTAGCTGTGCTATTGTTTATGATGGTCAACCAATGGATTGGGTGAACATTATCAATGCCTTCTGGGAAGGACACAGGACTTCGACAACCATGAGTCCACATCACTCCTTCAGATAAAAGAAGTGGAGTTAAGATGGGCATTGCCAGAAAAGAGAAACTTAGTGGGCATATAAGAAGACTAATCAACCAACACAGAGTCGTCATTCGCTGGACATTCTGAGACTTGCTGAGGAGGGGATCTAAGCACCTATGGACATGTTCGGAGCGCAATGATGATGACCCACTAATAACTCAATATCCACCTAAACCTATCCAAAATTTGCTGACATACAGTTTTGCAAGTGGTTACACTTTTAAGGATTGTTTTATTCTATTTATTTGTAAATTACATTTTTACCCACTTGTACAAAATATATCTTTGTTTTTAGAAAAGACAATTTGTTAAATTATTGAATAAATTTGTAACAGCCATTAATGTCATCCTACAACTTTACCATTCACAAACTTATAAAAAATTACTAGAATTTTTCATGAAAGAATATTCAACATCATAGACAGTTGTTTATCACTGACACTTTAGTTGATTTGCTCATTTGTGTCTTTGCTAGAAGTTACAATACATTTCTTCTGTTATACATTCAAAATGATGAAGAAGTCATATCTTAAAATATAAATACTTTTGTCATTACAAATTGAACATTGCATCCCCCAAAACTCTCATATTTACCATTCTTTGATCTTTTTGTTACAAGCATTAACTCCTAAAATATCATTCACACACAAATATTTACATTAGCTAAACATTTTACATTTTGTATGTAATGTCACAAATTGAAACCACTCACATAAAATATCTTTTATAAGAATAAGGAGAATGTACTAGTATCAGGACATCTTCATACATAAATGCTGTTAAATTTCAAAGATTAGAACGAAAATACCACTTTGATATAGCAACTAGCAGCTGTGCAATTTAAAATGTAAAATACTTTAATACCCAGTGAAGCTGTGCTGTATATTTGATTTTGTTCAATTAATTGTTCATGCCTTGACATGGGCAATCAATGAGGCCCACAATTCTTGTTCATGAACTTTATTGTTGAATAGCTTCCTTCATGCTATTATGTCACATTATATATGATTTTATTTATTTGTCATCCTATGCAATTTTTTTAAATGAATTTTGTAAAAGTTTATCAAAACTTTTAGACATATTTAATTTTGAGAAGTAACAACATCCGTGTATTTTTATCAAGTGCAAATATATAATTTAACAAAAACAAATGTTACTGACATCTGACAACCAGTTAGCACTCTTGTCAGATGTGATGTTCTGTATTGTTACTAATGCTCTCAGAAATAAAGAATCTGTTTCATTAATTTGTATTAACTATTGTTAATTTATTTCTTTATTACACAAAAGCATATATATCAGGTGCAAAGTAGGTCTACTTGTTAAAAGGTGAAATTGGCTCTTTTTACACAAAGAGCCCAGGGTTTGAGATTGGGTTCATCAGTCATCTCAGCTGAATAAAATAGATATGTGACCTGTAGTGAGGGAAGTAATGGCATAAAGAAGATATACAATGTGACCAAGAGAGTGACACCCCTTTACTCCACTCCTCAATGTTGGTAATGCTTGTGTTCATGTGATGACTAAAAGAGTATGCCTCATCTACATCCACCCCTAAAAGAAAGTTAAGTGAGTGTGGTTGTGTTGTGATGCCTCTTTACTCCACTCCTCAATGTTGGTAATGCTTATAATCATGTGATGACTAAAAGAGTATGCCTCTTCTACATCCACCCCTAAAAGAAAGTTAAGTGAGTGTGGTTGTATTGTAATGCCACTTTACTCCACTCCTCAATGTTGGTAATGCTTGTAATCATGTAATGACTAAAAGAGTATGCCTCTTCTACATCCACCCCTAAAAGAAAGTTAAGTGAGTGTGGTTGTATTGTGTTGTCACATTACTCCATTCCTCAATGTTGGTAATGCTTGTAATCATGTGATGACTAAAAGAGTATGCCTCTTCTACATCCACCCCTAAAAGAAAGTTAAGTGAGTGTGCTTGTATTGTGTTCTGGTTTGGAGCAAAATTCTATTTCCACTTTTAGCCCAACACTTCAGCGCCTCATTTTTCAGTACTGGATTGTCTTCCCTAATCATTTGTCCAGATTAGACTAGTTACTGGGTAAAGGCATCAAGATGCACAGAAATTTGAAGCTGCTGTAAAGTTGATTATAATAATGAAAATTAAAAAAAAGTAAAAAGTGGTATGGTAATAGCTTTACGTAGGTGAGAACAAACCAAAAGTAGAACAATTCAGGCAAGAAGGCCTTCAGCTGGAACAATAAAGCTTTTAGTAAAGGCTGGCATAACCTTACACAAAAATACATTTTCTTAAAATAGATTACTTACTGACTTATGCACATGCACCACCAAGAATTGTGAGGAGCTGCAATATTTTTGTCCTGAGTCTAAGTGTATTGTATTTGACAGTTATTAACCTTTACTGCTGCTAGGTTTTCTGTGACATTGTCTATCTGTATGACTTTTGGTCTGCCTTGAGACCAGTCTATCAACTCTTGCAGGTACACAGCAAGTTACTGGTTCAGTGGTTTAATGCATATAATCCAAAATTTGCTTGTGTCTCTATGCATTTAGTGCTAGTTGTGATTTCAACAGTTCACCTGAATTTCACCATTTCTTATTCTGTATTTTACAGTAACCATTAATGGTTGTGTCATTTCACATGTGACCTTTCTCTCTAATATGCCTACCTATAATATATATTACATTAATAGAGTACTTGCAACTAAACTCGTGCTAAGTCAAATGTAAGACATTTATTGCAGCGTTTGAAAAGCTAAATTTTAAAGGAGGAAAACTTAATATTTTTAATACAGTATTTGTAACTTAAACTTTAACCGTTGGAAATGTAAAAAAGTCATAGAGTACATCAAACTAAACTTTAATCTTTGGAAATGTAAGACCATTAATGCAGTACTTCATCTAAACTTTAATATTTGAAAATTTAAGACCATTAATACAGTACTTCAAACTAAAATTTTTAATTTTTGAAAATTTGAGACCATTAATACAGTACTTCAAACTAAAATTTAATCTTTGGAAAATTAAGAACCATTAATAAATTATTTCAAACTAAACTTTAATCTTTGGAAATATAAGAACCATTAATACAGTACTTCAAACTAAACTTTTTAATCTTTGCAAATTTAAGACCATTAATACAGTACTTCAAACTAAACTTCGTAAATTTAAGACAGTTAACAAATTACCTCAAACTAAACTTTAATCGTTGTAAATTTAAGACAGTTAATACATTACCTCAAACTAAACTTTAATCGTTGTAAATTTAAGACAGTTAATACATTACCTCAAACTAAACTTTAATCATTGTAAATTTAAGAGAGTAATACATTATCTCAAACTAAACTTTAATCGCTGTAAATTTAAGACCGTTAATACAGTGCTTGCAACTAAAACTTTGACAAAGGAGAATTCATGTTAGTTAAAACACAATCCATATCAAACGTCAGCAAAGATCTGTATGATACTTTCTCTTGTACAGTTCACTCAGAGGCAGGACTTAGTGGATGGTTTCAGAAAGGGTAGAAGCAAGAGTGTACTTCCATCTCCCTTGTTTTATGGAACTGCCATGAACTTCATACAGCAGTGATGCTTTTCAGGTTCCAAAGGCATTGAATAGTTACTTGAGTCTCATATAGAGGATCTTGACCTTGTAGACACAATAATTCTTATCAGTAGTTATGTGAAAACAGTGTAAGAAAAAACAAATCTCATATCATCAATTGGTCGCAGAATATTTTCTGCTGCTTTACTCCCAAGTTCGAGACCTGATCATCTACATTGATGGCTTGGTCACAAGAGATGTTCGGAGTGGTTGGTATTTTGTTGTGTAATCTAATGGAAAGATGATAGATAAAGGTGCAGAAGCCCACAAGACTATAACCTCTAGCAAATTTATGGAGATTGTGGTTTGACGGGAGCTATCACTTAGCTGGTTAAGAGCCCAACAACATATGTGGTCTTCGTGATTGATTTGACTGACTAAGGATGTTTCGTCGGATTGACAAGAACACACTCCACACGCAGTGGGTGCACCTATTCCACATGTCTCCTGTTAGCAACCAAGCTTGGATATACTGCCCTGGACACTCGGATGTTCGTGGCAATGAAATAACTGAGAAGTTGGCGGGGTCTGTAATTACGCAAAAAATATTACAAAATGTATCACATAATAATGGCTTTAAAAGAACACCTGTCACAGGATGGCTACTAGAAAGCTGAGGATAACCCATGGATCAAAAGAATGGTGGAACACGGCGTCATGAAGGACGAAAGCATGAAGGAACCCAACACGATGAACCATCAGTGGATGAACATTTCTCTGGTTGCTGGAACGGGCGGCGGAGCAGATATGGGAATGCCCTGACTTCGGTGAAGCCAGTTCGTACTAAAGACTTACATAATATGACTTGTAATCAACCACGAAAATTAAATAAATTTAGAAAAAAATTAACCTGAAAGAAATAGCATTTAATGAAATAAATCACTAGATATAAACCAGAAGCTGCATAGATCAAGAGGAAGACACAAATACATACTTTAGAATCGGAAGAATAAAGGCAGCAATGACTTTCGAGAAATGGAAATCAAAATTACTCAGCACAAAAACAAAGCTCAGCATTTAAAAAAAATGTAGTGTTCACCCTTAACTTATGTATACGAGAGAAGAAAAAAACGAAAGTATTAAGAAATATAAAAGAAAGATAATTCTCAAAATCTCGCATAAGGATAAAACGCCTGGTACAGACAGACTCATTGCGGAGTTCTATAAACATTTTTTCCCCTTCATAGGAACACTCCTGCTGAAGGTTTTTAAGGATTCCTTCTACAAAGGACATCTACCTCCGAGGATCAGCGTGTCATACATCTCCTTACTCCTGAAGAACACTATAGATAAGACACAAGTAACAAACTACAGACCGATATCGCTGCTCAACGTAGACTATAAAATACTGACAAAGTCCCTGACGAATAAGCTAAAGCCGTTCATGTTCTCACTCGTCCCCGAAGACCAGCAATGCAGCATCCAAGGCTAAAATAAAAACAACCACTTCATACGATACATCATCACCTACACACATACAAGAAACATACTTTCATCGATTCTGTCCTTGGACCAGGAAATGGCTTTTGACAGGGCATCGTACACTCCTACTTACAGAAAACGCTGAGCAACTGCAATATGGGAGACAACTTTCCACGATGCATCAACATCCTGTACTCCAGACCTGAGTGTTGCCATACCACTTTTTTCTTCTTTTTTTTTTTTAAATTGTCCAAATTCTGTGAATGTATTGAGGATGCTGTCTATTGATTCTAGTGTTTGATGGAAAGAAGACAGTGACGTCAGCATACGCTAACAATTTCTGCTCTCCTTTCCCTGTCATGAATGTGCCCTTTATGGAACTGTCTCGTCTGATACTCTTCAAGGAACGGTTCTATGGTCAGCGCGTAAAGTAGAAGAGAGAGGGAACACCCCTGTCGAACCGATCTAGTTAGCCTGAATATCTCTGTGAACGAATGGTTCACTAGAACTTTACTTTGAGGTCTAGAATAAAAGATGTGTATCCACTGTATGAAGCGTCCTCCTATGTTGTTGTTCAGTAGTGTTTTGTGGGGGTAGGAATGAGCTTCTCTAGAAGACTTTTTCTTGGTCGAGAGATAGAATGGAAGACTGGCTGTCTTTGTCATGAGTGTACTTTATAATGTCTCGTATAAAGTGTGTGTGCTGGTGGATGTTTCTGTCGAGAGATAGGATGGAAGACTGGCTGTCTTTGTCATGAGTGTACTTTATAATGTCTCGTATAAAGTGTGTGTGCTGGTGGACGTTTCTCGCTTGCACATTACACTGTTGGCCTTTATAAAGGAGTGTTGTCATGAAAGGTTTGAGTTTGTTAATGCTTTTGTTAGAATGTTGTAGTCTGTGTTAAGTAGGGAAATGGGGGTGTAGTTTTTAAGAAGCTACTTGCCTGTGTTGTCTTTCCGGAGCAAAGTTATGTAAGAAATGTTTATGCTTGGAGTAAGTTATTTCTTTGTGAATGAGTCTGTGTACATTCTGAGAAGAAGAGAGCCTAAGAGAGAAAAGAAATGTTACAAGAATTATATTGTAAGGCCGTCAGGCGCCGGAGATTTGTGCTTCTGCACTTCTTGTACTGCCTCTGTTTTGTCAGCTAGTGTGAGTTCTATGTAAAGTTGTTCCCAGTCAGCGTCTGGTAGTTTCCCTGTGTATTGCATTAATTTGTCTCGTATTTTTGAATGTGAACAGGATTTTAAGCTGCTTTCATTTTCATATTAGCATTATTAATTGTTTATTTCTTAATAGTGTGATTTTTTTATGTATTTCTTTTCATACTATGATTTTAAACTGATTTTTTCTTCATGCTGGTATTTTAAATTGTTTCTCTCTTCATTCTAGGATTTTCAAAAGGATAACTTTTGAAGCTAGAAATATAAACTCTCTCAACTCTCTTAACACATACCTTTTAATCTCTATCTATTAATGCTAGAGATATAAACTCTCTCAACTCTCTTAACTCATATATTTTAATCTCTATCTATTACTGCTAGAAATTTTAACAGCCTCTCTCTCATTCTCTTTCTTCTATATATATATCTTAATGTTTAATATATATAACTGCATCTCTCTTCCCCCACCCCCCCTCTCTCTCACAATCTCTTAATGTTAGAATTTTAAACTGCCACTCTCCCTCTTCCAGTGACATGGATTATGTACAACTATCTATCTCCAACTCCTCTCCCTTTTTCTACTAGAGTTTTGAAATTTCAACTGCATAGTATTTTCCTAGTTCTTTTGTATACCTCTCTCTCTCTCTCTCTCTCTCTCTCTTTCTCTCTCTCTCTCTAACATTATCTCTTATAGACTTTACAGTTAAGTGATGAGAAGGCATCAGCTAATTTTTTTGTAAATTAACTTCTTTGGATCTATAAAATTGTTTAGAAACTTTAAACAGTTGATTATCAGCTAATAAATATAATAATTCTATGAAGAATATATAATTAAATGTTGCATAATATATGGATGCATGGTTCGTTATAACATATCAAAATTTAAATGCAAAAAAGTGTTCTACCGTTGATATAAACTTATATGCTTAAGAAATTTAAAAAAATTATCTTGTTTTATTATAAGGGAAGCAACTCCTGTTATATTATTAGTTAAGAATTCTTTATACGGTCGATATATTGTAATTGTAAATTGTCAAAAGTTTTATTCATATGCATATTGTTTATCAGAAAATAATTTTCTTATAAAATGGGCATGCTCTTTAAAAGTTTCTATAAGAAATTGCAAATTCTAAAGTATCAAATTAAAATAAATGTACCTTTCCTTAATTTGTGGTTACAAATATTAATTATTTATAATTTCTCTCAAAAATTAAAAGTTATCTTCTATTGCTCACACAAAAAAGTCAACTACTGTCTTAAATAAGAAAACGAGGCTGTATAAAGTCCGATGCAGTGAGCATATTTTTGAATTCACGTGAAATTGTATATAAACTTTGTGTTATTCATCTAGATACTACTGCTGTTGGCTGGCTTGTATTAGGTAAAGAAGCTGTTCACACGATGAAGCTGTGTTTACAGCATGTGTTTAAGATATCCAGTACAGGCCTCAAGATATTCTGAGACTTGTCTCTTAATATTTTCGATAACCTTCTGGATCTATATATCTATCTTTCGTTCGCCTGAAGTATTGTCTATAACTGCAATGTCGTTTCCTGTGTAAATGTTACAGTCTTTTGTCAGTCTTGCAGTGGTGCATATAGTCTTGTCTGTAGTGTTGTATTAATGGAATAAGTGGACTTACCTCAGTGTACTATATTCAGTGCATTCTTGAAATATGCGTTCCGATGTGTGGGGCACCTGTCCACATGTACATGTAGTTGAGGTGCCGATCTTGAATTTTGTAGACACGTGACTGTGGAGTCAAGTGTGTCCTGCTCTAATGCGTATAATGATAACTTGTTCCCATTTATTCATATAATGAAAGGCACCCTGATTTGACGCATGTGATCTTCTGATTGATTTTATTATCTGTATCTTATGATGTTATGTAACCGGCGCATCTGATTGTGTGCCTGTTGCACCTTCTTTTGAAAGCTGATCTGCTCTCAAGTTTTCTAGTATTCCATAGTGAGATGGGATCCACTGCAGGGCAGTCCTGTGGTGTTTGCAGAGTTCAGTCAATAAAGTCTGCAGATGTAGTAACTTTCTTAATCGCAGTGCCTGGAGCACTGATCTTGCATCTGTCATAAACTCTACAGGCTGTGGGCTAAGTTTACTGTTCAACAGTTTTTCTACTGCCAACTTTATAGCTTGCATTTCTGCATCGTAATTGTGATAATATTTCCCTGTTGCTATCTTTTCCATATCCCTAGTGTTATTTTTTGAGTACTCTATGTATACACCTTCTCCCCCTTTCTTTTCTATATATTGATCGAGTCACCGCACAGAGACATTATAAACACCAGGTTATAACACTTGTTACTACAAGTTTGATAAACTATTCAGAACTTGATTCTCAATTAAAAAATAAAAAAGAATGTTTCTCTATTTTAATGTTTGAGATGTAATTGTCTATCGCTATTTACATAATAGCATTTTAAGCTGCTTTCATTTTCATATTAGCATTATTAACGGATTCTTTCTTAATAGTAGGACTTTTAAATGCATCTCTTTTAATACTAAGATTTTAAACTGCTTTTATCTTCATGCTAGTATTTTAAATTGTCTCTCTGGTCATTCTAGGATTTTTAAAAGGTTAACTTTTGATGTTAGAAATATAAACTCCCTCAGCTCTCTTAACTCCTGCATTTTAATCTCTATCTATTAATGCTAGAAATTTAAAATGCCTATCTCTCATTCTCTTTCTTCTATCTATATCTTAATGTTTAATATATATATACATCTCTCTTTCTCTCTCTTTCTCTCTCTCTCTCTCCTAATGTTAGACTTTTAAACTGCCACTCTCCCTCTCCAGTGACATGAATTATGTGCAATTGTCTCTCTCCAACTCCTCTCCCTTTTACTACTACAATTTTGAAATTTCCACAACATAGTAATTTCCTAGTTTTTTGTATACCTCTCTCACTCTCTCTCTCTCTCAAACATTATCTTTTCTAGACTCTACAGTGAAGTGATGAGACGGCATCAGCTAATTTTTGTAAATTAACTTCTTTGGATCTATAAAAATGTTTAGAAACTTTAAACAGTTGATTATCAGCTAATAAATATAATAATTCTATGAAGAATATATAATTAAATGTTGCATAATATATGGATGCATGGTTCGTTATAACATATCAAAATTTAAATGCAAAAAGTGTTCTACCGTTGATATAAACTTATATGCTTAAGAAATGAAAAAATATCTTGTTTTATTATAAGGGAAGTAACTCTAGTTATATTAATAGTTAAGAATTCTTTATATGGTCGATATATTGTAATTGTAAATTGACAAAAGTTTTATTCATATGCATATTGTTTATCAGAAAATAATTTTCTTATAAAATGGGCATGCTCTTTGAAAATTTCTATAAGAAATTGCAAATTCTAAAATACCAAATTAAAATAAATGTACCTTTCTTTAATTTGTGGTTACCAATATTAATTATTTATAATTTCTCTCAAAAATTAAAAGTTAACTTCCTTTGCTCACACAAAAAGTCAACTACTGTCTTAAATAAGAAAACGGGGCTGTATAATGTCCGATGCAGTGAGCATATTTTTTTAATTCACGTGAAATTGTATATAAACTTTGTGTTATTCATCTAGATACTACTGCTGTTGGCTGGCTTGTATTAGGTAAAGAAGCTGTTCACGCGATGAAGCTATGTTTACAGCATGTGTTTAAGATATCCAGTACAGGACTCAAGATATTCTGAGACTTGTCTCTTAATATTTTCGATAACCTTCTGGATCTATATATCTATCTTTCGTTCGCCTGAAGTATTGTCTATAACTGCAATGTCGTTTCCTGTGTAAATGTTACCGTCTTTTGTCAGTCTTGCAGTGGTGCATATAGTCTTGTCTGTAGTGTTGTATTAATGGAATAGGTGGACTTACCTCAGTGTACTATATTCAGTGCATTCTTGAAATATGCGTTCCGATGTGTGGGGCACCTGTCCACATGTACATATAGTTGAGGTGCCGATCTTGAATTTTGTAGACACGTGACTGTGGAGTCAAGTGTGTCCTGCTCTAATGCGTATAATGATAACTTGTTCCCATTTATTCATATAATGAAAGGCATCCTGATTTGGAGCATGTGATCTTCTGATTGATTTTATTATCTGTATCTTATGATGTTATGTAACCGGCGCATCTGATTGTGTGCCTGTTGCACCTTCTTTTGAAAGCTGATCTGCTCTCAAGTTTCCTAGTATTCCATAGTGAGATGGGATCCACTGCAGGGCAGTCCTGTGGTGTTTGCAGAGTTCAGTCAATAAAGTCTGCAGATGTAGTTACTTTCTTAATCGCAGTGCCTGGAGCACTGATCTTGCATCTGTCATAAACTCTACAGGCTGTGGGCTAAGTTTACTGTTCAACAGTTTTTCTATTGCCAACTTTATAGCTTGCATTTCTGCATCGTAATTGTGATAATATTTCCCTGTTGCTATCTTTTCCATATCCCTAGTGTTATTTTTTGAGTACTCTATGTATACCCCTGCTCCCCCTTTCTTTTCTATATATTGATCGAGTCACCGCACAGAGACATTATAAACACCAGGTGATAACACTTGTTACTACAAGTTTGATAAACTATTCAGAACTTGATTCTCAATTAAAAAATAAAAAAGAATGTTTCTCTATTTTAATGTTTGAGATGTAATTGTCTATCGCTATTTACATAATAGCATTTAAGCTGCCTTCATTTATATATTAGCATTATTAACGGATTCTTTCTTAATAGTAGGACTTTTAAATGCATCTCTTTTAATACTAAGATTTTAAACTGCTTTTATTTTCATGCTAGTATTTTAAATTGTCTCTCTGGTCATTCTAGGATTTTCAAAAGGTTAACTTTTGATGTTAGAAATATAAACTCTCTCAGCTCTCTTAACTCCAGCATTTTAATCTCTATCTATTAATGCAAGAAATTTAAAATGCCTATCTCTCATTCTCTTTCTTCTATCTATATCTTAATGTTTAATATATATATACATCTCTCTTTCTCTCTCTTTCTCTCTCTCTCTCTCCTAATGTTAGACTTTTAAACTGCCACTCTCCCTCTCCAGTGACATGAATTATGTGCAATTGTCTCTCTCCAACTCCTCTCCCTTTTACTACTACAATTTTGAAATTTCCACAGCATAGTAATTTCCTAGTTTTTTGTATACCTCTCTCACTCTCTCTCTCTCTAACATTATCTTTTCTAGACTCTACAGTGAAGTGATGAGCCGGCATCAGCTAATTTTTGTAAATTAAATTCTTTGGATCTATAAAATTGTTGAGAAACTTTAAACAGTTGATTATCAGCTAATAAATATAATAATTCTATGAAGAATATATAATTGAATGTTGCATAATATATGGAGGCATGGTTCGTTCTAACATATCAAATTTAAATGCAAAAAAGTGTTCTACCGTTGATATAAACTTATATGCTTAAGAAATGAAAAATGATCTTGTTTTATTATAAGGGAAGTAACTCTAGTTATATTAATAGTTAAGAATTCTTTATATGGTCGATATATTGTAATTGTAAATTGTCAAAAGTTTTATTCATATGCATATTGTTTATCAGAAAATAATTTTCTTATAAAATGGGCATGCTCTTTGAAAATTTCTATAAGAAATTGCAAATTCTAAAGTATCAAATTAAAATAAATGTACCATTCCTTAATTTGTGTTACCAATATTAATTATTTATAATTTCTCTCAAAAATTAAAAGTTAACTTCCTTTGCTCACACAAAAAGTCAACTACTGTCTTAAATAAGAAAACGGGGCTGTATAAAGTCCGATGCAGTGAGCATATTTTTTTAATTCACGTGAAATTGTATATAAACTTTGTGTTATTCATCTAGATACTACTGCTGCTGGCGGGCTTGTATTAGGTAAAGAACCTGTTCACACGATGGAGTTGTGTTCACAGCATGTGTTCCAAATATCCAGCACATGCCTCAAGATATTATGAGACTTGTCTCTTGCTATTTTCGAAAACCTTCTGTATCTATATATCTACCTTTCGTTCGCCTGAAGTATTGTCTATAACTGCAATGTCGTTTCCTGTATAAATGTTACCGTCTTTTGTCAGTCTTGCAGTGGTGCATCCAGTCTTGTCTGTAGTGTTGTATTATAATGGTATAAGTGGACTTTTTTCAGCCTACTATATTCAGTGCATTCTTGAAATATGGGTTCCGCTGTCTGGGGCGCCTGTCCACATGTACATGTAGATGAGGTGCCGATCTTGAATTTTGTAGACACGTGACTGTGGAGTCAAGTGTGTCCTGCTCTAATGCGTATAATGATAACTTGTTCCCATTTATTCATATAATGAAAGGCATCCTGATTTGGAGCATTTGATCTTCTGATTGATTTGATTATCTATATCTTATGATGTTATGTAACCGGTGCATCTGGTTGTGTGCATGTTGCACCTTCTTTTGAAAGATGATCTGCTCTCTAGTTTCCTGGTATTCCATAGTGAGATGGGATCCACTGCTGGGCAATCCTGTGGTGTTCAGTCAATAAAGTTTGTAGATGTAGCAACTTACTGGATTGCAGTGCCTGGAGCACTGATCTTGCATTTGTCAAACCTCTACAGGCTGTGGGCTAAGATTATTGTTCAGCAGTTTTTCTATTGCCAACTTTATTGCTTGCATTTCTGCATCGCAATTGTGACAATATTTTCTTGTTGCTTTTGTATTTATATCACTAGTATTATTTGTGTACTTTATGTAGGCAACTGCTCCCCCATTCTTTACTGCACTCTGTGCTGACCGATCGGTTTACACACGACTCCATAGGTCGTGTGTGTATTCTTCATCCAAGAAACTGAAAGTGGTTGTTTTACGCTGTTTACCATTCTATTCCTGCTTGTCGAGTATTCCTTTCACTTCTGTACGTATTTGTATTGACAATCTAGATTCCTCTGTTAAGTGAGTCTGTTCCGGTATGGCAGTAGAATGTTAACAACGCATGATATGTCTGTGTTTGTCTACAAATACCTTCTGGATAATGACCGGTGATATTATTGGCTCAGGATAACGATTTCTGCCTTCAAGTCATTATCTGTCTTCAAAATATTGATAAACTTTTTTTTCAACTCACCCCACAGATAATAATTAGGTGGGGTTATTTTAAACTGTTTCTCTGATCATTCTAGGTTTTTTTAATGGGTAACTTTTTTATGCTAGAAATATAAACTATTCAGAACTTGACTCTAAATTTAAAAAGTAAAAAAGAATGACTGTTTCTCTATTTTAATGCTTGAGATGTAATTGTCTATCGCTATTTACATAACAGGATTTTAAACTGCTTTCATTTTCATATTAGCATTATTAACTGTTTCTTTCTTAATAGTAGGACTTTTACATGTATCTCTTTTCATACTAAGATTTTAAACTGCTTTTATCTTCATGCTAGTATTTTAAATTGTCTCTCTGGTCATTCTAGGATTTTCAAAAGGTTAACTTTTGGTCCTAGAAATATAAACCATCTCAACTCTCTTAACTCATACATTTTAATCTCTATCTATTACAGCTAAAAGTTTAAACTGCCTCTCTCCTTCTTCCATTGACATGAATTTCGTGCAAGTTGTCTATCTACAACTCCACTCTCTTTTTCTACTACAAATGTGAAATTTCAACTGCATAGTATTTTCAATGTGTTATTGATACATCTCTCTCTAACAAATTATCTCTTCTAGACTCTACAGTGAAGTGATTAGACAGCGTCAGTTACTTTTTGTAAATTAACTTCTTTTGCACCTGTAATGTATAAAAATTCTTAGAAACTTTAATCAGTTGATTATCAGCTAAGAGAACAAATAATTCTTTGAAGAATATATATTAAAATGTTGCGTAATATTTACAGGAACGGTTTGTCCTAATATATCAAACTTAAATGCAAAAAATGTTCTACCGTTGAATTGTTGATGAAAATGTTAATGTTCTTATCTGCTTTGGAAATTAAAGTGGGTCTTGTTCTATTAAAAGGGAAGCAACTCCTGTTAGATTAATAGAAAACAATTCCTGTTATATCAGAATATTGTAAATTGTGTAAACTGTCAATCATATACATATTGCATTCGTAAAAATGAATGATCATTATATGAGCACATTCTTTGCAAAAATCTATAATAGAAGTTTAATTTCTGAAGAACCAAACTAAAATAAATGTATCTTCCTTTCATTTGTGGTGCAAATATCAATTATTTATAATTAATTTTAAAAAAATTAAAAGTTATCTACCTTTAGTTACTGAAATGTTCACCAAGAAAACAAGGCTATATAAAGATGTTCACAACAAAGGAGTTGTGTTTACAGCGTGTGTTCAAAATATCCAGCACAGGCCTCAAGACATTCTGTAACTCAACTCTTCATATTTTCTAAAACCTTCTGGATCTATCTCTTGTTTGCCTTAAATATTGTCTATATCTGCAATGTCATTTCCTGTATAAATGTTACTGTCTTTCGTAATTCTTGCAGTGGCCCATATAGTTTTGACTGTGGTGTTGTTTTTATGGGCCAATGAATTTTCATCAGTCTACTATATTCAGTGCATTCTTGAAATATGAGTTCCGCAGTATGGGGCGCCTGTCCACATGTACATGTAGTTGAGGTGCCGATCTTGAATTTTGTATACACTTGACTGTGGAGTCGATTGTGTTCTGTTCTAATGGGTATAATGATAACTTGTTCGCATCTATTCATATTATGAAAGGCATCCTGATTTGGGGCATGTTGTCTCCTGATTAATTTGATTATCTGTTTCTTATGATGGTATGTAACCGGTGCATCTGGTTGTGTGCCTGTTTCACCTTCTTTTGCCATCTGATCTGCTTTCTCTCTCGTTTCCTGGTATTCTACAGTGTGGTGGGACCACTGCCGGGCAATCCTGTGATGTTTGCAGAGTTCAGTCAATAAGGTCTGCAGATGTGGCAACTTTCTGGATTGCAGTGCTTGGAGTACTGATCTTGTATCTATCAAAAACACCACAGGCTGTGAGCTAAGATTACTGTTCAGCAGTTTTTCTATTGCCAACTTTATTGCTTGAATTTCTGCATCGTAATTGTGACGATATTTCCCTGTTGCTATTTTATCCACATCACTACTTTTATTTGGGTATTCTATGTATGCACCTGCTCCCCCATTCTTTACTGCATTCTGTGCTGATCCATTGGTGTACACACGAATCCATAGGTCTTGTGGGTATTCTTCATCCAAGAAACTGAGAGTTATTATTTTAAGCTGCAGGTTATTCTGTTCATCCTTGTCAAGTATTCCTTTCACTTCTGTCCGTGTTTGTTTTGACAATACTGGTTCCTCTGTTAAGGGAGTAAGTTCTGGTATGGGCAGTAGGGGGTTAACAACTCTCTGTATGACTGGTGTTTGTCTACAAAAAACTTCTGGATAATGGCCGGTGATATTCGTTGTCGCTGGGTGAAGATTTCTCCCTTCAGGCCATTATCTGTCTTCAGAATATTCGATAAACATTTCTTGTCAGCTCACCCCCACAGATAATAATTAGGCGGGGTTAGGTATGGTGAACGAGCAGGCCAAATTCTATCTATCTATTGACCTTTCGAGCCGTAACCGGCCCATAGGGCGTAGACCAAGATACACCTTCTCCTATATGAATTTTTGTTCTAGCAGTTTTCTTTTAAAGATATTTTATCAAATCTCGCCATCTGTCTCTGTTCTGTGCAAGCAGTTCTATCTCATTGAGGGAGCCGATTCCTGCTGCTCTTGCCTCTCTCATCAATGTTCTTCTCAGTGTCTCCCTGGGTCTTCCTCTTTTTCTTTTACCTGTTGTTTCCCATATGAGGGCTTGCTTTGCTATTCGATTATTATCTCTTCTCATCACATGTCCAACGTATGACCATCGTCTTTTCTTTATTACTGAAGATATTAGTGGTTGATTGGCGATTTCTCTAATTTCCTCGTTTGTTTTGAATTCGTTCCATTCTATACCAAGTATTTTCCTTAGACATTTATTTTCGAATGCGTTCAACTTTTTTTCTATATTTCTTGTTGTTTTCCAGCTTTCACACGCATACGTAAGGGTTGATAGTACATTTGATTTGAATAGCCTAAGTTTTGTGTTTGTGCTAATGAGTTTTGATTTCCTCAACTTTTCAAGGCTTCTGAAAGACATTGCTGCTTTAGCCAGTCTGATTCTAATTTCTTTGCTCGTATCCCCTTCTCGATCAATGTGACTTCCAAGATAGATGAAGTGATCGATCTCTTCTACTGGTTTGTTTTCCATGTATATTTTGTCACTTGTTGGAATTAAACTTTTCATGACTTTAGTCTTTTCATGATTGACCTCAAGCCCAATTTTGTTGGCTATTGATGATAGTTCATTTGTGTTTTCCTGCATCGTTTTTATCTGACTGCTGATGAGGCCAAATTACAAGTGAAATAATGCGATTTGCATATACGCTTTCCTAATAAGTAAGTGGAAGATGCAACACAGAAAAAAAAAGCAGAATAGCTCCGGCCAAAATAGCATTTCAGAAAATAAAAAATATCTTATGCAACAAATCTATGTCAATAGAAATGAGAAAAAGAGTTCATCGATGGTATATAGAACCAATTCTGACCTATGGAAGGGAATCATGGACAATAGACAAACAAATGACAAGACGATTAGAGGCCACAGAGATGGGTTTTCTCAGAAGAATATTGAAAGTTCCCTGGACAGATAAAAAGACAATGGGAAAGTTCTCAAAGAGGCCAACACAAAAAGGGAGCTCTTAAAAAACAGAACAAGCAATCAACATTTTTTGGGCACATCATGAGAAGAGGAAAGTTGGAATACTTGGTTACAACTGGTAAAATAAAAGGAAAGATGGATCGTGGATGACAAAAGGAGAGAAAATATTGGATAGCTTGGTATCACAGTATGGAAAACAGTCAAGAACAGAACTCATACGATGCACTGTGGATAGAAGGTTGTGGAAGGACATGATCGCCAACGCCAACCGGTACGGTACATGATGATGATGAATAAGTAAGTGATGTTGTTGCGGCTGTGTGTGCTGTTGCCCCATCCTGCCTAAACCGAGCTTCTTTAATTCCCCGCTCTGTAAGGTGAGTTATGAATGATTCCAGCATTAAAGTACGGTAATGTTCTGCGTTGATTTTTGGATTGAAAAAATGTTTCCCCAATTATCCGCATACGACTTTCTGAACGTAAAGCGGTACTTGATGTAATTTATGCGGTTTTTTTTTTTTACTGCTCTACATACGGTTGTTCTTACTTGTTGATGCAACCGGAGGGATGAAACTGTGCCTCATAAGTGAAGAATGTCACGTCAAGGACTTCATCACCTTGTTCAGAGATAAGGTTCTGAAACCACATGCAGTAGTTCAATCTGGATTCACAATCTCTTGCATAGAATTAAGACGATTCAATTAATCTGTAAGGACGATAGTGCAGCTAACACTTCAGAACCTTGTGGACGGTATTCATGGAAAAGTTTGCATGTTGAGGCAACCACCTTAAAGATTTATTAGGGCTCATTGTAATTCTGGTTTGCATGTTGAGGCAACCACCTTAAAGATTTATTAGGGCTCATTGTAATTCTGGTTTGCATGTTGAGGCAACCACCTTAAAGATTTATTAGGGCTCATTGTAATTCTGGTTTGCATGTTGAGGCAACCACCTTAAAGATTTATTAGGGCTCATTGTAATTCTGGTTTGCATGTTGAGGCAACCACCTTAAAGATTTATTAGGGCTCATTGTAATTCTGGTTTGCATGTTGAGGCAACCACCTTAAAGATTTATTAGGGCTCATTGTAATTCTGGTTTGCATGTTGAGGCAACCACCTTAAAGATTTATTAGGGCTCATTGTAATTCTGGTTTGCATGTTGAGGCAACCACCTTAAAGATTTATTAGGGCTCATTGTAATTCTGGTTTGCATGTTGAGACAACCACCTTAAAGATTTATTAGGGCTCATTGTAATCCTGGTTTGCATGTTGAGACAACCACCTTAAAGATTTATTAGGGCTCATTGTAATTCTGGTCTGCATGTTGAGACAACCACCTTAAAGATTTATTAGGGCTCATTGTAATTCTGGTTTGCATGTTGAGACAACCACCTTAAAGATTTATTAGGGCTCATTGTAATTCTGGTTTGCATGTTGAGACAACCACCTTAAAGATTTATTAGGGCTCATTGTAATTCTGGTCTGCATGTTGAGGTAACCACCTTAAAGATTTATTAGGGCTCATTGTAATTCTGGTTTGCATGTTGAGACAACCACCTTAAAGATTTATTAGGGCTCATTGTAATTCTGGTCTGCATGTTGAGACAACCACCTTAAAGATTTATTAGGGCTCATTGTAATTCTGGTTTGCATGTTGAGACAACCCTTAAAGATTTATTAGGGCTCATTGTAATTCTGGTCTGCATGTTGAGGTAACCACCTTAAAGATTTATTAGGGCTCATTGTAATTCTGGTTTGCATGTTGAGACAACCACCTAAAGATTTATTAGGCTCATTGTAATTCTGGTCTGCATGTTGAGACACCACCTTAAAGATTTATTAGGGCTCATTGTAATTCTGGTTTGCATGTTGAGACAACCACCTTAAAGATTTATTAGGGCTCATTGTAATTCTGGTCTGCATGTCAAGTTCTGTGTCTTCTGAAGTTGAAGGCCCTCCAGATCCTGCACCTACAACACTTTCCGTAGCACGAAACTTGTCAATCAAAGTCATAGCCTCATTGCGGTGGAGACTTGTGAGTCTGGACATTTCAACACAAATTGTTGAATAACTTCTTCAGTATATTTGCTATCATTACCAAAGACGTATAAAAAAAAAATAATATCCTGTTTCCATTGTATAACAGCATTTCCCTTCAGCAATGAAACCGTGAATATAATAGCGGCTTACTGTGTTATGTTTGTGACGGGATTGTGGACACAGAATGTGATTTTTTGTCAATTTAAAAATAAAATAAAAAGAATGACTGTCTCTCACTATTTTAATGCTTGAGATGTAATTGTCTATCTCACTTTTCATAACATTATTTTAAGCTGCTTTTATTTTTCTTTTTAGTATTTCTAACTGTTTCTTTATTAATAGTAGGATTTTTAACTGTATCTCTTTTCATACCAATATTATAATCTACTTTCCACATCGTGCTTGTATTTTAAATTGTCTCTCTGGTCAATCTAGGATTTTTAAAAGATTAACTTTTGATGCTAGAAATATAAACTTTCTCAACTCTCTTAACTCCTTCATTTTAATCTCGATCTCTATATATTACTGCTACAAATTTAAACTTTCTCTCTCTCTCTTCTATCTATATCTTAATGTTTAATATATTAAACTGCATCTCTTTTTTTCGCTCTCTCCCCCCTCCACCCCCTCTCTCTCTAAATGTTAGGATTTTAAACTGCCTCTCTCTCTCTCTCTCTCTCTCTCTCTCTCTCTCTCTCTCTCCCGTGATATGAATTTCGCGTGCCCACGCGATGAGATAGTGCTGCAGTTCCACTGGCTCTTGAGTTTAGTAGAACGGTAACAGGCCTCGGCCTTGCCTTGGTACGGGGTGTATGATTTGTCTGTTTTCGAGTAAAAATTTGCCACAAGCTGGACCGTGGTCGGATCGAGTGTCTCACGGAAGTGGTGGCCTGACTTCATTTGTTGGGACAGCGGCTATTGTTGTGGCATGCTCACTAATCTTAAGTCCACGGTTTTGTCGCAGACACATAGAGTTATGCTGCTTGTGACGGACGTTACAGTGATTCAGTGTGTTCATTATGTCTGCACGCCTTTTGTACAGAGTTCAACGCGTTCAATATTACACAGTTTTCTATGCATCAAGTAGCACACCATTTTGACAGAAGAACTCAGCGGGTTCTATGGAAAAGTATGAACGATCGAGATGGACATTTTGTTGGTTGCTGGTTGAGCAGACATGGAGGTGCCCAGACTGTAGTGAAGCCATTCCGTTCTAAAGTCAAAGCTACGGCACAGCTGCTTGTTTCAATCTTAAAGTGGCATTTACTTCCAACATTGAAACGTTTACAGCATTAATAAGTGAAGATGACCTGAGTCTGCAACAATTTGCTCATTCATAAATTCATATTTGATGAGAGTGGTTTCAATGTGTGACACCAGACACACACAAGTGAAGCTTCTAGTCAAGCTAACAAGTAAAAGTAAAGGCCCACTTCCCTGTCTTGCTAAGCGTATGTGGAAAATGGTGTTAATGACCATATTTTCCATGACCACGCAAATTTTTTGGTGAGCTGGTCGGTATCACTCTAGGCCGGCATTAATTCTTAACAAAATATGGTACCCATTTAGACTGGTTGAAGATTGGAGCCTTGTCGGTCCGAAAATACCCACTTCTAGTTATTAACTTTGACCTTTCTAATCAGGCAATGAGCACACTAACTACTCAGCCACAGAGGCTCCAAGCTTCTGGCTTCATTAATTTGTGCATGAACGCTGTTTTAACACAGTAATACTTGTTCATATATATATATATATATATATATATATATATATATATATATATATATATATATATATATATATATATATATATAAAGTAAAGTACCCCCGTCACGCCAAGTGGCGTATAGGGAATATGGTGTTAGTGACCATAAATTTTACAGACCTTCAGCACATGGATTTTTAGGGTAAAGTGGTCGGTATTACTCCCGTGCCGCTTCACTTTCCCAAAAAAATCCGGTACCCATTAAAGGCTGGGTGAACCGGAGTTGTCGGTTGGGATCGAACCCTACCTCTTGTCCTTTGTAGTTCAGTTCACTAACAACTGAGCTATCGCGGCTCATATATATATACATTGAGCGTTCTGGTTTGAAATATTCCATTTTTGAGCCACAAATTCTTTAACCATTTAAGATATAAATAGAAAACTATCTTGATCAGTCGACACGAGGTGTTAGAGTCTGACTTTCTATTTATGACGTTAGCAATGCGGCAACATTTGAGGCAAGAATAGATAGAGAGAAAAGATAGCAGATAGTTGAAATGAACTTATTCATTATTTAATGGAAACCCATTTTATTCATGGAATCAGTTTAATTGAAGTCGAGGCATCCCCAAATCCGCTACACGCTCGTCTCAGCTTTTCTCGCAGCGTAGGCAGACTGATTGTTCATGTAAGGTGTTGATTGTAAATACATTTGCTTTTGACCTCAGCATTAACCACGACCGGGTTCTGTTCCCTACTTTTCCTGTCGAGTGTTACAATACATGAGAAAGTTCCCTTGAATGACGTAGGCACCGGTATCGACTCCTCACAAACGCTGATATTGGTAAGCCCACAGACCTGTTTGATGACATCTTCTGCCCGGCCCACCCATGATTGCCTCTTTTTATCCTGTACCTTTCTCTGTTGAGCACGTGGTGCAATGGATGCTCTCTATCTGTACTAATCTTCAGGTATGCTCGTGCTCTCCAGATCTTGATTCTGTCATCCATGGTTGGAAAGTCAAGAAGATACCTCATTGCTACACAGGGAGTGTCTCTCGTACATCCCAGGATAATGCGCATGGCTTCATTTTGTATTTTCTCCAGCCTATCAATTTGAGTCGTACTGACAGTAAGAATGGCCAGGGCATACTCGATTGGTGCGAGGACTAATCCCTGGAACAGAAGAATAAGTAGCCTCTGCTCGATGTTGGCAGCTGCCATGACCTTCAAGGCGGCTAATCCTTTGCGGGATTTTGTTATCACATGGTCGACGTGGTCCCGAAAACACAGGCTGCGATCAAACTTAACTCCGAGATATGTCATCAACTTGTCCCTGGTCACCTCATCAGCTCCCATTCGTACTACCGGCGTGGTCGTATTAACGATATGATTGTTAAGGGAGAACCATGAACTGATGCTTTATTAGGATTAACCAAGGCACCTGAAACCCCACACCAGGAAGAAATGCGATCGAGTTCGTCTTGCATTGTGTAGGCGATTCCCCGTCTGTCTCTTCCCTGTCGATATACCAGAATATCATCAGCAAAAGTCATAGTTCTTTCCCTCCCATCCAGCTGTTGGGCCGTGATCGTTATTGTGTACACGTTAAATAGAACTGGTGACAATGGTGAGCCTTGTGGCAGCCCAGGACAAATGGATGTTGGCTCGGAAGACCAACTTCCACATCTGAGTATCACCTTCCTCTGAAACAGTGCCGCGGCGATCCATCTAATGAGGAAGGGGTTCACCGCCAGTTTGAGAAGCATATGCATGAGATATTCAAATGGTACCCTGTTGTATGCATCCTCCAGATCTATAGCAGCAGCACATGTCTCCTCTCGTCTGTGGAAGCCTTCGAAGACGTCATAGGCAAATACTTCCGCATTGAGCCATGTCTCTTTCTTATATCTATAACCTCCGAGTGTGGATGGGAATACGCGTTTCTGTTCAAGGCGACAGGTGAGGACACGGGCAACTATTTTCTCCAGCAGCTTGCCGCAGTGTTCTGCATTGTGATGATTCTGTAGGCACTGATCTGAGAATGGTCCTTGTTTGGCTTCGGTAGCGGTAGTAAGTAGCTGTGTAGCCACTCCTCCTTAATCTGGCCACTCCGAATACTGGCATTAAACTCATTGGCCAGTGTTTTCAAGTCGTCATCAGCTAAATCGCCTATGTCATCGTAAGGTCAACGGTCTCATCTGCGATAATACCGATGAGAAAGATGCAGTCATCTATACAGACGGATCTGTAAGACGACACGAAAGAAGTGCATGGGCATTTACAGCACGCTCAGCAGGCAGATTAGCCAAGGAAGACAGTGGTGCATACGCCATGACCACGAGTAGCATGACAATGGAGGTGATGGCAGTGACCAAGGCATTCAAATGGTTAGAGTCACAAGACTACATCCACGCATGTATACTGAGTGATTCGATGAGCATGATAAAAAAAGTGGAGGCGGGCTTTGTACGCATGCAATGGGTAGAGTCGTTGCAGAAATCCAAAATACGTAAGCTCACCTTTGTCCATGTCCCTGGACATGCGGGAGTACGGGGAAATGAGAGAGCGGACAGGTTGGCTAGCTGCGCTGTCGTTGAGGACGGGCAACCGATGGATCGGGCGGACATCATCAATGCCCTTCGAGATGTTGGAAGAGCACAGGACTTCGACAAACACAGATCAACGTCACTTCTTCGGATGATGGACATGGTAGTTAAGATGGGCACGGCCAGAAATGAGAAACTTGGTGGCCGTGTAAGAAGACTTATCAACCAACATAGAACTGGAGTCGTCAGTCGCTGGACACTGAGGGAATTGCTGAGGAGGGGATCTGAGCACCTATGGACATGTTCGGAGTGCAACGATGATGACCCGCAAATAACTCAATAAATCAATAACATTTGCTTTTCCCACCAAGCACTCCGGATCGACCAGATCCAATCACCATCTTTAGTCTTTAAATATATACATCATTATCCCACCCATTCTCCTTAGTCTTTCAAAATATACATCATTGTCCCGCCCATTCTCCTTAGTCTTTCAATATATACATCATTGTCCCACCCATTGTCCGTAGTCTTTCAAAATATCAATCATTGTCCCACTCATTCTCCTTAGTCTTTCAATATATACATCATTGTCCCACCCATTCTCCTTAGTCTTTCAATACATACATCATTGTCCCACCCATTTTCCTTAGTCTTTCAATACATACATCATTGTCTCACCCATTCTCCTTAGTCTTTCAATACGTACATCATTGTCCCACCCATTCTCCTTAGACTTTCAATACATACATCATTGTCCCACCCATTCTCCTTAGACTTTCATTACATACATCATTGTCCCACCCATTCTCCTTAGTCTTTCAATACATACATCATTGTCCCACCATTCCCCTTAGTCTTTCAATACATACATCATTGTCCCACCCATTCTCCTCTTCTCTTAAGGAATGAAGAACAAACTTGACGATGTCCTCTTTGTCCAGAGTAAAGCCTCACTCAGTATCAGAGCTGCCAGCGAGCTTATCAGGTATTTCATTCCTGAGTACACTAGCTAGCTTATCAGCTATTATATTACCGAGTAAACAAAAGAGCTTATCATCTATTTCATTACCGAGTACACCAGTGAGCTTATCAGCTATTTCATTACCGAGTACACCAGCGAGCTTATCAGCTATTTCATTACCGAGTACACCAGCGAGCTTATCCGCTATTTCATTACCGAGTACACCAGTGAGGTTACCATCTATTTCACTACCGAATACACCAGAGAAATCGGCTATTTAATTACCGAGTACACCAGTGAGCTTATCCGCTATTTCATTACCGAGTACACCAGCGAGCTTATCCGCTATTTCATTACCGAGTACACCAGCGAGCTTATCCGCTATTTCATTACCGCGTACACCAGTGAGTTTATCCGCTATTTCTTTACGAGTACAGCAGCGAGCTTATCAGCTATTTCATTACCGAGTACACCAGTGAGCTTATTGGCTATTTCATTACCGAGTACACCAGTGAGCTTATCAGCTATTTCATTACCGAGTACACACCAGTGTGCATATCAGCTGTTTCATTACCGAGTACCCAGCATGCCCTAGACAGTTCACTCAAGTTAACGCTCTACCTGTAGAACCATCCAAGAGCTACATCCATTCCTACTGCAGACACTCTCTGTCAATCTTCTGTTGCATACTTTGCATGTCAGTCACCAAGACTGAGTGACTCACTTTCTGTGTAACCAGTCATGTTATCGCAGCTGTTGTTGCTTCTGTCTCCATTCTCACGCTGGACACCGAAATGCTACACTTGCCAGATTCCTTAGCCCCTTATCTGCCATGTTGGAATGCCACAAAACCCTAGTCGCTGTGCTGTCCGCGCGACACAGAACCATCCGTGTAGACGATGAGGTCCTGAGGTGGGGACACTTTTTCGATTGATTTCCTTATTACGACCTCGGTAGCTCTGTAGGCTCCAATTGCGACAATCCCTGCCAAAATGAATTATTAATTTGGTTAGATTCTTTTCTTTCTTCTTACTTCTATCCAATCCTTGCCGAGCCTAATGTCATTCAAATTGCATACTCTCCTTGTGGACTCCTCCGACTCAGCCATAAAGGATTTTTTCACGATTGAGGCGCTCACCCTTGGTCCCACCCAATTCTGAGTGCAAGGGATTAATTATGTTCCTTTCCACGTTCAACTAAGCCCGGACCTGAACCAACTATACCTCCTGTGTCCACCGCAAGGGGAGGGGGGAGTGTCTGAATGCCAGGAGTTGTCTTTCACTAGATTCTCGTGCTCTTTGACCTAGTTGTCTCAACACAGATTATTCTGACCGATTATACATGAAAGGATGTGTTATCCTTCTGGGTTTCCTCGGCGTTTTACTCTCCATTCTTGTGTGTTTGTTTTCTTTGATATTATCATAGTTTCTATCGTTTTATAGTCAGGTCTTTTCGTTCACTTTTTGTTACATGTTCATCTAATAGTTTGTGTAGATCTTGCTGGTTTTATGCTTTCAATAACCTGTCATCTGGAATTGTTTATGTTGCTTCATCCTTCTGTAATGTCATATTTGCTATGCACAGTGTCCACAAAGCAAATGTCTATCAGTTACTTTGTTACTTTGATTGTTGACTGCGGTGAGTGAAAGACTGTATATCAGTCTTGGGATGATGGAGGTGTTTACAATGACGTCCATGCCGAAATGTGTGCATTGTTTTGTATTTCTATCTGTGCAGTATATCTGTTATCGTTGTGACTAGGTGTTGTCATATTGGTTTTTTATTCCTCTTAATTAATTGTCATTATGAAACCAACGATGTCAGGTTGAAAAATAATACTCATTATATTGCTCCTTATTTAAGTTTTATATTATCAAATTATACATTTTATATATCTCTCTCTCTGCGATCAGGACTCATTCAGAGTAGGACGCCCAGACTCTCATACGAAGACAGCTGTTTAAGCCTGTTAGATCCACTCCGATTGAGTACCCGTTAAAACGTTGCACTGTGTTCTGCGCCAGTGGCCCAATGCATCCGATTTCAGCCAGCATTCTTTCAGTTTGCTTTCCTTAGCCTTTGATTGTCCCAATCTTCCTGCAAAGCAGCAGTTGATCTTTTCTGTCGGGGGATTCTGCCCTTAGATGGTCGGCCTTCCCAGGTTTACGAGCACCATATGCCGAGTCACTAGAGGTGACTAACACAGACATGCGACTTGTAATATGAGGAAACTGCAACAAGGAACACTTTTCATGCATAGCCTTCATTTGTTCCCGCCGCCTATCCCCATATACGGTAAGTTACGTCCTCTCGAAAATGATGATCATCGTAGCACTTGATGATGTTAGGCCATCGTTGATGACTCCAATTCCGAACATATAGACACACAGTCAGTCGTCAAATGATCCTCGTCGCACATCAAACAGCAGACCGTAAGATTTGCGCACGGCCGGTTTAGGGAACCAATACGATGACGTAGCACACAATGTCGCCAAACTCATAATCTCAATACCTTTAGACTTATGTCTGATTACTTAAGTGTAAGCAGCCTACGACGAACAAACACGAAGCAACTTCCCCAAAGAGACAAAACTGCGACTGACGAAGTAGTTTACAAATCTATTTTGACAATAGAAGCAAGAAAAAAGAGTTCTAAAATGTTATGTAGAGCGAGTCTTAGCATATGTATGTGAATCATGGACAACAGGACAACAGACAAGAAAATCACTGGTGTCTGTAGAAATCTTAGTAGGTCGTCCTCTTTATTTTATTATTTTCTTCCTCATTTGACTTTCAAAGTTTTTTTTATGATTTTTGCACATCATCATCATGTTCTGTTATATGCATATATTCCATTTTTTTTTTTTTTTTTTTTTAATTGGTTGGAAGTTAGCCAGCCCTCTAGTTATTAATTGTGCCATCAGCGTTGTGTGTTAAAAGAGCGGTAACCACAAGTTATAACGCTAAGCTATGTTCACATTCTTGACATATACACTCACGTTATTGTCTATCACTAAGCCCTACCAACATTCTTGACATATACACGCACGTTATTGTCTATCACTAAGCCCTACCAACATTCTTGACATATACACTCACGTTATTGTCTATCACAAAGCCCTACCAACATTCTTGACATATACACTCACGTTATTGTCTATCACAAAGCCCTACCAACATTCTTGACATATACACTCACGTTATTGTCTATCACTAAGCCCTACCAACATTCTTGACATATACACTCACGTTATTGTCTATCACAAAGCCCTACCAACATTCTTGACATATACACTCACGTTATTGTCTATCACAAAGCCCTACCAACATTCTTGACATATACACTCACGTTATTGTCTATCACAAAGCCCTACCAACATTCTTGACATATACACTCACGTTATTGTCTATCACTAAGCCCTACCAACATTCTTGACATATACACTCACGTTATTGTCTATCACTACGCCCTACCAACATTCTTGACATATACACTCACGTTATTGTCTATCACAAAGCCCTACCAACATTCTTGACATATACACTCACGTTATAGTCTATCACTAAGCCCTACCCACATGCTCGAAATATTCTCACGTTATTGTCCATTGTAAAAGTATAGTGACTAGAGCGTGTGTGCATGGAAATTGTGGGGATATGGCAGTGCGTGACGAGAGAATTAAGTCGATATAAAATATTAGTCCGTAAATGTATCCAAGGTCGAAAGTTCAAGGTAGTGTGATCTTGAAGTTTCTAAAGTTGGAAAGAGGGCAGTGACGTGTTTGTAAATTGGAGACAACGTGGAGTAGTTTGATTGGATGCGGAAATGAGCTGGGGATAATGATACTGGAGATTTATAAACTAGGGACAGAAGAATAGTTGGACACACAGAAGCAGATTCAGCGTAGACAGACTAGAGCAGATAAGTTCCCTCCAAGATTTTGGACAACTTTGTTTCTTATACACAAAATGCCTCCCAAGGTCTCGAGTAAAGGAGCCAAGTAAGTGTTTTCAATGCTATAACGATCTAGTTATTTTTTGTGTCAGGAATCAACTATAAAAGAATATCGATCGCGTGGCTGCCACTTCAGCTGAATTCACACTATCATCATCATCATCATTGAGTGCCGTCTCGCGTCGAAGGTTGGCTACCATAGAGCGCCATTCTACTCTGTCTCTTGCTCTGATGGGGCAGATTGTCATATGTTGACTTGTCCATCTTTTGATGTTACTCGTCCTTGTTAGTCTTGTTCTGCCTCTTTTACCTTCTATTTTAGCTTCCAATATTTTTTATTAAGCTGTTGTGTCTCTAACATGCACCAAAAATTTCATTTGTCTTGTTCTAACTGTGTTTAGCAGTTCTCTTTTCATTTTTAGTTGTTTTAAAACTTCATCGTTTGTTTTCTTTTCTTTCCATACAATTCTACCTACCTATTATTCTATAAATCCACATTTCAAAGTCTTCAATTTTCTGTTCTGTTTCTTGTCTAATGTCCATGTTTCTCCACCATACAGGAATATTGAGAAGATGTAACATTTTGCTATTCTTAGTTTTTAGCCATGGTGTTATTTGTTTTGATGTTAATATATTTTTCATGGCATTCAAATTACTTTTTGCCATACCTCTTCGTTTGTTTATTTCAGTTACACATTTTTCATCACTGGTTATAGTGTGTCCAGGTAGTTGTAGCTCTGAACTGTCTCCAGATGTTCCTTCAACTTTGACATTTAATTGTAGGTCTTGAGAATTTTCTTTGTTTACGATCATCGTTTTAGTCTTTTTTGATATTCATATCTTATCCATATATTTTGCTTGTCATGTTTATTACATGAAGTAATTGTTGTAGATCTTTAGAATTCACACGATACTTCCCGGTAAACAGATGGACATTTCTGTTTTCGACATCGACGATGCCGGGCTCGGAGGTAGATAGATCCACAGTAAAGGGACTGTAGTTGCGGATATCAGTGGGTCAGAAGCCCATAAAATAACCCACTCAACTCTGATGTGTATATTGATGGGGCCAGTTGGCCTCGGAACAAGCGGCCTGGCCACATTATACCGCTTTGCAAACGCCCGTAGGTGGTTTTGTTTTACATTATCGGCAGCAGTCCACCTAACCTGCTATAGGAAAATGGATTATTAAAATAAAAAAAAATAAATAAAAAAATAAAAAAACTCTGCAACGACAAACCGCATCGTTTCGGAAAAATGCCGTCCTTCTACAAGACCTGCGTCCATGCCCTTGAAGGAAATGACCGTCCGATGTGTCACAGAACACATCTACAAGCAACTCGTCAAGCAGCAGGAACAAAATCACTCAAAAGTAGAATCAAATGGGGCTACACCTACTTCACAAAACCACCTTTGAAAACCTGCATCATACCTGCTTATAAGTAATTTAATTAATGCTATTAAAGTTACTAACATTAAATACAACTAGATTAGATAATTTAATTACTAACACTAGAGAAAATAAAGGCTATGCCTAGGAATCCACGATGATGTAAACGTTTTAATGAAAATCGCACTCGGGATCATACACGGTTCTATGGCACGTTAAAAAAAATCCACCTGTCACTGCATCCTGGTAGTTGTAGGAGAAAAAGAACAAATCACTGAGTGGAAAACAATTAAAGAGTCACAGGAAAAGAAAAAAAAATATTTGGAAGTAACAGCAAGTTTGTAAAGTCAGAGTAGTTTTAGGAAACTGCTTCAGGCATTGGAGTTTAGAGTGATGTAGTTAGATCGATATTCGCCATCAAAGCTTTTGGACATACCAGCAAAAATGTAGTAGACGATTTCAGAGACCTGTCTCAGGCAGTGGAGTTAGGAGCTAGAATAGTTTTGAGAAGTCATCAGTGGAAATGTAGAAACATTAGGATATAAATTAATAGATTTTAGAGATTGTTCATTGGAGTTTAATATTTATAAACACGAGAGATTTGATTAGAGATTCTAACGAATTACAAGAGTAGAACTGTGTGAATTGAACAAAGAATTACAAGCTAACCACTATATATTGTCAAAGAAACTTTAGTACGGCCCAGGAGTTACTTGCTATAAACACCGCCGATTGGCTCTACAAAGTAACGCTGCAAAAAGTTGTAGAATGATAGAACATTGCTGATTGTGTCTGGAGAATGTTGTCAAAACAATGCGAAGGTTAAGAATAAAGACTGTTGTATCTTGTTACAAAAAAAAAAATGAGACGAGATGTAGTCAGTCAGTCAAGTAGAAGAGGTAATTTCAGAGTTATGAGATAGACACGACTGATATAAATGGTTGGACGCACTGACATTAGTTTAGATCACTAGTAGTGAGAGTTAGTTGTTCTGAGTTATGAGAAAGACAACTGATAGAAATGGCTACACACACTAACATTAATTTAGATCACCAGTAGTAAGATTTAGTGTACAGAGTTATGAGATAGACAACTGATAGAAATGGCTGGACACACTGACATTAGTTTAGATCACTAGTAGTAAGAGTTAGTGTTCAGAGTATGAGATAGACACGACGTATAGAAATGGCTGGACGCACTGACATTAGTTTAGATCACTAGTAGTGAGAATTAGTTGTCAGAGTTATGAGATACACTACTGATAGAAATAGCTGGACACACTGACATTAGTTTAGATCACTAGTAGTGAGAATTAGTTGTTCAGAGTTATGAGATAGACAACTAATAGAAATGGCTGGGTACAATGGCATTAGTTTAGGTCACTAGTAGTGAGAGTTTGTTGTCAGAGTTATGAGATAGACAACTGATAGAAATGGCTGCACACACTAACATTAATGTAGATCACCAGTCGTAAGAATTAGTTGTACAGAGTTATGAGATAGACACAAACTAATAGAAATGGCTGGACGCACTGGCATTATTTTAGAATCACTAGTTGTGAGAGTTAGTTGTACAGAGTTATGAGATAGACAATGATAGAAATGGCTGCACACACTAAAATTAATTTAGATCACTAGTAGCAAGAGTTAGTGTACAGAGTATGAGATAGACAACTGACAGAAATGGCTGGACACACTGACATTAGTCTAGATCACTAGTAGTGAGTAAGTTGTTCAGAGTTATGAGATAGACAACTGACAGAAATGGGGACACATTGACATTAGTTTAGAACACTGGTAGTAAGAGTTAGTTGTACAGAGTTATGAGATAGACAACTGATAGAGAAATGGCTGACACACTGGCATAGTTCAGATCACTAGTAGTAGTTAGTTGTTCAGAGTTATCAGATAGAAATGGCTGGACACTGACATTAGTTTAGATCACTAGTAGTAGAATTATCAGAGTTATGAGATACACTACTGATAGAAATGGCTGGACACACTGACATTAGTTTAGATCACTAGTTGTTCAGAGTTATGAGATAGACAACTGATAGAAATGGCTGGTGGCATAGTTTTCACTAGATGAGAGTTAGTTGCAGAGTTATGAGATAGACACAACTGATAGAAATGGCTGGACACACTGGCATTACTTTAGATCATTAGTAATGAGTTAGTTGTTCAGAGTTATGAGATAGACACGACTGATAGAAATTTTTGACAAACTGACGTAGTTTAGATCACTGGTAGTGAGAGTTAGTTGTTCAGAGTTATGAGATAGACACAACTGATAGAAATGGCTGGATACACTGGCATTAGTTTAGATCACTAGTAGTGAGAGTTAGTTGTTCAGAGTTATGAGATAGACAACTGATAGAAATGGCTGGACAACCTAACATTAGTTTAGATCACTAGTAGTGAGTTAGTTGTTCAGAATTATGAGATAGACAACTGATTGAAATGGCTGGATACACTGACATTAGTTTAGATCATTAATAGTGAGAGTTAGTTGTTCAGAGTTATGAGATAGACACGAAAGATAGAAATGGCTGGACAATTTTTGGGCATGTTAAAAGACACAACAGCCTACTAAAAGTAATATTGGAAGGAAAAATACAAGGTAAAAGAAGCAGAGGTAGACCAAAACTAACATGGACGATATATATATTCAAGTTAACTGATCAAGAACTCTTGATCATGACATAGTCCTCCTCAGCAGTCAGATAAAAACGGCGCAGGAAAACATTAATGAAATGAACTATCATCAATAGCCAGCAAAATTGGGCTTGAGATCAATCATGAAAAGACTAAAGTCATGAAAATTTTAATTCCAATAGATGACAAAATATACATGGAAAACAAACCATTAGAAGAGATCGATCACTTTATCTATCTTGGAAGTCACATTGATCGAGAAGGGAATACAAGCAAAGAAATTAGAATCAGAATGGCTAAAGCAGCAATGTCTTTCAGAAGCCTTGAAAAGTTGTGGAAATCAAAACTCATCAGCACAAACACAAAACTTAGGCTATTCAAATCAAATGTACTATCTACCCTTACGTATGCGTGTGAAAGCTGGAAAACAACAAGAGATTTAGAAACAATGTTGAACACATTCGAAAATAAATGTCTAAGGAAAATACTTGGTTTTAGCGTGGAACGAATTCAAAACAAACGAGGAAATTAGAGAAATCGCCAATCAACCACTAATATCTTCAGTAATAAAGAAAAGACGATGGTCATATGTTGGACATGTGATGAGAAGAGATAATAACCGTATAGCAAAGCAAGCCCTCATATGGGAAACATGTAAGAGAAAAAGAGGAAGACCCAGGGAGACACTGAGAACATTGATGAGAGAGGCAAGAGCAACAGGATTCGGCTCCCTCAATGAGATAGAGCTGCTTGCACAGAACAGAGACAAATGGCGAGATTTGATAAAATATCTTTAAAAGAAAACTGCTAGAACAAAAATTCAGATAGAAGGTGTATCTTGGTCTACGCCCTATGGACGGCTACGGCTCGAAAGGTCAATAGATAGAAGTAAAATGAATCAGTAAAATACTCTTTTAGTCATTTTGGATGTAAAATAAATCAAGCTATATGATGAAGCATTTCTTAAAAAAAAATCCCAAGAACCTAGCTGTCAAGAATATTTAAACAATGTTACAAAGTATAACAAGAAAATACGTATTATATTAACAGTATAAATGTTGATATTAGATCTAACTTACGAAGTAAATCAAGTAGCAAGAAAAGTCAGGTTCAGTGCATGGAATTAGCAAGTTATATATATTCAAGTTAGTATTTAATATGCAAGTCGAACAAATGATCAAGAACTGGAAATAGCAAAGTTATCATAGTAGCTCAAGACAAAACATGCTCAAGTTAGCATAGAAGCTCAAGATAAAACATGCTCAATTTATCGAGACAAGTAAAATTTATGCAAACAATTTCACAACTAAAGAATTCAAGTAACTTCAGCCCGTCATGTCATGAGGCTCTCAAATATTGCAAGACAACAGAGCACGTTTAAAACTGATTAAGATGAAATCGTCAATTAGCGTATGACAGACAAATCCAGGTCAACTGAGGAACATTGTGACATTGTGTGATCGTCGAACGTAAAATGTGTCTGGAGGAGAGAGAGAGAGAGAGAGAGAGAGAGAGAGAGCTGTGTAATCACGTGACCGCGTGAGTGTAACCTGCTTCTTGCTCAGGAAATATAAACATCGCGTGTGTACTTTCATTTTCCAAGGATCAGGTGTGAATTACTTATTTAATTATATTTAGGAATTAATTAATTGCTATTTTGAATTGATTGTTGAAATGAAAATTACTGAAATTATTTAGTTGAATAGTTATAAAATAATATTTAATTGAAATATAGTTTTAAATTAATAAATTGAATTGAAAGTTGTCCACAGCAGTTAATATAAACTTTGTTTTCCTTCCAGAGAGACGAATCAAGACCTCTTTATTATGAATGAAAATATGTTGTTAAATTACATAATTTATCAATCGTATCATGCAAATGATGACAGTGTACAAGAGGCAAATGTTAATTGCCTAATTATATAAATATGGAACACATTCTTGCACATACAGAGTCAACAGTTAGATATAAGCAGACGATAGCAAATTTGTTTACAGCCGAGTCAATCGATCGAAGTGAAGAATTATATTAGTGCTAAAGATAACATAGTAAAACATGGCAAAAACCATAGATCATGGCAATGAAGCGATGAGACTAGTAACTGAAACGGTTGGTGAATTGAGGCTAGCAATGAAGCGATAAGACTAGTAACTGAAACATTTGGTGAATTGAGGCTAGCAATGAAACGATGAGACTAGTAACTGAAACGGTTGGTGAGTTGAGGCTAGCAATGAAGCGATGAGACTAGTAACTGAAACGGTTGGTGAGTTGAGGCTAGCAATGAAGAGATCAAACTAGTAACTGAAATGGTTGGTGAATTGAGGCTAGCAATGAAGCGATAAAACTAGTAACTGAAACGATTGGTTAATTGAGGATAGCAATGAAGCGATGAGACTAGTAACTGAAACGGTTGGTGAGTTGAGGCTAGCAATGAAGCGATGAGACTAGTAACTGAAACGGTGGTGAGTTGAGGCTAGCAATGAAGCGATGAGACTAGTAACTGAAACGGGTGGTGAGTTGAGTCTAGCAACGAAGCGATGAGACTAGTAACTGAAACGGTTGGTGAGTTGAGGCTAGCAATGAAGCGATGAGACTAGTAACTGAAACGGTTGGTGAAGTGAGGCTAGCAATGAAGCGATGAGACTAGTAACTGAAACGGTTGGTGAATTGAGGCTAGCAATGAAGAGATCAAACTAGTAACTGAAATGGTTGGTGAATTGTGGCTAGCAATGAAGCGATGAGACTAGTAACTGAAACGTTGGTTAATTGAGGCTAGCAATGAAGCGATCAAACTAGTAACTGAAACGGTTGTTAGTTATTGAGGCTAGCAATGAAGCGATGAAAATAGTAACTGAAACGGTTGGTTAATTGAGGCTAGCAATGAAGCGATCAAACTAGTAACTGAAACGGTTGGTTAGCAATGAAGCGATAAGACGCGATGAGACTAGTAACTGAAACGGTTGGTGAGTTGAGGCTAGCAATGAAGAGATCACACTAGTAACTGAAACGGTTGGTGAGTTGAGGCTAGCAATGAAGCGATGAGACTAGTAACTGAAACGGTTCGTGAATTGAGGCTAGCATTGAAGCGATGAGACTAGTAACTGAAACGGTTGGTAATTGAGGCTAGCAATGAAGCGATCAAACTAGTAACTGAAACGGTTGGTTAATTGAGGCTAGCAATGAAACGATCAAACTATAGTAACTGAAACGGTGGTTAATTGAGGCTAGCAATGAATCGATGAGACTAGTAACTGAAATGGTTGGTGAATTGAGGCTAGCAATGAAGCGATGAGACGCGATGGGACTAGTAACAGAAACGGTTGGTTAATTGAGGCTAGCAATTAAGCGATCAAACTAGTAACTGAAACGGTTGGTAATTGAAGCTAGCAATGAAGCGATGAGACTAGAAACTGAAACGGTTGGTGAATTGAGGCTAGCAATGAAGCGATCAAACTAGTAACTGAAACGGTTGGTTAATTGAGGCTAGCAATGAAACGATCAAACTAGTAACTGGAACGGTTGGTTAATTGAGGCTAGCAATGAATCGATGAGACTAGTAACTGAAATGGTTGGTGAATTGAGGCTAGCAATGAAGCGATGAGACGCGATGAGACTAGTAACAGAAACGGTTGGTTAATTGAGGCTAGCAATAAGCGATCAAACTAGTAACTGAAACGGTTGGTTAATTGAGGCTAGCAATGAAGCGATGAGACTAGAAACTGAAACGGTTGGCTAATTGAGGCTAGCAATGAAGCGATGAGACCAGTAACTGAAACGGTGGTGAGTTGAGGCTAGCAATGAAGCGATAGACTAGTAACTGAAAGGGTTGGTGAATTGAGGCTAGCAATGAAGCGATGAGACTAGTAACTGAAACGGTTGGTGAATTGAGGCTAGCAATGAAACGATGAGACTAGTAACTGAAACGGTTGGTGAGTTGAGGCTAGCAATGAAGCGATGAGACTAGTAACTGAGACGGTTGGTGAATGAGGCTAGCAATGAAGCCATCAAACTAGTAACTGAAACGGTTGGTGAGTTGAGGCTAGCAATGAAGCGATCAAACTAGTAACTGAAACGGTTGGTGAATTGAGACTAGCAAAGAAGCGATGAGACTAGTAACTGAAACGGTTGGTGAGTTGAGGCTAGCAATGAAGCGATGAGACTAGTAACTGAAACGGTTGGTGAGTTGAGGCTTGCAATGAAGCGATGAGAATAGTAACTGAAACGGTTGGTGAATTGAGTCTAGCAATGAAGCGATGAGACTAGTAACTGAAACGGTTGGTGAATGAGGCTAGCAATGAAGCGATGAGACTAGTAACTGAAACGGTTGGTGAGTTGAGGGTAGCAATGAAGCGATGAGACTAGTAACTGAAACGGTTGGTGAGTTGAGTCTAGCAATGAAGCGATGAGACTAATAACTGAAACGGTTGGTGAGTGAAGAAGGTAGCAATGAAGCGATGAGACTAGTAACTGAAACGGTGGTGAGTTGAGGCTAGCAATGAAGCGATGAGACTAGTAACTGAAACGGTTGGTGAGTTGAGGCTAGCAATGAAGCGATGAGACTAGTAACTAAAACGGTTGGTGAATTGAGGCTAGCATTGAAGCGATGAGACTAGTAACTGAAACGGTTGGTGAGTTGAGGCTAGCAATGAAGCGATGAGACTAGTAACTGAAACGGTTGGTGAATGAGCTAGCATTGAAGCGATGAGACTAGTAACTGAAACGGTTGGTGAATTGAGTCTAGCAATGAAGCGATGAGACTAGTAACTGAAACGGTTGGTGAGTTGAGGCTAGCAATGAAGCGATGAGACTATAACTGAAACGGTTGGTGAGTTGAATCTAGCGATGAAGCGATGAGACTAGTAACTGAAACGGTTGGTGAATTGAGGCTAGCAATGAAGCGATGAGACTAGTAACTGAAACGGTTGGTGAATTGAAGCTAGCAATGAAGCGATGAGACTAGTAACTGAAACGGTTGGTGAGTTGAGGCTAGCAATGAAGCGATGAGACTAGTAACTGAAACGGTTGGTGAATGAGAGCTAGCAATGAAGCGATGAGACTAGTAACTGAAACGGGTGGTGAAATTGAGGCTAGCAATGAAGCGATGAGACTAGTAACTGAAACGGTGGTGAGTTGAGGCTAGCAATGAAGCGATGAGACTATAACTGAAACGGTTGGTAAGTGAGGCTAGCAATGAAGCGATGAGACTAGTAACTGAAACGGTTGGTGAGTTGAGGCTAGCAATGAAGCGATGAGACTAGTAACTGAAACGGTTTGTGTATTGAGGCTAGCAATGAAGCGATGAGACTAGTAACCAAACGGTGGGTGAATTGAGGCTAGCAATGAAGCGATGAGACTAGTAACTGAAACGGTTGGTGAATGAGGCTAGCAATGAAACGATGAGACTAGTAACTGAAAACGGTTGGTGAGTTGAGGCTAGCAATGAAGCGATGAGACTAGTAACTGAAACGGGTGGTGAGTTGAGGCTAGCAACGAAGCGATGAGACTAGTAACTGAAACGGTTGGTGAGTTGAGGCTAGCAATGAAGCGATGAAACTAGTAACTGAAACGGTTGGTGAATTGAGGCTAGCAATGAAGCGATGAGACTAGTAACTGAAACGGTTGGTGATTGAGGCTAGCAATGAAGCGATCAAACTAGTAACTGAAATGGTTGGTGAATTGTGGCTAGCAATGAAGCGATGAGACTAGTAACTGAAACGTTGGTAATTGAGGCTAGCAATGAAGCGATGAAACTAGTAACTGAAACGGTAGTGAATTGAGGCTAGCAATGAAGCGATGAAAATAGTAACTGAAACGGGTGGTTAATTGAGGCTAGCAATGAAGCGATCAAACTAGTAACTGAAACGGTTGGTTAGCAATGAAGCGATAAGAAGCGATGAGACTAGTAACTGAAACGGTTGGTGAGTTGAGGCTAGCAATGAAGAGATGACACTAGTAACTGAAACGGTTGGTGAGTTGAGGCTAGCAATGAAGCGATGAGACTAGTAACTGAAACGGTTGGTGAATTGAGGCTAGCAATGAAGCGATGAGACTAGTAACTGAAACGGTTGGTTAATTGAGGCTAGCAATGAAGCGATGAAACTAGTAACTGAAACGGTTGGTTAATTGAGGCTAGCAATGAAACGATCAAACTAGTAACTGAACGGTTGGTAATTGAGGCTAGCAATGAATCGATGAGACTAGTAACTGAAATGGTTGGTGAATTGAGGCTAGCAATGAAGCGATGAGACGCGATGGGACTAGTAACAGAAACGGTTGGTTAATTGAGGCTAGCAATTAAGCGATCAAACTAGTAACTGAAACGGTTGGTGAATTGAAGCTAGCAATGAAGCGATGAGACTAGTAACTGAAACGGTTGGTAATTGAGGCTAGCAATGAAGCGATGAAACTAGTAACTGAAACGGTTGGTGAATTGAGGCTAGCAATGAAACGATGAGACTAGTAACTGAAACGGTTGGTTAATTGAGGCTAGCAATGAAGCGATGAGACTAGTAAACTGAAATGGTTGGTGAATTGAGGCTAGCAATGAAGCGATGAGACGCGATGAGACTAGTAACTGAAACGGTTGGTTAATTGAGGCTAGCAATGAAGCGATGAAACTAGTAACTGAAACGGTTGGTGAGTTGAGGCTAGCAATGAAGCGATGAGACTAGTAACTGAAACGGTTGGTAATTGAGGCTAGCAATGAAGCGATGAGACTAGTAAATGAAACGGTTGGTGATTGAGGCTAGCAATGAAGCGATTAGACTAGTAACTGAAACGGTTGGTGAATTGAGGCTAGCAATGAAGCGATGAGACTAGTAACTGAAACGGTTGGTGAATTGAGGCTAGCAATGAAACGATGAGACTAGTAACTGAAACGGTTTGGTGAGTTGAGGCTAGCAATGAAGCGATGAGATTAGTAACTGAAACGGTTGGTGAATTGAGGCTAGCAATGAAGCGATGAAACTAGTAACTGAAACGGTTGGTGAATTGAGGCTAGCAATGAAGCGATGAGACTAGTAACTGAAACGTTGGTGAATTGAGACTAGCAATGAAGCGATGAGACTAGTAACTGAAACGGTTGGTGATTGAGGCTAGCAATGAAGCGATGAGACTATGAAACGGTTGGTGAATTGAGGCTAGCAATGAAGCGATGAGACTAGTAACTGAAACGGTTGTGAGTTGAGGCTTGCAATGAAGCGATGAGATATAACTGAAACGGTTGGTGAATTGAGTCTAGCATGAAGCGATGAGACTAGTAACTGAAACGGTTTGTGAAATGAGGCTAGCAATGAAGCGATGAGACTAGTAACTGAAACGGTTGGTGAGTTGGGGCTAGCAATGAAGCGATGAGACTAGTAACTGAAACGGTTGGTGAGTTGATCTAGCATGAAGCGATGAGACTAGTAACTGAAACGGTTGGTGAGTTGAGGTAGCAATGAAGCGATGAGACTAGTAACTGAAACGGTTGGTGAGTTGAGGCTAGCAATGAAGCGATGAGACTAGTAACTGAAACGGTTGGTGAGTTGAGGCTAGCAATGAAGCGATGAGACTAGTAACTGAAACGGTTGGTGAATTGAGGCTAGCATTGAAGCGATGAGACTAGTAACTGAAACGGTTGGTGAGTTGAGGCTAGCAATGAAGCGATGAGACTAGTAACTGAAACGGTTGGTGAATTGAGTCTAGCAATGAAGCGATGAGACTAGTAACTGAAACGGTTGGTGAATTGAGGCTAGCATTGAAGCGATGAGACTATAACTGAAACGGTTGGTGAGTTGAGGCTAGCAATGAAGCGATGAGACTAGTAACTGAACGGTTGGTGAGTTGAGGCTAGCGATGAAGCGATGAGACTAGTAACAGAAACGGTTGGTGAATTGAGGCTAGCAATGAAGCGATGAGACTAGTAACTGAAACGGTTGGTGATTTGAGCTAGCAATGAAGCGATGAGACTAGTAACTGAAACGGTTGGTGATTGAGTCTAGCAATGAAGCGATGAGACTAGTAACTGAAACGGTTGTTGAATTGAGGCTAGCAAGGAAGCGATGAGACTAGTAACTGAAACGGTTGGTGAGTTGAGGCTAGCAATGAAGCGATGAGACTAGTACTGAAACGGTTGGAAATTGAGGCTAGCAATGAATCGATGAGACTAGTAACTGAAAATGGTTGGTGAATTGAGGCTAGCAATGAAGCGATGAGACTAGTACTGAAATGGTTGGTGAATTGAGGCTAGCAATGAAGCGATGAGACTAGTAACTGAAACGGTTGGGTGATTGAGGCTAGCAATGAAGCGATGAGACTAGTAACTGAAACGTTTGGTGAATTGAGCTAGCAATGAAGCGATGAGACTAGTAACTGAAACGGGTGGTGAAATGAGGCTAGCAATGAAGCGATGAGACTAGTAACTGAAACGGTGGTGAGTTGAGGCTAGCAATGAAGCGATGAGACTAGTCACTGAATGGTTGGTAAGTTGAGGCTAGCAATGAAGCGATGAGACTATAACTGAAACGGTTGGTGAGTTGAGGCTAGCAATGAAGCGATGAGACTAGTAACTAAACGGTTGGTGAGTATTGAGGCTAGCAATGAAGCGATAAGACTAGTAACTGAAACGGTTGGTGAATTGAGGCTAGCAATGAAGCGATGAGCATAGTAACTGAAACGGTTGGTGAATTGAGGCTAGCATGAAGCGATGAGACTAGTAACTGAAACGGTTGGTGAGTTGAGGCTAGCAATGAAGCGATGAGACTAGTAACTGAAACGGTGGTGAGTTGAGGCTAGCAATGAAGCGATGAGACTAGTAACTGAAACGGTTGGTAAGTTGAGGCTAGCAATGAAGCGATGAGACTATAACTGAAACGGTTGGTGAGTTGAGGCTAGCAATGAAGCGATGAGACTAGTAACTGAAACGGTTGGTGTATTGAGGCTAGCAATAAGCGATGAGACTAGTAACAAACGGTTGGTGAATTGAGGCTAGCAATGAAGCGATGAGCACTAGTAACTGAAACGGTTGGTGAGTTGAGGCTAGCAATGAAGCGATGAGACTAGTAACTGAAACGGTTGGTGAATTGAGGCTAGCAATGAAGCGATGAGACTAGTAACTGAAACGGTTGGTTAATTGAGGCTAGCAATGAAGCGATGAGACTAGTAACTGAAACGGTTGGTGAGTTGAGCTAGCAATGAAGCGATGAGACTAGTAACTGAAACGGTTGGTGAGTTGAGTCTAGCAATGAAGCGATGAGACTAGTAACTGAAACGGTTGGTGAGTTGAGGCTAGCAATGAAGCGATGAGACTAGTAACTGAAATGGTTGGTGAATTGAGGCTAGCAATGAAGCGATGAGAATAGTAACTGAAACGGTTGGTGAATTGAGGCTAGCAATGAAGCGATGAGACTAGTAACTGAAACGGTTGGTGATTGAGGCTAGCAATGAACGATGAAACTAGTAACTGAAACGGTTGGTGAATTGAGGCTAGCAATGAAGCGATGAGACTAGTAACTGAAACGGTTGGTGAATTGAGGCTAGCATGAAGCGATGAGACGCGATGAGACTAGTAACTGAAACGGTTGGTAATTGAGGCTAGCAATGAAGCGATGAGACTAGTAACTGAAACGGTTGGTGAATTGAGGCTAGCAATGAAGCGATGAGACTAGAAACTGAAACGGTTGGTAATTGAGGCTAGCAATGAAACGATGAGACTAGTAACTGAAACGGTTGGTGATTGAGGCTAGCATGAAGCGATGAGACTAGTAACTGAAACGGTTGGTGAATTGAGGCTAGCAATGAAGCGATGAGACTAGTAACTGAACGGTTGGTGATTGAGGCTAGCAATGAAGCGATGAGACTAGTAACTGAAACGGTTGGTGAGTTGAGGCTAGCAATGAAGCGATGAGACTAGTAACTGAAACGGTTGGTGAATTGAGGCTAGCAATGAAGCGATGAGACTAGTAACTGAAACGGTTGGTGAATTGAGGCTAGCAATGAAGCGATGAGACTAGTAACTGAAACGGTTGGTGAGTTGAGGCTAGCAATGAAGCGATGAGACTAGTGAAACGGTTGGTGAGTTGAGGCTAGCATGAAGCGATGAGACTAGTAACTGAAACGGTTGGTGAGTTGAGGCTAGCAATGAAGCGATGAGACTAGTAACTGAAACGGTTGGTGAATTGAGGCTAGCAATGAAGCGATGAGACTAGTAACTGAAACGGTTGGTGAATTGAGGCTAGCAATGAAGCGATGAGACTAGTAACTGAAACGGTTGGTGAGTTGAGGCTAGCAATGAAGCGATGAGACTAGTAACTGAAACGGTGGTGAGTTGAGTCTAGCAATGAAGCGATGAGACTAGTAACTGAAACGGTTGGTGAGTTGAGGCTAGCAATGAAGCGATGAGACTAGTAACTGAAACGGTTGGTGAGTTGATGCTAGAAATGAAGCGATGAGACTAGTAACTGAAACGGTTGGTGAGTTGAGGCTAGCATGAAGCGATGAGACTAGTAACTGAAACGGTTGGTGATTGATCTAGCTAATGAAGCGATGAGACTAGTAACTGAAACGGTGGTGAATTGAGGCTAGCAATGAAGCGATGAGACTAGTAACTGAAACGGTTGGTGATTTGAGTCTAGCAATGAAGCGATGAGACTAGTAACTGAAACGTTTGGTGAGTTGAGGCTAGCAATGAAGCGATGAGACTAGTAACTGAAACGGTTGGTGAATTGAGACTAGCAATGAAGCGATGAGACTAGTAACTGAACGGTTGGTGATTGAGGCTAGCAATGAAGCGATGAGACTAATTTTAAGAAACTGAAACGGTTGTTTAATTGAGGCTAGCAATGAAGCGATGAGACTAGTAACTGAAACGGTTGGTGAATTGAGGCTAGCAATGAAGCGATGAGACTAGTAACTGAAACGGTTGGTGAATTGAGGCTAGCAATGAAGCGATGAGACTAGTAACTGAAACGGTTGGTGAGTTGAGGCTAGCAATGAAGCGATGGACTAGTAACTGAAATGGTTGGTGAGTTGAGGCTAGCAATGAAGCGATGAGACTAGTAACTGAAACGGTTGGTGAGTTGAGGCTAGCAATGAAGCGATGAGACTAGTAACTGAACGGTTGGTGAGTTGAAGCTAGCAATGAAGCGATGACTAGTAACTGAAACGGTTGGTGAATTGAGGCTAGCAATGAAGCGATGAGACTAGTAACTGAAACGGTGGTTGAGTTGAGGCTAGCAATGAAGCGATGAGACTAGTAACTGAAACGGTTGGTAATTGAGGCTAGCAATGAGCGATGAGACTAGTAACTGAAACGGTTGGTGAGTTGAGGCTAGCAATGAAGCGATGAGACTAGTAACTGAAACGGTTTGTTGAATTGAGGCTAGCAATGAAGCGATGAGACTAGTACCAAACGGTTGGTGAGTTGAGGCTAGCAATGAAGCGATGAGACTAGTAACTGAAACGGTTGGTGAATTGAGGCTAGCAATGAAGCGATGAGACTAGTAACTGAAACGGTTGGTGAATTGAGGCTAGCAATGAAGCGATGAGACTAGTAACTGAAACGGTGGTTGAATTGAGGCTAGCAATGAAGCGATGAGACTAGTAACTGAATGGTTGGTAATTGAGGCTAGCAATGAAGCGATGAGACTAGTAACTGAAACGGTTGGTGAATTGAGGCTAGCAATGAAGCGATGAGACTAGTAACTGAAACGGTTGGTGAATTGAGGCTAGCAATGAAGCGATGAACTAGTAACTGAAACGGTTGGTGAATTGAGGCTAGCAATGAAGCGATGAGACTAGTAACTGAAACGGTTGGTGAATTGAGGCTAGCAATGAAGCGATCAAACTAGTAACTGAAACGGTTGGTGATTGAGCTAGCAATGAAGCGATGAAACTAGTAACTGAAACGGTTGGTTAATTGAGGATAGCAATGAAGCGATGAGACTAGTAACTGAAACGGTTGGTGAATTGAGGCTAGCAATGAAGCGATGAGACTAGTAACTGAAACGGTTGGTGAGTTGAGGCTAGCATGAAGCGATGAGACTAGTAACTGAAACGGTTGGTGAGTTGAGGCTAGCAATGAAGCGATGAAACTAGTAACTGAAACGGTTGGTGAATTGAGGCTAGCAATGAAGCGATGAGACTAGTAACTGAAACGGTTGGTGAGTTGAGCTAGCAAATGAAGCGATCAAACTAGTACTGAAACGGTTGTTAATTGAGGCTAGCAATGAAGCGATGAGACTAGTAACTGAAACGGTTGGTGAATTGAGGCTAGCAATGAATCGATGAGACTAGTAACTGAAACGGTTGGTGAATTGAGGCTAGCAATGAAGCGATGAGACGCGATGAACTAGTAACAGAAACGGTTGGTGAATTGAGGCTAGCAATGAAGCGATGAAACTAGTAACTGAAACGGTTGGTGAATTGAGGCTAGCAATGAAGCGATGAGACTAGAAACTGAAACGGTTGGTAATTGAGGCTAGCAATGAAGCGATGAGACTAGTAACTGAAACGGTTGGTGAATTGAGGCTAGCAATGAAGCGATGAGACTAGTAACTGAAACGGTTGGTGAGTTGAGGCTAGCAATGAAGCGATGAGACTAGTAACTGAAACGGTTGGTGAGTTGAGGCTAGCAATGAAGCAATGAGACTAGTAACTGAAACGGTTGGTGAATTGAGGCTAGCAATGAAGCGATGAGACTAGTAACTGAAACGGTTGGTGAATTGAGGCTAGCAATGAAGCGATGAGACTAGTATGAAACGGTTGGTAATTGAGGCTAGCAATGAAGCGATGAGACTAGTAACTGAAACGGTTGGTGAGTTGAGGCTAGCAATGAAGCGATGAGAATAGTAACTGAAACGGTTGGTGAATTGAGGCTAGCAATGAAGCGATGAGACTAGTAACTGAAACGGTTGGTGAGTTGAGGCTAGCAATGAAGCGATGAGACTAGTAACTGAACGGTTGGTGAGTTGAGGCTAGCAATGAAGCGATGAGACTAGTAACTGAAACGGTTGGTGAGTTGAGGCTAGCAATGAAGCGATGAGACTAGTAACTGAAACGGTTGGTGAGTTGAGGCTAGCAATGAAGCGATGAGACTAGTAACTGAAACGGTTGGTGAGTTGAGGCTAGCAATGAAGCGATGAGACTAGTAACTGAAACGGTTGGTGAGTTGAGGCTAGCAATGAAGCGATGAGACTAGTAACTGAAACGGTTTGGTGAATTGAGGCTAGCATTGAAGCGATGAGACTAGTAACTGAAACGGTTGGTGAGTTGAGGCTAGCAATGAAGCGATGAGACTAGTAACTGAAACGGTTGGTGAATTGAGGCTAGCAATGAAGCGATGAGACTAGTAACTGAAACGGTTGGTGAATTGAGGCTAGCATTGAAGCGATGAGACTAGTAACTGAAACGGTTGGTGAGTTGAGGCTAGCAATGAAGCGATGAGACTAGTAACTGAAACGGTTGGTGAGTTGAGGCTAGCAATGAAGCGATGAGACTAGTCACTGAAACGGTTGGTGAATTGAGGCTAGCAATGAAGCGATGAGACTAGTAACTGAAACGGTTGGTGATTGAGGCTAGCAATGAAGCGATGAGACTAGTAACTAAAACGGTTGGTGAATTGAGGCTAGCAATGAAGCGATGAGACTAGTAACTGAAACGGTTGTTAATTGAGGCTACAATGAAGCGATGAGACTAGTAACTGAAACGGTTGGTGAGTTGAGGCTAGCAATGAAGCGATGAGACTAGTAACTGAAACGGTTGGTGAATTGAGGCTAGCAATGAAGCGATGAGACTAGTAACTGAAACGGTTGGTGAGTTGAGGCTAGCAATGAAGCGATGAGACTAGTACTGAATGGTTGGTGAGTTGAGGCTAGCAATGAAGCGATGAGACTAGTAACTGAAACAGTTGGTGAATTGAGGCTAGCAATGAATCGATGAGACTAGTAACTGAAACGGTGGTGAATTGAGGCTAGCAATGAAGCGATGAGACTAGTAACTGAAACGGTTGGTTGAGTTGAGGCTAGCAATGAAGCGATGAGACTAGTAACTGAAACGGTTGGTGAGTTGAGGCTAGCAATGAAGCGATGAGACTATAACTGAAACGGTTGGTGAGTTGAGGCTAGCAATGAAGCGATGAGACTAGTAACTGAAACGGTTTGTGTATTGAGGCTAGCAATGAAGCGATGAGACTAGTAACAAACGGTTTGGTGAATTGAGGCTAGCAATGAAGCGATGAGATAGTAACTGAAACGGTTGGTGAATTGAGGCTAGCAATGAAGCGATGAGACTAGTAACTGAAACGGTTGGTGATTGAGGCTAGCAATGAAACGATGAGACTAGTAACTGAAACGGTTGGTGAATTGAGGCTAGCAATGAAGCGATGAGACTAGTAACTGAAACGGTTGGTGAATTGAGGCTAGCAATGAAGCGATGAGACTAGTAACTGAAATGGTTGGTGAATTGAGGCTAGCAATGAAGCGATGAAACTAGTAACTGAAACGGTTGGTTAATTTGAGGATAGCAATGAAGCGATGAGACTAGTAACTGAAACGGTTGGTGAGTTGAGGCTAGCAATGAAGCGATGAGACTAGTAACTGAAACGGTTGGTGAGTTGAGGCTAGCAATGAAGCGATGAGACTAGTAACTGAAACGGTTGGTGAGTTGAGTCTAGCAATGAAGCGATGAGACTAGTAACTGAAACGGTTGGTGAGTTGAGGCTAGCAATGAAGCGATCAAACTAGTAACTGAAATGGTTGATGAATTGTGGCTAGCAATGAAGCGATGAGACTAGTAACTGAAACCGTTGGTGAATTGAGGCTAGCAATGAAGCGATGAGACTAGTAACTGAAACGTTTGTAATTGAGGCTAGCAATGAGCGATGAGAATAGTAACTGAAACGGTTGGTGAATTGAGGCTAGCAATGAAGCGATGAGACTAGTAACTGAAACGGTTGGTGAGTTGAGGCTAGCAATGAAGCGATGAGACGCGATGAGACTAGTAACTGAAACGGTTGGTGATTGAGGCTAGCAATGAAGCGATGAGACTAGTAACTGAAACGGTTGGTGAGTTGAGGCTAGCAATGAAGCGATGAGACTAGTAACTGAAACGGTTGGTGAATTGAGGCTAGCAATGAAGCGATGAGACTAGTAACTGAAACGGTTGGTTAATTGAGGCTAGCAATGAAGCGATGAGACTAGTAACTGAAACGGTTGGTGAATTGAGGCTAGCAATGAAGCGATGAGACGCGATGAGACTAGTAACTGAAACGGTTGGTGAATTGAGGCTACCAATGAAGCGATGAGACTAGTAACTGAAACGGTTGGTTAATTGAGGCTAGCAATGAAGCGATGAGACTAGTAACTGAAACGGTTGGTAATTGAGGCTAGCAATGAAGCGATGACTAGTAACTAAAACGGTTGGTGAATTGAGTCTAGCATTGAAGCGATGAGACTAGTAACTGAAACGGTTGGTGAGTTGAGGCTAGCAATGAAGCGATGAGACTAGTAACTGAAACGGTTGGTGAATTGAGTCTAGCAATGAAGCGATGAGACTAGTAACTGAAACGGTTGGTGAATTGAGTCTAGCATTGAAGCGATGAGACTAGTAACTGAAACGGTTGGTGAATTGAGGTAGCAATGAAGCGATGAGACTATTAACTGAAACGGTTGGTGAGTTTGTCTATCGATGAAGCGATGAGACTAGTACTGAAACGGTTGGTGAATTGAGGCTAGCAATGAAGCGATGAGACTAGTAACTGAAACGGTTGGTGATTTGAGGCTAGCAATGAAGCGATGAGACTAGTAACTAAACGGTTGGTGAGTTGAGTCTAGCAATGAAGCGATGAGACTAGTAACTGAAACGGTTGTTGAATTGAGACTAGTAATGAAGCGATGAGACTAGTAACTGAAACGGTTGGTGAGTTGAGGCTAGCAATGAAGCGATGAGACTAGTAACTGAAACGGTTGGTGAATTGAGGCTAGCAATGATCGATGAGACTAGTAACTGAAATGGTTGGTGAGTTGAGTCTAGCAATGAAGCGATGAGACTAGTAGCTGAAACGGTTGGTGAATTGAGCTAGCAATGAAGCGATGAGACTAGTAACTGAAACGGTTGGTGAGTTGAGGCTAGCAATGAAGCGATGAGACTAGTAGCTGAACAGTTGGTGAGTTGAGGCTAGCAATGAAGCGATGAGACTAGTAACTGAAACGGTTGGTGAATGAGGCTAGCAATGAAGCGATGAGACTAGTAACTGAAACGGTGGTTGAGTTGAGGCTAGCAATGAAGCGATGAGACTAGTAACTGAAATGGTTGGTAATTGAGGCTAGCAATGAAGCGATGAGACTATCACTGAAACGGTTGGTGAGTTGAGGCTAGCAATGAAGCGATGAGACTAGTAACTGAAACGGTTTGTTGTATTGAGGCTAGCAATGAAGCGATGAGACTAGTAACTGAACGGTTGGTGAATTGAGGCTAGCAATGAAGCGATGAGCATAGTAACTGAAACGGTTGTTGAGTTGAGGCTAGCAATGAAGCGATGAGACTAGTAACTGAAACGGTTGGTGAATTGAGGCTAGCAATGAAGCGATGAGACTAGTAACTGAAACGGTTGGTGAGTTGAGGCTAGCAATGAAGCGATGAGACTAGTAACTGAAACGGTTGGTGAGTTGAGGCTAGCAATGAAGCGATGAGACTAGTAACTGAAACGGTTGGTGAATTGAGGCTAGCAATGAAGCGATGAGACTAGTAACTGAAACGGTGTTAATTGAGGCTAGCAATGAAGCGATGAGACTAGTAACTGAAACGGTTGGTGAATTGGGCTAGCAATGAAGCGATGAGACTAGTAACTGAAACGGTTGGTGAGTTGAGGCTAGCAATGAAGCGATGAGACTAGTAACTGAACGGTGGTGAGTTGAGGCTAGCAATGAAGCGATGAGACTAGTAACTGAAACGGTTGGTGAATTGAGGCTAGCAATGAAGCGATGAAACTAGTAACTGAAATGGTTGGTGAATTGGTGGCTAGCAATGAAGCGATGAGACTAGTAACTGAAACCGTGTTGGTTAATTTGAGGCTAGCAATGAAGCGATCAACTAGTAACTGAAACGGTTAGTTATTGAGGCTAGCAATGAAGCGATGAAACTTAACTGAAACGGTTGGTGAATTGAGGCTAGCAATGAAGCGATGAGACTAGTAACTGAAACGGTTGGTGAATTGAGGCTAGCAATGAAGCGATGAGATGAGACTAGTACTGAAAACGGTTGGTGAGTTGAGGCTAGCAATGAAGCGATGAGACTAGTAACTGAAACGGTTGGTGAGTTGAGGCTAGCAATGAGCGATGAGACTAGTAACTGAAACGGTTGTGAATTGAGGCTGGCAATGAAGCGATGAGACTAGTAACTGAAACGGTTGGTTAATTGAGGCTAGCAATGAAGCGATGAGACTAGTAACTGAAACGGTTGGTGAATTGAGGCTAGCAATGAAGCGATGAGACGCGATACTACTAACAGAAACGGTTGGTGAATTGAGGCTAGCAATAAGCGATGAGACTAGTAACTGAAACGGTTGGTTAATTGAGGCTAGCAATGAAGCGATGAGACTATAACTGAAACGGTTTTGGCTAATTGAGGCTAGCAATGAAGCGATGAGACTAGTAACTGAAACGGTTGGTGAGTTGAGGCTAGCAATGAAGCGATGAGACTAGTAACTGAAAGGGTTGGTGAATTGAGGCTAGCAATGAAGCGATGAGACTACTAGTAACTGAAACGGTTGGTGAATTGAGGCTAGCAATGAAGCGATGAGACTAGTAACTGAAACGGTTGGTGAATTGAGGCTAGCAATGAAGCGATGAGACTAGTAACTGAAACGGTTGGTGAATTGAGGCTAGCAATGAAGCGATCAAACTAGTAACTGAAACGGTTGGTGAATTGAGGCTAGCAATGAAGCGATGAGACTAGTAACTGAAACGGTTGGTGAGTTGAGGCTAGCAATGAAGCGATGAGACTATAGTAACTGAAACGGTTGGTGAATTGAGGCTAGCAATGAAGCGATGAGACTAGTAACTGAAACGGTTGGTGAGTTGAGGCTAGCAATGAAGCGATGAGACTATGAAACGGTTGGTGAATTGAGGCTAGCAATGAAGCGATGAGACTAGTAACTGAAACGGTTGGTGAGTTGGGGCTAGCAATGAAGCGATGAGACTAGTAACTGAAACGGTTGGTGAATTGAGGCTAGCAATGAAGCGATGAGACTAGTAACTGAAACGGTTGGTGAAATGAGGCTAGCAATGAAGCGATGAGACTAGTAACTGAAACGGTTGGTGAGTTGAGGCTAGCAATGAAGCGATGAGACTAGTAACTGAAACGGTTGGTGAGTTGAGGCTAGCAATGAAGCGATGAGACTAGTAACTGAAACGGTTGGTGAGTTGAGGCTAGCAATGAAGCGATGAGACTAGTAACTGAAACGGTTGGTGAGTTGAGGCTAGCAATGAAGCGATGAGACTAGTAACTGAAACGGTTGGTGTGAATTGAGGCTAGCATTGAGCGATGAGACTAGTAACTGAAACGGTTGGTGAGTTGAGGCTAGCAATGAAGCGATGAGACTAGTACTGAAACGGTTGGTGAATTGAGTCTAGCATTGAAGCGATGAGACTAGTAACTGAAACGGTTGGTGAATTGAGGGTAGCAATGAAGCGATGAGACTAGTAACTGAAACGGTTGGTGAGTTGAGGCTAGCAATGAAGCGATGAGACTAGTAACTGAAACGGTTGGTGAATTGAGCTAGCAATGAAGCGATGAGACTAGTAACTGAAACGGTTGGTGAGTTGAGGCTAGCAATGAAGCGATGAGACTAGTACTGAAACGGTTGGTGAATTGAAGCTAGCAATGTAGCGATGAGACTAGTAACTGAAACGGTGGTGAATTGAGGCTAGCAATGAAGCGATGAGACTATAGTCCGTTCAGATTCGTTTGCCGAGATGTTATGATTTATAATTCAAAAAGTTCTTGATGATTTCACATGATTTTTGGCAACGGTGTTAAAATGTCCATGTCGCGAGAACATATGTGTTACTCGATGTCTAGCTATAACGGTTTTCTTAAAGCGGCGAATTCCTTTGATCTTTGCCCATGTAAGTTTATTTTGACCCTAATCAAATGTTTTACAGTAATCTAGTGCAACGATGACCCATGGCGTGTCCATAAAATTTTACTTGGTGGCAAGTATACAATTTTAAATTTATATAGAACTTTTGTTCGTAGAGTCAATTTGATATAGTTTCCATGCTCTTGGTGTGAGTTTCCAAATGTTGTCGCTGCCTTTCAAATACGTACATTTAGTTCCTCATCTAAGAACAGTGTGGCTGTAATAGTGGATCCAAGATAGCTGAACTTCTGTACTGACTCAAGCAGGCTTCCATTCAAAGTAATGGTTGTTGGTTTGCTTATAACATATTTTTGATTGCTTGGGTGGTCTTGAACAATAAACTGTTTTAACAAATCAACTAGGAAATTTTGCAAATCAAACTATTTATCTGTAGACTTAATCAGAGTAATGATCATTCAGAATCAGACGAGTCAAATAGGTCGATTACTGCTTTCGGCTGAACAAACAACAAACCATCCTTTTTCCAATATTCCTCTTCTTGTCGTAACACATGATCCTCACATTTTACCCAGTAGTCTTTATTTATATTTGATAGAGCCTGATTTGTAAGTGTCTCAACATCGCATAATTTGAAAGTTTTATTTGTATATGCTCGGTTCCTTTAACTTTTGCCCAAACTAGTTCTATAGGATTTAAGTGTGCATGATATGGAGGTAGTCTCAAACATCTATGGCCATGTTCTTGAATTAACTTGTCTATTTTAATATCTTTGTACGTTGTGTCTGTTTTACAAGGCTAAGCAATTCGGGTTTCAAGTAGCTGTCGTTAACTTGTATGTGTTCTTTTATGAGCCACGTTTTGATTGCATCTTTTGTACTTGATGATGTTGGGATTCTATCTTCTACGTTAACTACGTTATGGTATGAAGCATTGTCCATTATCAGACAAGAAGTCGATCTAATATTGGAAGGATACTTTTCTCGATCCAGTCTTTAATTATGTGCCATTCATTTCGGAGTGGTAGTCTCTATTGTCTATGGATTTTGAATGAAAACGAGATGAGCATTCTGCAACAACCCATTATGTCTGCTACCTGCATGTGCAACTATCAACGTTGCCCTTTCTGCTTGGTACTGATCTTTTAATACTTCCATCTGCTAACTGCCATTCCTTTTCATTTGTATGATGAGCGTTGATCCAAGTTTCATCATCTAATAAACAATATCATAATCATTTTCGCGCATTTCCTTCAATTCACGTAAATACTTGCTTCTAAGAGCTACTAGATGTGGCTTCTCACAATAATGTTTTTTCCACCAGCATACTTTCTAAAGGTGAAGCCTGCACTTCTTAATATTTTCCATAATGAAGTTTTTGATATTTCAATGTCGTTGTTAGTTTTCAGCAAAGCTTCAACTTTCTAAGTGTCACTTCTTCGTTTATATCAAACATTCGACAGATTTCTCTTTTTACTAGGTCCTTATCAAAACTGTCTAACGTTTCTTTCCTTCCTTGCTTTCTTGCATTTGTTGGCAATAAATATCCGCTTCCTTTAACTATTCGATCAAATGAACGTTTACACAAACCTAAAATATGCATTGTTCTCTTCTCAGGGTTTGATAAAGAACAATAAAGATGTCCCTTTTACGCTCTCTGCAGAAGTATTGATAAATCTTTATAGCAATGTTATGCTGAATAAAATATTTTGCCTTTATATTCATTCTCACATAGACTTGCAGAAGATAATATGGATAGTGCCGCCCCTTTCTGAAATATTGAGATTTGCCTCTGAATTATGACTCGAACTCGAGTCTACGGCCGTGATTTTGACGTCACTAATTTCCGGTTTCGGCTAAAATGTCATTTTGTGCTAAACGGGAAATTTCATATGTAACTTTCTTTATAAAAATTTATAGTGGAAACATAACTATTTTAGGACGGTGCGCATTCAGCCGTGAAGGTCATGCCTATATGTTAAAGAATCAGCTGGAGATGTAAGCATCTACATAATCCCGCGTGTTTATATATCAACTTTTAAAATAAGGTTAAATAAGGCATCTTTGAAACTGGATCACATTTCTTTGATAAAAAAATATTTTTATAGCGACATTAGTATTCTAAACCTACTTCAAAAGATCAATGCAAATGAACAATACGTTTTGAAAAAAATAATTGTCTAGGCAAACGAATCTGAACGGACTATAGAAGCGTATCTACATAGTGCTTATTTGTGGGTGTTGTTCGTTATATGTGTATTTTGCAAACATGAATTCAATTGGTTACATTAGTGGGCCGTATTTCTCATGATTTTGTCAACATGGTACACCTTTTTTCTTATTCGTATTCATTCTTCCCACGTTGTAACAATTCGGGTTTTAATATGTGTCGTCAATTTGACATTTTCATTCGCAAGCCATGTCCTAATGTGCTCTTTTGTATTTGATGCAGTAGGCACTTGTTCCCATCTTGAATTCCCTAAGGAAGTGCTGATATAGTAAACAGTAACCTTTTGCATAGTTTTAAATTGCATTTCAAACTCATTGTAATTAATATAAATGTTGGTATTTAAAGTCAACAAATTGTCTACTGAGTCTTCACAAATTATAAAGATACGCCTTCACTTGGTAATTAATGCCCAGGCCGTGGTGCGTCATGTCGTTCAATAACAATTCAGTTTTGTGTCACGGGATTTTCCTGAACTTAGTGTTTCTGCAATAGCCAAACTATTTTACGTCAACGACCGCACCAAATTAATGTATATATCCTAAAATGGTGTCAAATTCGAACAGGGTGAATTTAATATAGCCTAAAGAAGAAACTTTTAAACTAGATCAAATTTCTCAGAGCAAAAAATATTTCTATAACGACATCAATATTTAAGATTACATGCAAAAGTTGAAAGCAAAATAACAACGGTTATCACGTAAAGCTAATTCAAGTGTGATTATGAATTTCTGAACGGACTATAGTAACTGAAACGGTGGTTGAGTTGAGGCTAGCAATGAAGCGATGAGACTATCAACTGAAATGGTTGGTAAGTTGAGGCTAGCAATGAAGCGATGAGACTATCAACTGAAACGGTTGGTGAGTTGAGGCTAGCAATGAAGCGATGAGACTAGTAACTGAAACGGTTTGTTGTATTGAGGCTAGCAATGAAGCGATGAGACTAGTAACAAACGGTTGGTGAATTGAGGCTAGCAATGAAGCGATGAGCATAGTAACTGAAACGGTTGGTGAATTGAGGCTAGCAATGAAGCGATGAGACTAGTAACTGAAACGGTTGGTGAATTGAGGCTAGCAATAAAGCGATGAGACTAGTAACTGAAACTGAAACGGTTGGTGAGTTGAGGCTAGCAATGAACTATCAAAATATTAGCAATAGTATTGCCACGTTCAAAGGAGAACCATCGCTATTTAGAGAGTGAATAGAAAGTGTGGACAATTTAGCTCACAACGACAAGTAAAGAACTAAGGAATATAAATTTTAGATCTGATAAAGAGACAATTTTGCGTTCTTAAGAAGAAAATTAAAATCATTATCCGAGGAAACGTGGGAGAATACGAACAAATATTAGCCTGATTGTTGTGTGTGCTACGTTATCATGTTGATGGCTGATCGTATATATTTTTTGACCGGCCGTACGCTAATGGTAAAAGACGACATGACGGTGCTTTGTTCATGACTTTGCAGCACCCGGGGTGACTCCCATAGTTTTCTGTTAGTCAGGAGGGATGTTGTCTATTTTCAAGAGGGCTACTGTGAGATAGAGGGTATACATGTGAACTAGTTTATAATTTCACAAATTCACATTGCAGGGAGATCTTTCGATCTGTTTATTTGATGTGCGACGGGGATAATCCGATGACTAACAGTGTTTCATATGTTCGGATTTAGAGACAAAACCGATGTCCTAACATTTTCAAGCGCTATTCATTTAAAAAAAAATGACGATCATCATTTTCAGGAGGGCGTGAACTTCATGTCAGTATGGTGGATAGGCTGCAGGAACTATTACAGGCTATGTCTGAAAAATGTTCATTGTTGCAGTTGCCTCATATTCCAAGTCCGGCTTGTTGCAGAAGCTACTGAGTTAAGTGCTCTGTGAACACCGTGAGCTGTGCGTTTCATCATTTTAATCGTGTTTTCAATATTCCGACTTCCGATATTGATATCGTATGAGAGGGAAGAGACGGTTTTAAACTTTCTGTGCGGTTTCGCCTTATGTATTTTGGCGTGTGCTGAGACTGCTATGATGGGGACTACAGATAACTTTCTTTTTTTTGGGAGATGAGAAAGCAATTCGGATGATTTTACTGGCACAGGCGGTTGAGCAATTATGGATTTCAATTTGTTTGCAGTGATACCGGGGCCTTCCATAACCATAATCATATTGGCCTTTAGGTGTGCAGAAGAAAGATGTTCACGAAATATAAAGAAAAAAGTTAACCTCAAGGCTTACCTCAACCTTTATCTTAAGCATCACCGTAGCAAAAATTTACTTAAAATCACTTTTATGAATTTTACCTCCTGAACATTTTTTTATGAATACGCCTATGAGCTGTTAAAAAAATTAATTAACCTCTATGTTTACCTCAAACTTCATATTAGACATCATCGTAGCAAAAATGTACTTAAAAGTCACTTTTATGAATTTTTAACCCTTGATAATTTTTTTTAGGGATACGCCTATGAAACTATTAAAAATTAATTAACCTCTAGATTTTCCCAAAACTTCATATTAGACATCCTCGTAGCAAGATTTTGAATAAAATCACTTTTATGAATTTTACCCCCGGCCATTTTTTTAATAGATTTTCCCAAAACTTCATATTAGACATCCTCGTAGCAAGATTTTGAATAAAAATCACTTTTATGAATTTTACCCCGGCCATTTTGCACAAACCAAAACTTAGGCTATTCAAATCAAATGTACTATCAACTCTTACGTATGCGTGTGAAAGCTGGAAAACAACAGAGATATAGAAACAAAGTTGAACGCATTCGAAAATAATGTCTAAGGAAAATACTTGTATAGAATGGAACGAATTCAAAACAAACGAGGAAATTAGAGAAATCGCCATCAACCACTAATATCTTCATAATAAAGAAAAGACGATGGTCATACGTTTGGACATGTGATGAGAAGAGATAATAATCGAATAGCAAAGCAAGCCCTCATATGGGAAACAACAGGTAAAAGAAAAAGAGGGACCCAGGAGACACTGAGAAGAACATTTGATGAGAGAGGCAGAGCAGCAGGAATCGGCTCCCTCAATGAGATACTGCTTGCACAGAACAGAGACAGATGGCGAGATTTGATAAAATATCTTTAAAAGAAAACTGCTAGAACAAAAATTCATATAGGAGAAGGTGTATCTTGGTCTATGCCCTAGGGCCGGTTACGGCTCGAAAGGTCAATAGATAGATAGATCAATAGATAGATTTTTTATAGATACGAATATGAAATCACTAATAATAGTAAATTTAAACACTAGGCCTACTTCAATCTTCATATTAGACATCCTCATAGCAAGATTTTGAATAAAAAATCACTTTTATGCGTTTTACCCTCAGCCATTTTTTCATGGATACGACATGAAATCACTAATATAGTAAATTTACACGCAAGGCTTTCCCCAAACTTCACACATATACGCAGATGGCTCTGCTACAAACGCAACCAGAAATGGAGGTCGAGGTGTGTTCTTGAGGCTGAATAACCAAGATGAGATCACCAAGTCAATAGCTACTGGGAAATTCTCAAACAACTTTAACGCAGAAACTGAAGCCCTCAAAGACGCTGCAAAACTGGCTATCCAACACAAAAAATAGCACGCACAAGATATTGGTGATACTGACTGATGCACTGTCAGTCCTAACAGCTCTAAAATCCTCAGAAACAGTGAGCTAGGCGACTTGAGAACAACCCTTACCAGCTGTGCAATAACTTCCAGAGAATGGTCATCCAGTGGGTACCATCACACTGTAATATACGTGAAAACAATGCGCAGACAAATTAGCTAAAGAGACAGGAAGATTACCACAAGAGAACCATCTAGTAAGCTACGATGAAGCCAAATCCATCATCAAAGGAAAGTATCATGAAAAATGGAAACAAGAACACTCGAAGTGTAACGAGAGGGATGGATACCTCCAACTATCAAGGAGGGATCTAGTCATCATACTTCCATACGCACTGGCCACAATAGAATGAGAAATCACATGTTCACTAAACTCAAAATAGGAACTACCAGCCAATGCCACTGTACACAGGATAACATGACAACAAAACATGTTCAACAGGATTGCCCTCACTTTTACAGACCTGAGGACAATGTGGCCACACCCACCTCCCTGGAAGAGAAACTATACGGGGCAACTTTGGTTCTTTGGTCATGGAAGGCCCCGGTATCACTGCAAACGAATTAAAATCCATAATTGCTCACCCGCCCATGCCAGTGGAATCATCCGAATTACTAACTCATCTCCCAAACAAAGAAAGGTAGCTGTAGTCCCCATCATAGCAGTCTCAGCACATGTCAAAAGACGTAAGGCGAGACCTCACAGATAGTGAACACAGCCAATAAATGTGCAATAACTTCCAGAAAGTGGTCAACCAGTGGGTACCATCACACAGTAATGTACACAGAAACGAACGCGCAGACAAATTAGCTAAAGAGAGAGGAAGATTACCATCATAAGAGAGTCCGGAGACATAGATTTAAAGAGCAATGATCGTTGTAGGAGATGAAACAAACGGACACAGCAGAGATTGTCAAAGCTTTCGAGTATTACCGGAAGCTCTATACACAAGACACACGGGAAGACGTAAAAGACAAATGTATGCAACACACAAAGTTATTGACAGAAACAGACAACCAATCATTGAACGCTGAGATAACACTCGCGGATTTGACGACCTCAGTGAGAGCCATACAACTAAACGGTTGGGCCGGATCGACTCACAGTAGAGTTTTATCTACATTTTCTTCCCCACAGGCCCACTGCTTGTGCGGGTCGCCGCTGAATCATTCGTCAAAGGACAGCTCTCTGCGAGCATGAATGCATCATACATTTCACTACAGATGTCCGACAGTAGGGACCAATAATAACAGCACTACAACAAATAATAGAAGCTCAATGAGACAAGTGAATGAACTAATACAAAAATCGCCGACGTAGACCATTACTTATTAAACCAGCTATCAAAAATATTTACACAGTGTTGTCAAAGTATATCAAGAAAATACGAATTATATTAACAGTATAAAGGTTGATATTGTATCTAACTCACGAAGTAAATCAAGTAACAAAGATGTCACGTTCAATGCAAGGAATATGCAAGTTATATATCACGGGAAATTGGAAAATCTAATTCAAGAAGCAGAACGGATAAACATATATATTTTAGGCATATCAGAGAAAAGATGGAAAGAAAGTGGGTACATAGAGGACAAAAAATATATATTTATATACTCAGGAAACACAACAGAACATCAAAGAGGGGTAGGGATACTAATAAAAAGAGAGCTACACAAATATATAAGTACCCACTGGACATACAATGATAGGATTATACTATTCATGATGAAAGCAAAACCATTCGACATAGCAATAATACAGACATACGCACCTACTCATGACTACACATATGAGCAAATAGAGGCATACTATGAAGACCTAAATAAAGTTATGAAGTAAGTGAAATCTTCGGACATCTTGATTGTAATGGGTGACATGAACGCTAAAGTAGGAAAAGGTAAATATAAGACCATTATAGGAAACCATGGTGTAGGAAAAAAGAAATGACAGGAGAAAGATTAATACAATTATGTGAAGTAAACAAGCTAATAATATATAACACCTACTTTGAGCAAGAGAAAAGGTAACTATACACATGGAAAAGCCCCGGAGATAAGAGGAATCAATTATTAGATGATAAAAGAAAGGTTCCGTAATAGCGTAAAGAAAGCCAAAACCTACCCAGGAGCAGATATTAATTCAGATCACAATCCTGTAATGACTAAAATGGAAATCAAACTAAAGAGAAACAAGCAAAAGTCTAATTCATCAACAATACCACTAGATATAACAGCTTTAAATCAAAAAGATATTAAAGATACCTATACAATACAAGTAAAGAACACATATCAGAAGCTGCTAGAAGAAGGATTTGAGCAATACCGAAGAGAAAATCCTGATGAAAAAAATCACAACCAAATGGCAATGCAAAAAGAAAAGCATACAAGAAACCTGCGACACCTTACCCAAAAAAAAATAAAGAACAAAAAACAAGAATGGATAACTGACAACACATTAGAAAAAAATGGAAGAAAGGAGACAAGCGAAGAACACTGCCCAAAACAATAAAATAGATAATGAAATACGCAAAATGTACAAAAAGGCAAAAGAAGACTGGCACAGCCAAAAATGTAATAGAAATAGAAAATGTGGAAAGCAAACAAGACTTAAGAATAATGCACGTATGAATGAACCAATATATGCCTGCTTCATAAACTACACCAAAGCTTTTGACGGAGTACACCACAAACAACTTATAAAATGCCTAAAAGAGATACATCTAGATGACATGGACATACGACTAATATGTAATCTATACTGGGGGCAAACAGCAATAATAAAATATAACAAAGAGAACTCTACACCAATTGATATAACAAGAGAAGTAAGACAGGGATGCATCATGTCACCAAGCTTGTTCAATCTATACACTGAGCAAATCTTTAAAAACATCACAGAGATGCCAGGCCTACAAATTAATAGAAAGATAATCAATAACCTAAGATATGCTGATGATACTGTACAACTAGCAGAAAATCCTAAAGATCTACAATTATTAATTAAATAAACATGACAAGCAAAAATATGAACTAGATATGAATATCAAAAAGACTAAAACTATGATCATAAACAAAGAAAATACTCAAAACCCACAAGTGGATATCAAAATTGAAGGAATCGAGTTGGAGACAGTTCAGAACTACAACTACCTAGGACATACTATAACCAGTGATAGAAAATGTAAAACTAAAAAAAAAAGAATCAGAATGGCAAAAAGTTATTTTAATGCCATGAAGAACATACTAACATCAAAACAAATAACACCAGGGCTAAAACTAAGAATAGCAAAATGTTATGTCTTCTCAACATTCCTATATGGTGCAGAAACATAGACATTAGACAAGAAAACATAACATAAAATTAAAGCCTTTGAAATGTGGATATATAGAAGAATAGGTAGAATTGGATGGAAGGAAAAGAAAACAAACGACGAAGTAATAAAACAACTAAAACAGCGATTTTCCGGCCATGTTAAAAGACACAACAGCCTACTAAAAGTAATCTTGGAGGGAAAATACAAGGTAAAATAGGCAGAGGCAGACCAAGACTAACATGGACGAGTAACATTAAAAGATGGACAAACCAGCCTATGAGAACCTGTACCATCAAAGCAAGAGACATTGCAGAATGGCGCTTCATGATAGCCAACCTTCGTTGCGGAGATGGCACCCGATGATGATGATGAACTGATCACGAACTTAAAATAGCAAGTTATCTTGAAAGCTCAAAACAAAGCATGCTCACGTTGTCGTGACAAGTCAAATTGATGTCAACAATAAGTTCACAACTAAAGAATTCAAGTAACTTCAGCTCGTCATGTCACGAGAAACTCCCGAATATTGCAAGACAACAGAGCTCGTTTAAGATTGAAATCATCAATTGTCAATTAGCGTACGACAAATCCAGGTTAACTAGGGTACATTGTGAGATCCTCGAACGTAAAACGTTGTGTCTGGAGAGACTGTGCAATCACCTGATCGTGTGAGTGTAACCTACTTCTGGCTTAAGAAACCTAAACATCGCGTGTGTTCTTTCAGTTTCCAAGGATTATTAAGTATGAATTACTTAGTTAATTATATTTATGAACTCTTATGTAAAACCAAATTTATAGCCTCCATGATTTTCTTCTCTGTTGTCCTGTTGTCCAGGATTCACATCCATATGTTTAGACTGGCTCTGCATTTAAATAATAAATATAAATAAACAACACTTCAAATATAAAAGTAATACTTCAGAAATAGATTATAAAGAACAGGATACCAATAATTCTAATAAGAGCAGATGTCACAAGTATTCACAGCGCCAGCGATCACACATCGCGCTCGGCCAGTCACACACCATATCACAGAATTCACGTCTCTACTGGACACTCTCGCATGTGTGCGTCTGCCTACTCAGGCTTGCTTTACTTAATGCTTCAGAAATAGATTATAAAGAATAAGACACCAATAATTCTAATAAGAGCATATGACATCAAACAGGTCTGAGGATTTACAACGCTGGCGAGGAGTAGTTTACCTGTGCCTACGTCATACAGGGGCACATTCTCGTGTATTTTCACACTCCACGGGAAATGTGGGGAACAGAAGTTAAAGGATAACCATTCATGTCATTTGTGTAAATGGAAGGGCTGCTGTCCCCAGGATCCCCACCTCACTAGGACTAATGCCCTAGGCTAGAGCTGCCTAGCTAGTGGAAACTAGCCCAGATTCAACAGCACACAGACGTGCCGATTGCAATCTCGGCACTAAGAACATCGGGTGTTACCCTAGTCCGACCACGCATCTTCCACCCCCCCAATTTTTCTGTTCAAACTTTGACATAATGGGAGGTAGCAAAGCAGTACCCAAAGACTACTGTGTCACGTAGCCGACGTGACACAGTCTGTGTTGCTAGAGCAGGCAACACGGCTTTGCACCTAGGACAAGGTTTATAAGCCTTGCGTCTTAGCCAAAGAGAAAAATTGGGCAGTTGGTTTATAAATATTCACTAGAATTTCATAAACCCGGCCACTGAAAACTACATAAAAATAGTTAATTATATAAATCTTTTGCTATTGTAATTTTTTAAGAGTACCATAATTTTGCATATCATTTGAAAAAAAAATATTTGCTTAAAAATGTTTATGTTTAAATATACAAAAACATGTCTTACAATGCACTAAAATTAAATCTTATCAATCAAAGTGTATGTGCTTTTAATTTATGATGCAACTACAAAATATTACTTTTATATGAATCTTTAAAGTATTAATTTCCTTTGTTTATTAAGGGAAGCCACTGCAAAAGTGTAAAGTACAAGTTATTGTTCCTAGGGGTAATTCCTTTTAAATTTTAGACAGTTAATAATATTCTCTAAAGAATAATCATTGGACATGTTCAGCATACATATAGATTTAAATTATTACAATAAATAAATGTGCTTCTAAGTTTTGTGCAAATTGTATGAAATTTTGTTGTTAGATGGTAGCAATTAAAAATTATCCAGTAAGCATAAAATTCAATTAGAACTCCACGATTTTACTCACAATCGCATCTTAAGTAAATAATACATTAACCATTAGACGTGTTTAGCAATGCATGTAGATTTAAATTAATTTGATAAATATATGTGCTTCTACGTTTTGTGCAAATTATAGGAAATTAATTTGTTTTTAAATGATAGCAATTGAAAATAATCCAGTATGCATACAATTCAACAAGAATTCCACGATTGTTATTTAAATGGTCATATGTAAACAATATATATTATTTTCATCTTATCCTCACAAAATGCAGAGTGGATAGTCAAAATCAAATAATATTTTCATGAACATGGAGACCATGTTATTTCAGGTTCTCTAACAGAATAACTTAGAATATCTTCAAATAGTTACTAAAATGCCTTTTATACATATTGCCATAGTTCAAGCTACTTCAAATTTTATATTGAAAATGAATTAATATTTATTCATTATTATTCATTGTCTATTTGTCATAAATGACGAAGAGATAGAGGGAAACAAAAAGAAAAGATACTAGACAACTTAAGAGAATGGCTTGGCAGAAGGTCAACAACAGAAATGATAACTGTCGAGATCAAAAGTTGTGGAGAGACATGACACCTATGCCAGCAGACCTGATACTTGATGATTTCTCATGATTCTAACTTCAAAAAGAATTAAGTAAGTTTGCCACAGTTAAAAATTATATATATTAATAAGATTAAAATGTCACTCTAATATTACAAATAGTAATAAGAATTACACTAATTGTTATATTAAATTAAATTAATTAAATTAAATCAGAAATATTAATAGTTCTCACACACAAACATTATTTTGCAGTCACAGTTAATACAGTTCTGGATAAAAATGGATTAGAAGCTGTATCTTATAAACATTCTTATTAAGTTATAGTTAGAGTATAAATAAAGGAGACACTTTTCTTCAAAAATTATGATTATTTTAGTATAAGACAATAAAACAAACTGCTCTCTTTGTTTGTTGGATAAAAACAGACAGTGTTAATTTAATTATTAATTCTAAACTTTGTTGATTTTTTTTTTACTGTTTCTCACAATCATATTTATTTGATAATCACACAGTGGATTGATTAAGACTATGGTTTAATTTGAAAGAGAAAAAAAAATATAATTATGCCAATGTAAAGATAAAAAAGAGCTTTACAGATAATTTATGGAAATTGTTCAGTAGGTAATTTTTTAGTCTTTTTTAAAAAAAGTATCATGAAATTGCCAAAAAAATTAAACACCAGCTTTGTTGAAGAGCGGCATGGTACTTTTAAAAATCTCTCTTCTGTAATGATTTCTCTCATCATTAATGCTCTTTTAATTTCTAGAAATCATATAAGGGAATTCAAAATTGGTTGATGAGATGTAAAAGCTACCATGATTTCTCATAACTTTATGCTATATTTCACTCTAAAGAGTGTCAGATTAGTGATTCTATTAATTTTGTTATTTTACACATTTATTTATTACAAATATTAGTAATATGTATGTGTATATGACTCTCTGTCTGTCTCTCTTAGCATTTCCCAACAAACTTTGTGTAATGTTGCTGTTGCTGTCTTGCAGGTCTTCTCAAACAGAATACCTTAGAATATCTTCAAATAGTGATTAGAAGCATTTTATAAATAGTATTATACAGTTCAAGCTACTTCAATCTTCATATTGAAAATGAATTAATATTTATTCATTATTATTCAATGTCTATTTGCCATGAAGGATGAAGAGATAGAGGGAATCAAAGAGAAAAGATACCAGACAGATTAAGAGAATGGCTTGGCTGAAGGTCAACAACAGAAATAACTGTCAAGATCAAAAGTTGTGGAGAGACAGGATCATCTAGCCAGCAGGCCTGGTACTTGATGATGATGATTTGTCATGATTCTAACTTCAACAAGAGCTATGTAAGTTCGCCACAGATAAAATTTATATATTTGTCATTCAAATATTACAAATAGTTATAAGAATTACCTTAAGCTACCAATTGTTATGTTTAAATTAAATTAATTAAATTAAATAAGTAAATTAATAGCGCTCTCACACATACATTATTTTTGCAGTCACAATTAATACAGTTCTGGATAAAAATGGATTAAAAGCTCTATCTTATAGACATTATTATTAAGTTATAGTTAGAGTATAAAAGAGAAACTTTTTTTTTAAAAAGGAAGATAATTATTTTAGTATAAGACAATAAAACAAACTGCTCTCCTTGTTTGTTGGATAAAAACTGACAGTATGTTAATTATATTATTAATTCTAAACTTTGTTTTCTTACAATCATATTTTGTTTGACAATCACACAGTGGATTGATTAAGGACAGCATTATTAAAAATTAAATATAAAATAAAAATGAAGAAAGGTGTTCCATGTTCTGGGAGCTGGAGAAACTAAAACAGGATATAAACAAACTGCTAAATTTAAGTTTTAAACTTTACCATATATGTGTGAAATTAACAACCTATCATCTATTACATGAAATTGACAGTTTTAAAGATGAAAGAGTTCAATTACTTGGGAACAATGTTAACTTTAGTTGGTAGATTTACAGCAGTTGTGAGAAGCAAATAAATGGAAGATAAGGATGAATTTGAAAGAGGAATATAATATATAACTATGCCAATGTGAAAAGAAAAAAGAGCTCTACAGAAAATTTATGGAAATTGTTCAGTAGGTATTTTATTTTAAAGAGTATCCCGAAATTGCCAAAAAATTAAACACCAGCTTTGTTGAAGAGCGGCATAGTATTTTTAAAAATCTCTCTTCAGTAATGATTTCACTCATCATTAATGCTCTTTTAATTTCTAGAAATCATATAAGGGAATTCAAAATTGGTTGATATGTTAAAGCTACCATGATTTCTCACAAATTTATGCTATATTTCACTCTAAAGAGTGTCAGATTAGTGATTCTATTAATTTTGTTATTTTACACATTAATTTATTACAAATATTAGTAATATGTATGTGTGTATGTCTGTCTGTCTGTATCTCTGTCTATGATAGCAATTCCCAGCAAACTTTGTGTAATGTTGCTGTTGCTGTATTGCAGGTTTTGCTCACTTCTTGGCCAGGCATGATCCGTTTAGCCTCAGATCAAGTCTTTCAGGTTATATTAGACCGTGATTGCCATCCAAGATTAAAAGCGTAAGTCACTTTTGCTTCATAAATTGAACATATCTGTAATTGTTGTTGTCTTGTGGCACACTGGAAATATTTGTACTAAGATTTTTTTCTTTAAAATTATTTATTACAATAACTCTTTCCATACGTTTCGCCGCACTGTGCGCCAATGCAATTCCGGCAACGTACGTTTCGCCGTATAGTGTGCTATGCTCAATTTGATTAGTGTGAACGCCATCAAACCATATTCTTTTTACATGTCTTATATCATCTGGATATTGGTGAAATCTTATATCTTGTTCAATTATCTAAAGAATCAAATATAATATGTTATATGTTAGATGAATATAAATATATAGATTGATTCTTAAAACCATGAACAATTTTTCTCTGAAATCTCTTCTGTTGTGTCAATAAAAAGCTTCCATACAGAAAGAGTTAACCAAAAAAGTACAGTATAGACATATTTTTTTTCCACGTTTGCAGCTTTCACCTAGGGCGAAGTCCTTACAGCCTAGGAACTGAATTTTGCATGTTAATTCATTTTACCCTGGCAGCCATGTGCTCAGGGGCCCCTCGCCAATCAGGCAGATAACTCCATCTTCAGAAGTACTCTTATTTTTTCTGTTGATGTGTAATTGACGTTTCAAGCCAGGCCTCACTGTTGAGCTCCAGGGGTGGTTGACACAGAGAGAAATCACAAATAAAAATCCTAACTTGCACAGTTTAATTTGAACTAACAACCTCTCTGTGTCAAGACTGCCATAACTTGAGATTGAAAACTTCCTCATCAAGCAAATTCCACAGAAAATTATGAATTGCCTTAAGCTCAAAACTTTCCACTGTGAGAATTTCAATCACAGCTTATAGCTTCTGTATTCAGTGCATCCACCATTTTGATAACTAATACAAGGAAGCATGTGACACCAGACTGTGGAACATTTTTTTTTGGAAGAGCAAAAAAAAAAAATCTTTCATACATTGGAAACAATACATTTTATATAAATTTTGCAGTGCAGATAGAATTTCACAGCTTATCAGTTTAAAATTGTTTCTTTAGAGAGCTAAGTATAATTTTTATTTGACCTTTTCATTTATGTCATTCATTAAGTGCTGTCTCCATATCCAAAGTTGGCTACCATGGAGCACCTTTCTGCTCTGTCTCTTGCTTTGATGTTGTAGGGATCGAACCCTACCTCTTGTCCTTTGTAGTCCAGTTCACTAATCATCGAGCTATTGTGGCTTCCCATTTCTTGATTTTAATAGGCCATCTGGTATATTTCATCTGTTATACATTTGGATTCACGTGGAGCATAAAATAAATAAATATTCATTTAATAAATAATATTCTATACAATAAATAAATATTCAGTAAATATTCAAATATTCAGTTTAACTGTTTAATACTTTTCTTTGTAATTTTAATTATTCTCTTATGTCATGTTATTAAACAATTTAAAAATTCTTCCTTCGACAAGCTTTCGAGAACTGAGACTGAGTGATTGCAAAAGTGTAGCTGATCTAGGCATGCAAGAGTGGTCAAATTACGTAAGACAATACGTTACCTCATTGTGGCAATTGTAAAAGGTAATGGAGGATTTTACATTCTAATGTCTCTTTATTTTTTAAAGTTGTGCGATTTTGGGAAAAATATGTTAGTACTCATATAATTTCATGACTGTCTTAATTCTAATGCCCTGGAGTGCCATCAGATGGCACACAGGGTTTTTGGTGTACTTTGTCATGTGTCCTTATTCTGGCCGAGCTTCTCAATCTTCGCTAAAATTCTACCTTACTCAACATTGAAAAAAAGTATAACCCAAGGTAGTATAGCAATTATTGAAAAGACACCGCCTTGAAGAAACCACTAGTCCTGAAATTGATGTAAGTACCATCTGTACCACCGCCACCTGTAGCATTTACAAGTTTAACAGCCAAACATTTATAATAGAAAACTAATACAAGGAAGCATGTGACACCAGACTGTGGAAACCTTTTTTTGAAAGAGCAAAAAAAAAATCTTGCTTTACATTGGAAACAATACATTTTATAAAAATTGTGCTGTGCTGATAGACTTTCACAGCTTATCAGTTTAAAATTGTTTCTATAGAGTGCTAAGTATAAATTTTATTTGACATTTTCATTTATGTCATTCATTAAGTGCTGTCTCCACATCCAAAGTTGGCTACCTTGGAGCATCTTTCTGCTCTGTCTCTTGCTTTAATGATGAAGATTATCATAGGCTGATGTTACCATCTTTTGATGTTGCTTGTCCATATTAGTCTTGGTCTATCTCTCCCTCTTTTACCTTGCATTTTCCCTTCTAAGATTACTTTTAGTAGACATAGTGTCCTTTAACATGTCTCAAAACTCTCATTTGTCTTGTTTGAATTGTGTTTAGTAGTTCTTTTTAAATTTTTAGTTGTTTTAAGACTTCATTTGTTTGTCAATCCAAATCATTGGACGGTTATCACCACTATTGTCGAACAAGGAAATATGAGAGGTAAAATGAGTACTATACAATACAATCTTCATCCCAACATTGTGCTACCAATGCCAGACCTGGACCCTAGATGCAAGAACAATAAGAAAATAACCTCTACTAAGATGAAATGTGTCAGACAAATGACAGGAAACAATCTGAAAGATAAGATCAGAAATGAAGAACTGAGGAGAAAGCTAGGAATAGCTCCTGCCGTAGAATATATAAAGAAACAACAGATACAATTTTTTGGCCGCATGACAAAGCAGAAAAATCAAAACACAACACAATGAGCCTTCAACAAATGTGAGAATACCAGACCCAGTGGTCAACCATGAAAAACATGGATGGATGGAATATTAGAAGCACTAGGAAACAAAACAGCAGCCGAGGCAAACAGAAGAGCAAAAGACCACAAATTATATCTCCCCTCGATGCTGTAAATCAAATGAGGAAGGAAAGAAAAGAAGATTTGTTTGTTTCCTTTTCTTTCCTTTCAATTCTTCCTATTCTTCTGTAAATCCATATCTGAAAAGCTTAAATTTTCTGTTCTGTTTTCTTGTCTATTGTCCATCTTTCAGCACCATACATGAATGTTAAGAATATATAACATTTTGCTATGCTTAGTTTTAGCCCTGCTTTAATAGTTTTAATGTTAGTATATTTTTTATGACTTTAAAATTACTTTTTGCCATTTTCTATTTTCTTTTTTCCTCCAGTTTTACATTTTCCATCACTGGTTATAGTATGTTCAAAGTAGTTGTAGCTTTGAACTGTCTCCAGGTGTATTTCTTGAAATTTGATATCCACTTGTAGGTTTTGAGTACTTTCTTTGTTTATGATCAAAGTTTATCTTTTTGATATTCATATCTAATCCATATTTTTTGCCTATTATGTTTATCTCGTTTAGTAATTTATGTAGATCTTCAGGATTTTCTGCTAGTAATACAGTACCATCATCATATCTTAGGTTACTGACTATCATTCCATTATTGTTTATGCCTGGCATCTTTGTGATGTTTTTAAAGATTTTCTCATTGATTAGTTTGAACAAGCTTGGTGATAGAATTTGTGTCACTGTTAAAATATTTACATATTTATATATGGCCTGCTTCAAAAATGTATTTACACATCTACCATTTATGTGAAAAGGTAGTGCAGCATTGCGTGATTCTGGTCACGACTTTTATTAAAGTCCTGTTGGTCATAAAATAATATGATCACTAACATCATTATTCCTCCATATATTAAAGGAATGGTGTTTAATTTGTACATGTTTACTAGTGTTATGTTTATGTACAATGTTCAAACATTTAAAGAAAAATATAATTGTTGACAGATATTTATATGGACTATTTACATTTAAATATATAATTGCTCACAAAGGCCTGTTATTAACATTTTACAAATTTTGTCATGGTTACCAAGGTGTCAGACCAAGGGGTCATTCACATTACTAAGAACTACAACAAGCTATGCTACTTCAACGCTTGGGGCTGTGAGGCTGTCTCAGACATTGGCTTAGATTTTCTGGCACAAGACTGCTCAAGACTTCGCTCGTTGGACATAAGCAAATGTGACATAACAGATGATGGACAGTATGCCTTATCTATGCACTGTCCAAATCTACATAAACTTGAGATGAAGTCATGTGATGTAACAACAGACAAAGGAATAGTGATGATTGCTTATAGGTACTCTTCCTTTCAGCAGTTGCATGTCCATGATTGTTGTCTGTCCCCTGATGCATATGCTATGGTTAGAAAGTACTGCAAGAGAGCCATCACAGAACACAAAAAACTGACAATTCTAAAAAGCAGTTTTTTATATTAATTTTTTCTTTTGAGTTGTGTCCAACTTTTGTAATAGATGAGGATGTTCTAAAAGAGTAACGACGGTATTCTGAAAGAGTAATGAGAACATTCTTATAGAGTATAATCTGGATATTCTAAAAGAGTAATCAGGATGTTCTAAAAGAGGCCAAATAAAAAATGAAAGCTAATTTCCAACAATAGGAAACATTCATCACTTGGGGTCATGTCAGGAGAAGGGAACATCTGTGATCTTTTGTGACAACTGGGATATTTTGTGACAACTGGGATATTTTGTAACAGCTGGGATATTTTGTAACAGCTGTGTTGTTTTGTGACAGAGGGGACATCTTGTGACAAAGGGGATATCTTGTGACAAAGGGGATATTTTGTGACAGCTGGGATGTTTTGTGCAGCTGGGATATTTTGTTACAACTGGGATATTTTGTTACTGCTGTGATGTTTTGTGACAACTTAAATAGTTTGTGACAACTGAGATATTTTGTTACAACTTTAATATTTTGTGACAACTTTTATATTTTGTAACAGCTGACACATTTTGTGAGAACCATATTTTGTGACAGCTGAGATATTTTGTTATTGCTGGGGTTTTTGTGTCATGTTGGATATTTTGTGACAGCTGGGCTATTTTGTGACAATTGTGATATTTTGTGACAAATGAGATACTTTGTTATTGCTGGGATATTTTGTTATTGCAGGGATATTTCTGTGACATCTGTGATATTTTGTGATAACTGATATTTTGTGACAGCTGGAAGATTTTGTGACAGCTGGGATGTTTTGCATGAACTGATATATATTTTGACTGCTGCAATATTTTTTTTTATTACAGCTGGTATATTGTGGTGCAACTGGTATATTTTATGAAAAATTATATATTTTGTGACAGCTGGGATATTTTGTAACAGCTGGAATATTTTGTCATGACTGGGATAAAATTGATGCAGCTGGGACATTTTATGACAATTGATATATTTTGTGACAACTGTGATATTTTGTGACAGCTTGAATGTTTTATGACGGCTGGGATGTTTTGTTGTAGGTGGGATATTTTGTTAAAGATGTAACATTTTGTAATAACTGTGACTTTTTATTACAGCTGAGATATTTTGTGACAGCTGGTATATTTTGTGACAGCTGGGATATTTTATGGAAACTTACTTTATGACAGCTGTTATATTTTGTGACATCTGGGATATTTTGTGACATCTGGGATATTTTATAACTGAGATATTTTTATGATAGCTTGAATATTTTGTGATAGCTGTGATATTTTGTGACAAATAATATATTCTGTGACAGCTGGGATATTTTGTGGGAACTGAGATATATTTTGACTGCTAGGATATATTTTATTACATCAGGGATATTTTGGTATAGCTGATCTATTTTGTGACATTCGGGATATTTTGTTACTGCTGGGATATTTTGTGACAGCTGGAATATTTTTTTACCACTGGGATACTTTTTTGCATGTGGAAAATTTTCTGACAACACAATATGTGTGTTATAGCTTTGATATCTTGTGACATCTGAGATATTTTGTAGCAAATGAGATATTTTGTTACAGCTGGGATATTTTTTGACAACTGAGATCATTTGTGACAACTGTGATGTTTTGTGACAGCTTGCATGTTTTATGACAGCTGGGATGTTTTGTTGAAGTTGGGATATTTTGTTACAGTTGTAACACTTTGTAACAAATGAGACATTTTGTGACAACTGGGGTATTTTGTGACAGCTGGGTTATTTTATGACAGCTGGGTTATTTTGTGACAACTGTGATATTATGTTACAACTGTGATATTATGTTACAGCTGGGATATTATGTTACAACTGGGATATTATGTTACAGCTGGGATATTATGTTACAACTGGGATATTATGTTACAACTGGGATATTATGTTACAACTGGGATATTATGTTACAACTGGGATATTATGTTACAACTGGGATATTATGTTACAACTGGGATATTATGTTACAACTGGGATATTATGTTACAACTGGGATATTTATGTTACAACTGGATATTATGTTACACAACTGGGATATTATGTTACAACTGGGATATTATGTTACAACTGGGATATTATGTTACAACTGGGATATTATGTTACAACTGGGATATTATGTTACAACTGGGATATTTTGTTATGAAACAGAAGGGATATTTTGTTATGAAAGGGATATTTTGTTTGAAAGGGTATTTTGTTATGAAAGGGATATCTTTTTAATAGCAAGGATATTTTGCTACTGTTGGGATATTTTGTTACTGCTGTGCCTATTTGAGACAGCTGGATGATTTTGTGTTAGCTGGAATATTTTTGTGATAGCTGTTATTTTGTTACTGCTGATATATTTGTTACTTCTGGGATTTTTTTATGACATCTGGCAAATATTGTGACATCTGAGAAATTTTTATAACTGAGATATTGTGTGATATTCTGTGACAAATGATATATTCATTTCAGTGACAGCTGAGATATTTGTTTGCAGCTGGGATATTTTGTGTGAACTGAGATATATTTTGACTGCTGGAATATGTTTTATTACATCAGGGATATTTTGGTACAGCTGAACTATTTTGTGACATTCAGGATATTTTGTGACATCTGGGATATTTTATAAATGAGATATTTTGTGACAGCTTGAATATTTGTGATAGCTGTGATATTTTGTGACAAATGATATATATTCTGTGACAGCTGGGATATTTTGTGTGAACTAAGATATATTTTGACTGCTGCAATATATTTTATTACATTAGGGATATTTTGGTATAGCTGATCTATTTGTGACATTCAGGATATTTTGATACTGTTGGGATATTTTGTTACTGCTGTGACATTTTGTGACAGCTGGAATATTTATTTCACTGGGATACTTTTTTGTATGTGGGATATTTTCTGACAACACAATATTTGTGTTATAGCTTTGATATCTTGTGACAACTGAGATATTTTGTGGCAAATGAGATATTTTGTTACAGTTGGGATATTTTTGACAAACTGAGATATTTTGTGACAACTGAGATATTTTGTTGACAGCTTTGATGTTTTGGACAGCTGGGATGTTTTGTTGAAGCTGGGATGTTTGTTGAAGCTGGGATATTTTGTTACAGTTGTAACATTTTGTAACAAATGAGACATTTTGTGACAACTTGGGTATTTTTTGACAGCTGGGATTATTTGTGACAGCTGTGATATTTTGTGACAACTGGGTTATTTTGTGACACTGGGATATTATGTTACATCTGGGATATTATGTTACAACTAGGATATTTGGTTATGAAAGGGATATTTTGTAATAGCAGGGATATTTTGCTACTGTTGGAATATTTTGTTACTGCTGTGCCTATTTGAGACAGCTGGATGATTTTGTGTTAGCTAGAATATTTTGTGTTAGCTGGAATATTTTGTGATAGCTGTTTATTTTGTTACTGCTGATATATTTGTTACTTCTGGGATTTTTGTGACATCTGAGATATTTTGTGACATCTGAGAAATTTTATACAGATATTGTATGATATTTTGTGACAAATTATATATTCTGTGACAGCTGAGATGTTTTTTTGCAGCTGGGATATTTTGTGTGAACTGAGATATTTTGACTGCTGTAATATGTTTTATTACATCAGGGATATTTTGGTACAGCTGATATATTTTGTGACAGCCGGGATATTTTATTACTGCTGGGACATTTTCTTACTGTTGTGACATTTTGTGACAACTGAAATATTTTGTGATAGCTGAAATATTTTTTACCACTGTGATACTTTGTTGCATGTGGGATATTTTATGACACCTGAAATATTGTGTTACATCTTTGATATATTTTTTGACAACTGAGATATTTTGTGACAATTCAGATATTTTATGTCAGCTAGGATATTTTGTGACAACTGAGACATTTTGTAACAGCTGGGATATTTTGAGACAACTGTGATATTTTATGACAGCTGTGATATTGTAACAGATGGGATATTTGTTACTGCTGGGATATTTATCTGACATATTTTCTAACAGTTGGCATATTTTGTGAAAACTAAGATATTTTGTTACTGTTGAGATATTTTGTTATTGCTGGTGTATTTTGTGACATCTAGAATATTTTGTGATAACTGAGATATTTTGTGACAGATGGAATATTTGTGGTAGCTGGCCTATTTTTGTGACAAATTAGATATTTTGTGACAGCTGGGTATTTTGTGACAGCTGGGATATGTTGTTACAGCTGGAATATTTTGTGACAGCTGGAATATTTTATGACAGCTCTGATATTTGTGGCAGCTCTGATATTTTGTGGCAGCTAGGATATTTTGTGGCGCAGCTAGGATATTTGTGACAGCTGGGATATTTTAATATGACAACTTGTATATTTTGTGACTGCTGGAATATATTTTATTACAGCTGGAATATTTTGGTACAGCTGGTATATTTTATGACAACTTGTATATTTTGGACAGTTGGGTTTTTTTGTGACAGCTGGGATATTTGTTACTGCTGGGTCATTTTGTTATTGCTTTGCCATTTTGTGACAATATAAATACTTGTAACAGATTGGAATATTTTGTTATAACTGGGATACTCTGATGCAGCTGGGATATTTTCTGACAACTGAGATATGTTTTACTGCTGCAATATTTGTGACAGCTGAGATATTTTGTGACAGCTATGATATTGTGTGACAGCTGGGATATTGTGTGACAGCTATGATATTTTGTGACAGCTGGGATATTTTGTGACAGCTGGGATATTTTGTGACAGCTGGGATATTTGTGACAGCTGGGATATTTGTTACTGCTGAGATATTTTGTTATGCTGGTGTATTTTGTGACATCTAGAATATTTTGTGATAACTGAGATATTTTGTGACAGCTGGGATATTGTGTGACAGCTGAGATATTTTGTGACAGCTGGGATATTTTGTGACAACTGAGATATTTTGTTACTGCTGGGTCATTTTGTTATTGCTGTGCCATTTTGTGACAATATAAATATTTTGTAACAGATTGGAATATTTTGTTATGACTGGGATACTCTTTGCAGCTGGGATATTTTCTGACAACTGAGAGATGTTGTTACTGCTGCAATATTTTGTGACAACTGAGATATTTTGTGACAGATGGGATAATTTATGACATCTAGGATATTTTGTGACAGCTGGTATATTTTGTGACAACTGAGATATTTTGTTACAACTTAATATTTGTGACAACTTTGATATTTTGTAACAGTTGGCATATTTTGTGAAAACTATGATATTTTGTGACAACTGGGATATTTGTTACTGCTGAGATATTTTGTTATTGCTGGTGTATTTTGTGACATCTAGAATATTTGTGATAACTGAGATATTTTGTGACAGCTGGAATATTTTGTGGTAGCTGGCCTATTTTTGTGACAAATTAGATATTTTGTTACAGCTGGGATATTTTATGACAACTTGTATATTTTGTGACAGCTGGGATATTTTGTTACAGCTGGAATATTTTGTGACAACTGGTATATTTTATGACAGCTCTGATATTTTGTGGCAGCTAGGATATTTTGTGACAGCTGGGATATTTTCTTTGAGCTGTGATATATTGTGACAGCTGTGATTTTTTTGTGACACTTAGACAACTGAAAAAAATTGTAGTAGGTAGCCATTTGAGTTGAAATAGAAAAAAGATGCAAGACAATTTCAGAAATGCTCTATTTGTTAGTCAAAATGAAAAAAAAAATTACGTAACATCTTGGTAGAGGTTTTAATATCAACTTTGATGGCTTCCGAAGGAATTTCACCTGGTTCTGTGGCTTTACCATTTTTAATAGCTTGTTGGCTTTCATTATTTCTTCCTTGCTTGGTTTTCCACAGTTAACGTGTAACTCTTCTTCTGCTGGTAGTATATCTGGTGGGTTATTTGAGCCGAGTCTGTTCAAAAGTTCTTCCAAGTGATCTTTCCCTCTCTCCATTAGTTCACTTATATTACTAAGCAGATGTCCTTTTTTATCTTTAATAAAGGCATTTATCTGTTGTATTTTCACTTAGTTTCTCTGTTCTGTTGTACAGTTCTTTCATATTCCCTTTTTTGCTGCTTCATCTGCCTCTTTAACTAGTTCATCTAATATTTCCTCTTATCCTTTAATGCATCTTCTCACTTCTTTGTTCACCTCTGTGTAAGCTTCCTTTCCTGTGTCTTGGCTTTATTACCTATGTTTTTGTTTTTATTTATGTCTGCTTTCTTATTCTTCCTTTCTTTAATTTTATCCTCATTTTGTTTTTATTTATGTCTGCTTTCTTATTCTTTCTTTCTTTAATTTTATTTTCTTTTATTTTGTCTCTGCTGTCCTCCATGCCTTATTCTAGCATTCTATTTTCCTCAGCGCTTTTCGCATGTCTCTTTCCATATATCCTTTACCTGTTTCCAATGATCTTCTATATTGATTGCATTTACTAGTTGTTGGAGGACTTGGTATTTGTTTGATATTGTGACTGCAAATTTGTCTTTAATTCCTTGTTCTTTAAGAAATTATACATTGAAATACTTTCTGCCCTTATTTGTTGCAGTATCGTTTTAGTTTAAGTTTAAGTTTGGCTAGCAGAAGATGATGGTCTGAAGCCACATATGCTCCTTTATATACTTTTACATTCTGTAAGGATGACTTCAACTTATTATTAATACATATGTCGGCAATTTGATTCTCCGTTCTATGATCTGATGACACCCATGTAGCTTTATGTATTTTTATGTTGGAATATTGTTCCTCCTAGGCTCATTTGATTAAGAAGAGCACTGAAGTTCATGAATATCTCGCTATTCTCATTTATATCTCCAAGTCCATGTTTTCCCATAATCTCTTCGAAGCCTTTGTTGTCTGATCCTAATTTTGCATTTAGATCTCCCATCAAGATTATAATATCCTTGGCTCATCTTTTATCCTGACATTGCACTGTTTATAGAATTCACCTTTAACTAAATCATCCTTATTATTGGTTGGTGCGTTGCATTGGATAATGTGTATTTTTACTTTGTTTTTGTTGTTTTAAATGTTGCTCTCATTAGTCTTGGCCCTACTGCTTTCCATTCTATAAGTGTCTTCTGTGCATTCCTTGATAACATTATGATAACTCCTTGACTATGTTGTGCTCCAGGTTCCCAGTGTCCTGATGATAAAATCATCTCTCCTGTATTTAGTTGTTATACTTTCCATTCCTAGCCATCTTGTTTCACACATTCCTAGAATATCTATTTGTAATTTCTAATTTCTGTTGCTACCTGTGCAGCTTTTTCTTGTTCATTTAGGGTACATACATTCCAGATGCCAATTCTGGAGGATTTCCTGGGAGACAAAAGGTGAGTCCGCAACCCGGACTCCTTACGGCTTTCTCTGAATTGCGTCATACATCTCTTAAACAGAGAGCCTTTATCTTACTGGATGGCAAATTTACTTTTATTCTCTTCTTTGACTTGTCCATATTTGTGAAGTTTTTTAGGCTTATTTTTTCACAGTACAGGTTAGCCAGTCCCAATCCAACTCTCCTTAGTCGTCTCTTACGAATATGCATGGTAAGGAACAGCGCCACTATTCTTAACTCCCCTTTGTGCCTCACAGCACACAGGCACTTTTAACTTATTAGTTATTCCAAAATCTAGCTTTCAAGTTCTTTTTTAAAATATATTGTGATTTCTTTCTTTGTCAATAATGATATCGTTTTGCCTAAAATTTGGTTACTTTTCTGCTTCATAAGTCCACTCTTCCATTGCTTGGATATAGGGGGACAAATATAAAATATACAATATATTGAATATCACGTGATGATGCAAGAAGAGCTACAGAAAAGTAAATCTATAGAAAGATGAGACAAAACTACAACATTTCGGCAAAAAACCTTCATCAGCTACAAACCAACAGATAATATTATGAAAAAACAAACACATAAAGCGGGCAAGTACACATCTTAAAGTGGATAAAGAGGTCTAATTATAGTGTATAACATAATGTTTTAATACCATATTGTGTTTATTTTACACATCTACCACTGCTTGCTTGTTGTCATGTCACATGACAGCAATGGTATTTGAGATCTTCTGACACTCATCATCATTGAGTGCCATCTCCGCAACAAAAGGTTGGTTACCATGGAGAACTATTCTGCTCTGTCTCTTGCTTTGATGGTGCAGGTTGTCATAGGCTGATTTGTCCATCTTTGGATGTTACTCGTCCATGTTAGTCTTGGTCTGCCTCTGCCTCTTTTACCTTGTATTTCCCCCTCCAGAATTACTTTTAGTAGGCTGTTGTGTCTTTTAACATGGCCCCAAAAATCACATTTGTCTGTTTGAATTGTGTTTAGTAGTTCTCTTTTTAATTTTTAGTTGTTTTATTACTTCGTCGTTTGTTTTCTTTTCCTTCCATCCAATTCTACCTGTTTTTTATATATATCCACATTTCAAAGGCTTCAATTCTCTGTTCTGTTTTCTGTCTAATGTCCATGTTTCTGCACCATATAGGAATATTGAGAAGTAGTAACATTTTGCTATTCTTAGTTTTAGCCCTGGTGTTATTTGTTTTGTTTTGATGTTAGTATGTTCTTCATGGCATTAAAATAACTTTTTGCCATTCCTATTCTTTTGTTTATTTCAATTGTACATTTTCCATCACTGGTTATAGATGTCCAAGGTAGTTGTAGTTCTGAACTGTATCCAGGTCTATTCCTTCAATTTGATATCCACTTGTGGGTTTGAGTATTTCATTCGTTTATGATCATAGTTTGTCTTTTTGATATTCATATCTAGTCCATATTTTTTGCTTATCATGTTTATTTCATTAAGTAATTGTTGTAGATCTTTAGGATTTTCTGCTAGTAGTACAGTATTGTCAGCATATCTTAGGTTATTATCTTTCCATTAATTTATAGGCCGGGCATCTCTATGATGTTTTTAAAGATTTGCTCAGTGTATAGATTGAACAAGCTTGGTGATAGGATGAATCCCTGTCTTACTCCTCTTTTTATATCAATGGGTGTAGAAATCTCTTTGTTATTTTATTATTGCTGTTTTCTCCCAGTATAGATTACATATTAGTTGTATGTCTATGTCATCTAGATGTATCTCTTTTAGGCATTCTATACGTTGTTTGTGGGTGTACTCTATCAAAAGCTTTGGTGTAGTCTATAAAGCAGGCATATATTGGTTTGTTTACTTCTGTGTACTTTTTCGATTAATGTTCTCATGCAGAATATGGCTTCTTTTCCCGCTATTTTTCCTAAATCCAAATTGCTGCTCATCTAATTCAGTATGATTTTATTCTTAATCCTTCCTTGTATAACTTTAAGCAAGATTTTTGTAACATGGCTCATTAGGCTTTTTGTTCTAAAGTCACTGCATTCAGCTGCACCATTTCTGCCACTAATTTCATTAATTATTTATTTGCCACTTGTCAACTTGTTGAGATAATTTTTTTTTTATTTTGAAATGTCACTGCACCATCTTTGAGGTTATTTTTTATTTTCTTTACTGTTTCATCTGATTGTTGATGGATGTTCTTTTCTGTCTTTGCTGTTTTGATCTAACTGCAGTTGGATGCTCTTTTCTTGTTTTGCAGGTGGATGCTCTTTTCTGTTTCTGCTGATTCATCTGTTTGCTGATGGATGCTGTTTTATTTTTTTGCTGTTTTTGTTTGAAACTCAGAATTGGTCTGACATCTACTTTTCTTTTTAATATCTTTGTCATTGAATGTCATACTTTTTTGTTACATTCAGCATTCTTCTGTGATGGTTCATTCTAGTGGTTGTCAATCTTTCTTTTGTAGTCATATTTCATAAAAAAAGACATTTAAATAAAGTAAATTAAATACATTGAAAGAAGATTATCAGTTATAAATCTAATATAATATATAACAACATTGCTGATGAAGAATGATGCATCTGGACAACCACTTTCAAAATGTATGGCGGATGTTTCTAAAACAAAGATCATGCCATCTTCCACATTTAGCCTGCTTCTTTGTGTTTTTGCTATTGCTTTTGTTTTAATATGAGGTGGCGTTGAAAATCAACCCCACAGAGAAATGTTTGAGGTAAATGAAAGTAAAATATTTAGGGTGATCTTCTACAGTGTTAAAAGAGCACCTCAACCATTTCTCAATATTTCTTTGTTGAAAGTCTGAAACAATGGGACGCAGATTAAAAAATGCAATTTGATATTTAAGTTTATGTTATTGTGAACATCTCTTACTTGTAACATATAAATTTATTGTAATAATAATGCAGAATTTGTGTTATTGTCAATATCTCTTTGATTGTATATATAATTTTATTGTAATAATGATGCAGAATTTGTATGTTATATTTGTTGAAGGATTGAATCAAGGTGTGATGAGGCAGATATAGAAATGAAATATCTATAATGATCTCAAGGGGAAACCCCTGATTAGTTAACAATTTTCTAATTTAAATGAGTGTCACACATTTATGAGAGACTGAAAGAAAGTGAGATACAGGGGAAGAAAAGAGAGATAAAGCCGTGGGGGGGGGGGGGGGGGCAGAGAGAGATAAAATACAGAGAGAAATATAGTTATTGAGTTATTTATTTTAAAATTGGATGATTAGAAAATGAATATGTAATCTTTTTTTATATAGATACTATATGTATTTTTATGGTTTTTCTACTTAACTCATTAGTTGCAAGCTGGGATTTGTTTGTCATGTCCAAAAGTGAATAAATGTGGAGAAACAACTTATAGACCACATAGTTTCTTGCAGGATCAGCAACTCAAAATAGATCAAAAACATCAATGTATTATTTCTATGAGTTATATAGCAACAGTGTATGTCTATGGTGATTGGAACTTGATATAGAAGACCTATTGCATTGTATTACCTTCTAGGACAGACAAGATGAACCCTTTCCAGTAAGAATCTGAAAATAAAAATTCACTCTAGTCATTCATCACCAGGATCTAAGAGCCAATAGCTAAGATCAAACATTTGACTCTGCCCATCACCAGCTTCACTGTACCCCACAAGCTGAATTTGTATTGTAGCCTAGTTCTGTGCTTTTTAACTCCTATTTCTCTATTGGTGGTTGATCTACTTTCATTTCCAGACATCCAAAGCTCAACCGATATCAGATCAACTCTACTCCTCAAAGACGGATAAATGAACACCTTATATGAAGCTACAGGCAACTAAGAAATACCTGCAGATATCATTACATGGCAATGTGCCAAAGGGCATCAGCTCACAGGATTCTGAATCCATAAAAACAAACATCTCCCATACTTAACCATCAAAACACAACACAGGAAAGGGTTGTCAAGTTAAAAAGAGGCAAATCATGAGATGTCATCAAACAGGTGTATGGGCTTACCAATATCAATGCTGGCGAGGAGTGGATACCGGTGCCTATGTCATTCAACGGGACATTCTCGTGTATTGTCACACTCGACAGGAAATGTAGTGACCCGGACTCAGTCGTGGTCAAAAATGAAGTTCAATTGTGCTCATCTGGGATAACACCAATGAGAAAGATAGTCATCTATACAGACGGATCTGTAAGACGACACCAAAGGAGTGCATGGGCATTTACAGCATGCTCTCAGGCAGGCAGAATAGTCAAGGAAGACAGTGGTGCATACATTATGACCATAAGTAGCATGACGATAGAGGTGATGGCAGTGACCAAGGCATTCATCTGGTTAGAGTCACAAGACTACACCCATGCCTGTATACTGAGTGATTCGATGAGCATGATAAGAAAAGTGGAGGTGGGATCTGTATGTATGCAATGGGTAGAGTCATTACAGAAGTCAAAAATACGTGTGTAAGGTCATCTTTGTCTATGTCCCAGAACATGCGGAAGTACAGGGAAATGAAAGAGTGGACAGATTGGCTAGCTGTGCTATTGTTTATGATGGTCAACCAATGGATTGGGTGAACATTATCAATGCCTTCTGGGAAGGACACAGGACTTCGACAACCATGAGTCCACATCACTCCTTCGGATAAAAGAAGTGAGTTAAGATGGGCATCGCCAGAAAAAGAGAAACTTAGTGGGCATATAAGAAGACTAATCAACCAACACAGAACTGGAGTCGTCATTCGCTGGACATTCTGAGACTTGCTGAGGAGGGGATCTAAGCACCTATGGACATGTTCGGAGCGCAATGATGATGACCCGCTAATAACTCAATATCCACCAAAACCTATCCAAAATTTGCTGACATACAGTTTTGCAAGTGGTTACACTTTTAAGGATGTTTTATTCTATTTATTTGTAAATTACATTTTTCCCACTTGTTCAAAATATATCTTTGTTTTTAGAAAAGACAATTTGTTAAATTATTGAATAAATTTGTAACAGCCATTAATGTCATCCTACAACTTACCATTCACAAACTTATAAAAAAACTACTAGAATTTTTCATGAAAGAATATTCAAACATCATAGACAGTTGTTTATCACTGACACTTAGTTGATTTGCTCATTTGTGTCTTTGCTAGAAGTTACATTTCTTCTGTTAAACATTCAAAATGATGAAGAAGTCATATCATAAAATATAAATACTTTTGTCATTACAAATTGAACATTGCATCCCCCAAAACTCTCATATTTACCATTCTTTGATCTTTTTGTTACAAGCATTAACTCTAAAATATCATTCACACACAAATATTTACATTAGCTAAACATTTTACATTTTGTATGTAATGTCACAAATTGAAACCACTCACATAAAATATTTTTATAAGAATAAGGAGAATGTACTAGTATCAGGACATCTTCATACATAAATGCTGTTAAATTTCAAAGATTAGAACGAAAATACCACTTTGATATAGCAACTAGCAGCTGTGCAATTTAAAATGTAAAATACTTTAATACCCAGTGAAGCTGTGCTGTATATTTGATTTGTTCAATTAATTGTTCATGCCTTGACATGGGCAATCAATGAGGCCCACAATTCTTGTTCATGAACTTTATTGTTGAATAGCTTCCTTCATGCTATTATGTCACATTATATATGATTTTATTTATTTGTCATCCTATGCAATTTTTTTCAATGAATTTTGTAAGTTTATCAAAACTTTTAGACATATTTAATTTGAGAAGTAACAACATCCGTGTATTTTATCAAGTGCAAATATATAATTTAACAAAAACAAATATGTTACTGACATCTGACAACCAGTTAGCACTCTTGTCAGATGTGATGTTCTGTATTGTTACTAATGCTCTCAGAAATAAAGAATCTGTTCATTAATTTGTATAAACTATTGTTAATTTATTTCTTTATTACACAAAAGCATATATATCAGGTGCAAAGTAGGTCTACTTGTTAAAAGGTGAAATTGGCTCTTTTACACAAAGAGCCCAGGGTTTGAGATTGGGTTCATCAGTCATCTCAGCTGAATAAAATTGATATGTGACCTGTAGTGAGGGAAGTAATGGCATAAAGAAGATATACAATGTGACCAAGAGAGTGACACCCCTTTACTCCACTCCTCAATGTTGTAATGCTTGTGTTCATGTGATGACTAAAAGAGTATGCCTCATCTACATCCACCCCTAAAAGAAAGTTAAGTGAGTGTGGTTGTTGTGTTCTGGTTTGGAGTAAAATTCTGATATTTCCACTTTTGGCCCAACACTCCAACGCTTCATTTTTCAGTACTGGATTGTCTTTCCTAACCATTTGTCCAGATTAGACTAGTTACTGTGTAGATGCATCAAGAAATGTGGAGCTGCAGGAAAGCTGATTATAATAATGAGAATTTTAAAAAAAAAAAAGGAAAAAAGTGGTATGGTAATAGCTTTATGTAGGTGAGAAACAAACCAAAAGTGGTATGGTAATAGCTTCATGTAGGTGAGAAACAAAACAAAAGTGGTATGGTAATAGCTTTATGTAGGTGAGAAACAAACCAGAAGTGGTATGGTAATAGCTTTATGTAGGTGAGAAACAAACCAGAAGTGGTATGGTAATAGCTTTACGTAGGTGAGAAACAAACCAGAACTGGTATGGTAATAGCTTTACGTAGGTGAGAAACAAACCCAAAAGTGGTATGGTAATAGCTTTACATAGGTGAGAAACAAAACAAAAGTGGTATGGTAATAGCTTTACGTAGGTGAGAAACAAAACAAAAGTGGTATGGTAATAGCTTTACGTAGGTGAGAAACAAACAAAAGTGGTATGGTAATAGCTTTATGTAGGTGAGAAACAAAACAAAAGTGTATGGTAAAAGCTTTAAATGGTGAGAAACAAAACAAAGTAGAACTAGAACATTCAGCCAAGAAGGTCTTCAGCTGGAACAATAAAGCTTTTAGTAAAGGCTGGCATAACCTTACACAAAAATACAAATTTCTTAAAATAAAAGATTACTTCCTGACTTTGCACATGCACCACCAAGAATTGTGAGGAGCTGCAATATTTTTGTCCTGAGTCTAAGTGTATTGTATTTGACAGTTATTAACCTTACGGCTGCTAGGTTTCTGTGACATTGTCTATCTGTATGACTTTTGGTCTGCCTTGAAACCAGTCTATCAACTCTTGCAGGTACACAGCAAGTTACTGGTTCAGTGACTAATGCATATAATCCCAAATTTGCTTTGGTCTCTATGTATTTAGTGCTATAGCTCGTTTCAAATCATGTGCCCAACATCGAAACGCTATTACTCTCTAACCGTTTGTTAAAAACTTTTGAAATTTTCCAAATGTTATTAGAATGCAAAAGACCCTTTAAATGTATATTTAACAAATATCTTGCAGCTGCAGTTTTCTTAAAGCGGCGATATTTCTTTGATGTTTGTCAAAATTGTAAATTGTGAAGCCCTAAAGAATAGAAATTACCGTAGTTGCTGGTCTATGATTAATTTCACTAGGTAAAGGCGTGGCCGTAATGGGGAAATAACTGGATAACACAAAACACCAGGAGAATTATTGTCTGCTCAGTTCGAGGACGGACGATAATATCAAGGTATACCTGTATGTCCAATTTTCATAGTTGTGTGGTCCTGAAAGGACCGTTTGTTGAACTAATTTAAGGTAATATAGGGGCCAACATTGTGGGGGCTATATACTTTCATTCTGAATCAGACGAGTCTAAAAGATTAATAACTGTTTGGGGTTGAACATTCCACAAACCATCATTTTTCCAATATTCCTCTCCTGTTTAAAGACGTGGTCTTCACATTTAGCCCAATAATCTTTGTCTATATTAATAAAGCGAGATTAGCAAGAGTCTTTACATCACATATTTGAATGTTGTATTTTATCTGCCACTTGTCCTTTTAATTTTGCCCAGATTAGTTATATTGGATTTAAATGAGCATGGTAAGGTGGCAGCCTCAAACTTATATGACCGTGTCTTGGATAATTATCTATTTGAAAAATCTTTGTCCTCTGTTTTTGCTTTACTAGAGATAGTAATTCAGGTTTTAAGTACATGTTATTAAATTGTATGTGCTCCTTTGTGAGCCATATCTTAATAGCATCTTTTGTACTGGATGACGTCGGGACTTTATCTTCAAGTGCAACAATGTTGAGGTACGCTGCATTGTCCATTATTAGGCAAGATGGTCGATCTAGTGATGGGAGAACAGAATTTCAATCCAATGTCTAAATATGTGATCATTCATCTCAGAGTGATAATACCGATTGTCTATGGATTTTGAAAGAAAAATTAGCTCTGTATTAGTCCTTGTTGTCGGACTACCTGCATGAGCAATTATCAAGCGCTGTCCTTTGCTGCTAGGTATAATCTCTTAATCTTTCCATCTGATGACTGCCATTCCTTTGGTTAGTGTGGTGAGCATTGATCCATGTTCATCCAAGTACACAATATCATAACCTTGCTTGCGCACCTCTTTTACTTCACGTAAGTACTTGCTTCTCATGACTACTATATGTGGCTTCTCACAGATGATGTTTCGTCCATTGGAATACTTTCTGAATGTAAAGCCTGCAGCTCTCACATTCCTCCATAATGTAGACTTTGATATTTCATTACTGTTGTTCTTTTTCAGCGATACTTTTAATTTTCTTATTGTAACAGTTTCATTCATACCCAACATTTTGCGAATTTCACTTCTAATAAGTTCACTGTCGAAATTATCCAACATTTTTGATCTTCCTTGTGATTTTGTATATTTTGAACATTGACGGTCACGTGCTTGAATCCAGCGATTAAATGACCGTTTAGATAAATCCAAAATGTGTCTTGTCCTATTGTCAGGGTTTTCTAAAGAATGAAATAATCTTCCTCGTTTAGCCTCTTTGTAAAAATAGTCATACATTTTTATTGCGATGTTTTGTAAACTGCAGAATTTCATTTTAAGACTCATGATAAATGTTATTGTTTCACGTCTCACACCTATGAATGAACGGAAATGGAACACACAATGCCTAGTGTTTTCTACAAGTGTCTAATTGTGTCAGACAACTCACGTGGAAAGCGTGCAAAAACGTCAATTGTACCGTGTATGGATTTTTAATCGCTATTTTTAAATTAAAATACTGTAAACATTAAGTTTTGACTACATCAATGGGTCGTTATAAATTTATATAAATCAAATAAGCAACAATAATAACCAAATGTTTTTTTAATGAAATTAATCCCTGTTGGGTTCTAATCATTATAACTTTACATGCAAATTTTGAAAAAATTACAAAAAGAGATTAAAAGATATCGATTTTAAAAGTTGGGCACATGATTTGAAACGAGCTATAGTTGTGATTTCAACAGTCACCTGAATTCACATTTCTTATTTGTGTTTTACTGTAAACAGTCGTATGTCTGTTCTGACTAATTTCTGTAATGCCTGTTCTCTGGTTCGATCTTTATCCGTCAAACTGTGAATTTACATATCTTTCTCTCCATATGTCGACCTTAATTAGGACTATTTGAGATAGTTAAATTAATAGAGTACTTGCAACTAAACTCGTGCTAAGTCAAACGTAAGAACATTTATTACAGCGTTTGAAAAGCTAAATTTTAATGGAGGAAAACTTAATATATTTAATACAGTATTTGTAACTTAAACTTAACCTTTGGAAATGTAAAACAGTCATAGAGTACATCAAAATAAACTTTAATCTTTGGAAATGTAAGACCATTAATGCAGTACTTCAAACTAAAATTTTAATCTTTGAAAATTTAAGACCATTTATACAGTACTTCAAACTAACATTTTTAATCTTTAAAAATGTAAGACCATTATATAGTACTTCAAACTAAAATTTAATCTTTGAAAATTAAGAACCATTAATACAGTACTTCAAACTAAACTTTAATCTTTGAAAATGTAAGACCATTAATGCAGTACTTCAAACTAAACTTTAATCTTTGGAAATATAAGAACCATTAATACAGTACTTCAACTAAACTTTTTAATCTTTACAAATTGAAGACCATTAATACAGTACTTCAAACTAAAATTTAATCTTTGGAAATATAAGAACCATTAATAAAGTACTTGAAACTAAACTTTAATTTTTGAAAATGTATGACCATTAAATACAGTACTTCAAACTAAACTTTGTAATCTTTGAAAATTTAACAGCGTTAATACATTACCTCAAACTATCTTTAATCGTAAATTTAAGACAGTTAATACATTACCGCAAACTAAACTTAATCGTTGTAAATTTAAGACAGTTAATACATTACCTCAAACTAAACCTTAATCGTTGTAAATTTAAGACCGTTAATACAGTGCCTTGCAACTTAAACTTTGACGAAGGAGAATTCATGTTAGTTAAAAACAATCCATATCAAATGTCAGCAAAGATCTGTATGATACTTTCTCTTGTACAGTTCACTCAGAGGCAGGACTTAGTGGATGGTTTCAGAAAGGGTTGAAGCAAGAGTGTACTTCGATCTCCCTTGTTTTATGGAAACTGCCATCGACTTCATACAGCAGTGATGCTTTACAGGTTCCAAATGCATTGAATAGTTACTTGAGTCTCATATAGAGGATCTTGACTTTGTAGACACAATAATTCTTATTTGTAGTTATGTGAAAACAGTGTAAGAAAAAACAAATCTCATATCATCAATTGGTCGCAGAATATTTTCTGCTGCTTTACTCCAAGTTCGAGACCTGATCATCTACAGTGATGGCTTGATCACAAGAGATGTTCGTGAGTGGTTGGTATTTTGTTGTGTAATCTAATGGAAAGATGATAGATAAAGGTGCAGAAGCCCACAAGACTATAACCTCTAGCAAATTTATTGAGATTGTGGTTTGACGGAGCTATCACTTAGCTGGTTAAGAAACCAACAACATATGTGGTCTTCGCGATTGATTGACTGACTAAGGATGTTTCGTCGGATTGACAAGAACACACTCCACACGCAGTGGGTGCACCTACTCCCCATGTCTCCGTTAGCAACCATGCTTGGATATACTGGAGACAAAATAATAATAAATAAAATATTATTATATAGGGAATCATATAAATGTGTGGGCTAACTATATCAATGCTGGCAAATTTAACACATACCTTCCTTCTATGATTCCCTAATGGATATACTACCCTGGACACTCGTATGTTCGTGGCAATGAAATAACCGAGAATAACCGGGTCTGTAATTACGCAAGAAATATTACAAAAATTGACATGTATCACATAATGATGGCTTTAAAAAGAACACCTGTCACATGATGGGTACAAGAAAGCTGAGGATAAACCCATGGATCAAAAGAATGGTGGAACACGGCGTCATGAAGGACGAAAGCATGAAGGAACACAACACGATGAACCATCAGTGGATGAACATTTCTATGGTTGCTGGAACGGGCGGCGGAGCAGATATGGGAATGCCCTGACTTCGGTGAACCCGGTTCGTACTAAAGACTTACATAATATGACTTGTAATCAACCACGAAAAGTAGATAAACTTAAAAAAAAATGAAACCTGAAAGAAATAGCATTTGAGGAAATAAATCACTTATTATTCTATATATATATATATATATATATATATATATATATATATATATATATATTCTGATTATAAATCAGAAGCTGCATAGATCAAGAGGAAGACACAAATACATACTTTAGAATCGGAAGAGTAAAGGCAGCAATGATTTTCCAAAAATGGAAATAAAAAATTACTCTGCACAAAAACAAAGCTCAGAATTTTTTTTAACAAATGTAGTGTTCACCCTTAACTTATGTATACGAGAGAAGAAAAAACGAATGTATTAAGAAATATAAAAGAAAGATAATTCTCAAAATCTCGCATAAGGATAAAACGCCTGGAACAGACAGACTCATTGCGGAGTTCTATAAACATTTTTTCCCCTTCATAGGAAACACTCCTGCTGAAGGTTTTTAAGGATTCCTTTCACAAAGGACATCTACCTCCGAGGATTAACGTGTCATACATCTCCTTACTCCTGAAGAACAATATAGAGAAGACACAAGTAACAAACTACAGACCGATATCGCTGCTCAACGTAGACTATAAAATAATGACAAAGTCCCTGACGAATAAGATAAAGACGTTCATGTTCTCACTCGTCCCGAAGACCAGCAATGCATCATCCAAGGCTAAAATAAAAACAACCACTTCATACGATACATCATCACCTACACACATACAAGAAACATACCTTCATCGATTCTGTCCTTGGACCTTTTTGATGTTATTTCTTGGTGAAGAGTCTGTGTACATTCTGAGAAGAAGAGAGCATAAGAAAGAAAAAGAAATATTGCAAGAATTATATTGTGAGGCCGCCATGCGCCAGAGTTTTGTACTTCTGCACTTCTGGTACTGCCTGTTTTGCCAGCTATAAGTGTAAGTTCTGTGTAAAGTTTTTCCCAGTCGGCGTCTGGTAGTTTCCTGTGTATTGCATTAATTTGTCTCGTATTTGTGAATGTGAATAGGATTTTAAGCTGCTTTCATTTTCATATTAGCATTATTGTCTGCTTCTTTCTTAATAGTGTGATTTTTTTTAATGTATTGCTTTTTATACAATGATTTCAAACTGATTTTTTCTTCATGCTAGTATTTTAAATGTTCTCTGGTCATGTCATTCTAGGATTTCAAAAGGATAACTTTTGAAACTAGAAATATAAACTCTCTCAACTCTCTTAACTCATACATTTTAATCTCTGTCTATTACTGCTAGAAATTTTAACAGCCTCTCTCTCATTCTCTTTCTTCTATATATTATATATATATAATATATATAATATATATTAATGTTTAATATATATAACTGCATCTCTCTTCCCCCCCCCTCTCTCGCTCTCTCTCTCTATCTATCTCTCTCAATCTCTTAATGTTAGAATTTAAACTGCCACTCTCCCTCTTCCAGTGACACGGATTATGTGCAACTATCTATCTCCAACTCCTCTCCATTTCTACTAAAATTTTGAAATTTCAACTGCATAGTATTTTCCAAGTTTTTTTGGTATACTTCTCTCTCTTCTCTTCTCTCTCTCTCTCTCTTCTCTCTCTCTCTCTCTCTATATATCTCTTATAGACTTTACAGTGAAGTGATGAGACGGCACCAGCTAATTTGTAAATTAACTTCTTTGGACCTGTGATCTATATAAAAATATTTAGAAACTTTAACAGTTGATTATCAGCTAAGAAATATAATAATTTTTTGAAGAATATGTATTTAAATGTTGCATAATATTTACAGGCATGGTTCGCTCTAACATATCAAACTGAAATGCAAAAAAAGTGTTCTACCGTTGAATTATAGATGAAAATGTTGATACAAACTTATATGCTTAAGAAATTAAAAGTTATCGGGTTTTATTATAAGGGAAGTAACTCCAGTTATATTAGTAGTTAAGAATTCTTTATACGTCGATATATTGTGATTGTAAATTGTCAAAAGTTTATTCATATGCATATTGTTTCCTAGGAAATAATTTTCTCATAAAATCTGCATGCTCTTTGAAAATTTCAATATGAAATTGTATGTTCTCAAGTGTCAAATAAAATAAATGTATCTTTCCTTCATTGTGGTTGCAAATAATAATTTTATAATTTCTCTCAAAAAATTTAAAGTTATCTTCCTTTGCTCACAGAAACGTCAACTTCTGTCTTAAATAAGAGAAAACGAGGCTGTATAAAGTCCGATGCAGTGAACATATTTTTTAATTTACGTGGAATTGTATATAAACATTTTGTTATTCATCTAGATACTACTGCTGTTGGCTGGCTGTATTAGGTAAAGAAGCTGTTCACGCGATGAAGCTGTGTTTACAGCATGTGTTCAAAATATCCACTGCAGGCCTCAAGACGTTCTGAGACTTGTCTCTTATTATTTTCGAAAAACCTTCTGTATCTATATATCTATCTTTCGTTCGCCTGAAGTATTTCTATAACTGCAATGTCGTTTCCAGTATAAATGTTACCGTCTTTTGTCAGTCTTGCAGTGGTGCATATAGTCTGTCTATATTATTGTATTAATGGTATAAGTTGATTTTCCTCAGTCTACTATACTCAGTGCATTCTTGAAATATGCGTCCGCTGTCTGGGCGCCTGTCCACATGTACATGTAGTTGAGGTGCCGATCTTGAACTTTGTAGACATGTGACTGTGGAGTCAATTATGTCCTGTTCTAATGCGTATGATGATAACTTATTCTATCTATTCATATAATGAAAGGCTTCTGATTTGGACCATTTGATCTTCTTATGATTTGATTATCTGTATCTTATGATGTTATGTAACCAGCGCATCTAGTTGTGTGCCTGTTGCACATTCTTTTGAAAGCTGATCTGCTCTAAAGTTTCCTGGTATACCATAGTGAGATGGGATCCACTGCAGGGCAACCCTGTGGTGTTTGTAGAGTTCAGTCAATAAATTTTGCAGATGTAGCAACTTTCTGGATGCAGTCCCGGAGCACTGATCTTGCATCTGTGAAAAAACTCCACAGGCTGTGGGCTAAAATTACTGTTCAGCAGTTTTTCTATTGCCAATTTATGCTTGCATTTCTGCATCGTATTGTGATAATATTTCTCTGTTGCTATCTTTTCATATCCCTAGTGTTATTTTTGAGTACTCTATGTATACCCCTGCCCCCCTTTCTTTTTCTATATATTGATCGAGTCACCGCACAGAGACATTATAAACACCAGGTTATAACATTGTTACTACATTTTGATAAACTATTTCAGAAACTTGATTCTCAATTTAAAAATATAAAAGAATGACTGTTTCTCTATTTTAATGCTTGAGATGTAATTGTCTATCGCTATTTACATAAAAGGATTTTAAGCTGCTTTCATTTCCATATTAGCATTATAACTGTTTTTTCTTAGTAGTTAGACTTTGAAATGTATCTCTTTTCATACTAAGATTTGAAACTGCTTTTATCTTCATGCTAGTATTTTAAATTGTCTCTCTTGTCATTCTAGGATTTTCAAAAGGTTAAATTTGATGCTAGAAATATAAACTCTCTCAACTCTTTAAACTCCTACATTTTAATCTCTATCTATTAATGCTAGAAATTAAAAAATGCCTATCTCTCATTCTCTTTCTTCTATCTATATCTTAATGTTTAATATATATAACTATATCTCTCTTTTCGCTCTTTCATTCTTCTCTGTTTCTTAATGTTAGACTTTTAAACTGCCACTCTCCCTCTCCAGTGACATGAATTATGTGCAATTGTCTCTCTCCAACTCCTCTTCCTTTTCTACTACAATTTTGAAATTTCAACTGCATTGTGTTTCTAGTTTTTTTTTTATACCTCTCTCTCTCTCTCTCTCTCTCTCATCTCTCTCTCTTACTCTCTAACATTATCTTTCTAGACTCTACAGTGAAGTGATGAAACGGCATCAACTAATTTTTATCAATTAACTTGTTTGACCTGTGATCTATAAAAATGTTTAGAAACTTTAAACAGTTGATTATCAGTTAATAAATATAATATTTTTTGAAGAATATGTATTTAAATGTTGCATAATATTTACAGGCATGGTTCGCTCTAACATATCAAACTTAAATGCAAAAAAGTGTTCTACCGTTGAATATAGATGAAAATGTTGATTCAAACTTATATGCTTAAGAAATTAAAAGTTATGTTTTATTATAAGGGAAGTAACTCCAGTTATATTAATATTTAAGAATTCTTTATTCGTCGATATATTGTAATTGTAAATGTTAAAAGTTTTTATTCATATGCATATTGTTTCCCAGAAAATAATTTTCTCATAAAATGTGCAAGGTCTTAAAAAATGTCTATAAGAAATTGCAAATTCTAACGTACCAAATTAAAATAAATGTACCTTTCCTTAATTTGTGGTTACAAATATTAATTATTTACAATTTCTCTCAGAAATTAAAAGTTATCTTCCTTGCTCACAGAAACGTCAACTTCTGTCAAATAAGAAAAACGAGGCTGTATAAAGTCCGATGCCAGTGAACATATTTTTTAACTTACGTGAAAAAAAAAAAATTGGATATAAAATGTGTGTTCTTCATCTAGATACTACTGCTGTTGGCTGGCTTGTATTAGTAAAGAAGCTGTTCACGCGATGAAGCTGTGTTTACAGCATGTGTTCAAAATATCCACTGCAGGCTCAAGACATTCTGAGACTGTCTCTTATTATTTTCGAAACCTTCTGTATCTATATATCTATCTTTCGTTCGCCTGAAGTATTGGTCTATAACTGCAATGTCGGTCCCTGTATAAATGTTACGTCTTTTATCAGTCTTGCAGTGGTGCATATAGTCTTGTCTATATTATTGTATTAATGGTATAAGTGGATTTCCTCAGTCTACTATACTCAGTGCATTCTTGAAATATGCGTTCCGCTGTCTGGGGCGATGTCCACATGTACATGTAGTTGAGGTGCGATCTTGAACTTTGTAGACATGTGACTGTGGAGTCAATTATGTCCTGTTCTAATGCGTATGATGATACCTTATTCCTATCTATTCATATAATGAAAGGCATCCTATTTGGAGCATTTGATCTTCTTATTGATTTGATTATCTGTATCTTATGATGTTATGTAACCA